>OX421975.1:42629133-43229133 GCA_949128135.1 Parasteatoda lunata | reverse complement strand
TGAATAATTTAATTAAATTTTCAGTTTCCTGTGAATTATATTTTGTGATAATCAATGGGTGTAAAATTTTAGAGTTTTGTCTGAAAACAGAATGCAAGATAAATTCAGCTAAGCTGATTTATACGCGCTGCTATCGGGTAAATTTAATCAAACGACATTCTACAAAAAGTAAACCATTCTGATTTTAATTAAAATTCATATATTTTACAGAATTAGTTACGCTGTTAGAATTTTCATTTTAAATTATGGTAAAATAACCGTCAGCAGTCTTTCTTTCCAATTAACCATAAATTTTGCAGAAAAGAACATTTTTCGCGTTTATTGTTTTGGAACCGTTTACAACTTAGTATGGTTTTAAGACCATAAAAAAAAAACTATAAGTATTTACAACTAGCACATTTCAAAAACCAAAAAAGGGAATTTTACTGAGCATAAGAGTTAGGCTTTCTGGTAAACAATAGACATTCATTCATTCATTCGTTGAAGGGAATTCATTTATTGAAGGGAATGTAGGAAATAGTGTGGTGTCAACGCTAGGTTTTAAACCCAAATTCTGTCAGTTTTGAAACTTACAGTTTAGCCCAATCGGCTATAATATGTACTTAGTTGCTAAAAACTAAGTAACTTCATTAGCTGGGCTAAGTTGGTAAGATAAAATTCTGGTTTTATAACTGTATTGGATGAAAGCAGTTCATAAACGGCTTTTTCCTCAGTCAACAATTTGAATACAATTTTATTTACGGTTATTTTGGCTGTTTTGCCCAAATATGATAAAATAATAGTTTAATAAAATGTTATTTAAAAAGTTTTTCTGAGAAATTTCTAACAGTGTATTGCGAAAATTAAATATGATGTGACGACAAATATAAAGCTAGTTAGCATTAAAATCCTGCTAAATTGGACAAAAATTAAATTATTGAATGTTAATGTTGAAGAGATGATAATGTTAGCATATATCATACCGGAAGCAATGTTTAATTGAAAATATGGTATATTTTATGAAAAAAGCACTGGCAGCACTTTGAAACAAATATTTTCAAAAAATGAAATTTTATGAGCAATTTTTTTTAAATTAATAGAATAACGTGATAAAATTTTAAAAAATATACATAATACAGAACCTCAATTTAAACCCCAATTTTTAATTTTAAATCCCAGGAATTTTTTTAAAACTGGGATTTTAAGACATAAGTTAAGAAGCTTTCAAACTTTTTATCGAGCTATTTTTAAGTATATATATTTTTTTTAAAATTAATAAATTTATCTTTTGACTATCTTTCAGGTTCAGATATATGGTGCTATTATTATTTTTGTTTCTAATGCATACATAATTTTAAAAAATCCACTGTAGATTTGAAGCAAAATAATCGATTAACCAAATTTTCGCACTTGTAGAACCTGTTTAATCGTAAATTTCTCCAATAAATTCAGTATGGTATCGTAAGTTTTTTATTGAATTAAAAATAATTTTTTTTACTAATAATACTTCTCAAGTATGCTGCCATTCTTTTAGAATAAATTAATTTTTCGATTAGATGCTTAACTTATTTCATTGCTGTCACAACTTTTGCATAATTTAGCAACTTCTGTCGCATCAACCTCTAACTTTTAACTTTTTACTTTGTCTTAATTACGAGCTTGATTGATTACAGAGCAATTTTATTAACGTCATTAAAATATGATGTGGTTTCGTAAAGAAGACGTGATCATTATAGCTCAAGAACTTGACAAGATAAATTGATTTTTTTTCTTTTTTGCCACTTCAAAGAAATTTCTTTACAAGAAGATAAAACTAATGAATGTATTCTGACTAAGCAGGTGTTGTACACTATGTCAAGAAGAGCTTTGCGTAATTAGCCAATTTTTAAATGATTCTTTAAGACAATGTTTTTGCCTAAATTTAAACTTTGTTTAAAAGTATATTTTTTGCTACATTCTTAGCAATTAACACTTATATATCTATGCGCATTTTTTCTTCGGCACAAAATATATATTATGCTATTTTCTAAGTAAACAGCACTACTATTATAAATGTTATAATTTAGGAAGTAGCGTTGTTACTAAGTATTTGGCAAACACCGAAAAGTGTTGTAATTTTCCGAACATGAATAACATCTAATGGAAAGCTTATTTAGCACAAACGTGAGCAGTTTATTTCGGCCTCATATATGCGTTTCCAATATAACTTACCTTTTTTTAGATATCTATTTATGCATGTAAAATAAGCTTGTTTACCAATACCGTTAAAACAGAGCAATTAAACTGAAATTTTGCTTAGTTTCATCGTTTGATTATTTTATTACACCATTTAATTTTATTAACAATTTTTTTTTTTTCATTTCTGCGAGAAATGTGAAGTGTTAACGCCCAACAAAAGTGACCTTTACGAATATCTCATTTTTTTTTTAAGTTTATTTTATTTTTGTTTGAGGTGTTAAGGTTCATTCAAGGTCTATTATAAGATTGCAACAAAATCTTCAGCAATTTTTTAATCATTCATATTTCGTATTGGAATTACAAACTCTTAATTCTACATAATTTCTTCAGTTCCTATGAATTAAAAGCGTTTTCATTTTTAATGCATTATTACAATTAAAATAAGGTTTGAAATTTAAAAGAAATTATTAAATTTGCTTAGCAAGTAATCAAAACTTTTCTTTGCATTTATAATGAATTCTCATTTAACTTCCACTTCCCGGTTACACTTTTTTTTTTAAAAAAAAGTTCTATCTCGGTGTTATGCCAATATTTCATTACTTAATTATTATTAAGATTTTTAGAATGGCATTATGTTTTTATAAATGGCTATGACTGTGAAAAATATAAAATGACAAATTATGTATTTTTGAATTTGATTAAAGAGAGCAATTGCTATTTTTATTGATTTCTAAATTTGGAAAAAAGGCATGTTTTTTTCCCTGTAAGTTATGTAAAATTTTTACTTCAGAGAAATGCTTATTTTTTTCAATTTTCTACCACGTAGCACTTTTTTTACCTGATGATTTGGATCTGCTGTTTTTATTTACGTTTTTTAACTAGAAATGCTGTTGAAAAAAAATACTTTTTTTTCTAGAAGTTATTGATTTTCATTTACCTATTCTCAAAATGTTGGACATATATTGTACATTTAAAAAAAAAACTTGAAACACGTATATTTTTTTGGAGAACTCACTTTAAAATATAAAATAAAAGTAAGAAAGTAGCCACTTCCTCTCTGCTTTGAAATGTGCTCGGAGTTGAATCTGTTTTTTTTTTCTTTTTCAATTTTTCCAAGTTTCTGAAAGTCATTGACTTTGTTTGTTAGGAAAGAAATGTATTCTTTTTCCTTGATTCTAAAAAAAAGAGTAAATTGAATGGGAAAAGTTTCGAAGGAGAGAAATAGCCTTGCATTTTAAACAAAACTGTAATAAAACAAAAATTTTA
Organism: Parasteatoda lunata; assembly: GCA_949128135.1. NCBI lineage: Eukaryota > Metazoa > Arthropoda > Arachnida > Araneae > Theridiidae > Parasteatoda > Parasteatoda lunata. The sequence continues at coordinate 43,225,710 of OX421975.1, read as the reverse complement.
AATAAAAACTCTTGATATAACATATGACTGTGTAATTTTAAAAGGTAACAATATTAGGAGGATTTTTTTTATAATTTTTAATGAAATGTAATTTAAAGTTGCTATACAAAAAAGATAATCTAATATTAAAAAAATTAATTCAATGATAGAATGATAGACTACATAATTTGTACTTTATATATATATATATATATATATATATATATATATATATATATATATATATATATATATAATAACAGAGCAATACCCCGTTATTTCTGTGGGAATATTAGTCAACATATCATGAAATATGAGTCAAGATTCTGCATAATCTTTTATTTACTAATCGATGGTGAAGTCTCAGCCCCGCTCCAGCTGGAGGGGGGGGGACACACATATTCCCGTCAAAACTGACGGAGTTTAGTTGGTAATCATAAAACACAAAAAGCCACGCCAAAATCATCGCTCCTAGGTTTTATACATGGGTAAGAGGGCAGTCATATTGCATTCCTTGTATTCCTACGCATCATCACAAATATTTCACATCACAATTTAATACACACTTATCATCACAATTTAATACTCATCGAAAATCGTTTAATCCTTCCTTATATGGATGTGAAAGATCTTAAAATAACTCCTTTTTTGAAACATAAATCTAATTATTATTCATTGGTAAGTTTTCAACCTTGAATTCCCAAAATAGAATATCTGCATTTTATGAAAACGAAAAAGTTTGAATGCTTTTATTAGTAAAAAAATATTTCTTAATAATTTTTGTATTATATATATATATAATTATAATTTTGTATAATATATATATATATATATATATATGTGTATATATATATATATATATATATATATATATATATATATATATATATATATATATATATATATATATATATATATATATATATATATATATATATATATATATATATATATATATATATATATATATATATATATATATATATATATATATATACCATTTGATATTCGAGAACAAAATAAATACTTTATCATTGAGTGTAATGATCTGGATGCATTAAACAAATGTGAACAATTAAATATACAAAATCATGCCGTAAACATTATTTAAAGTAATCTAATGTACAATATAATTCTAATTTGCAATAAAAATAAAAATTAAGAAAAAATTAAATTAAAAAGAAAAATTAAAATAACAATATATCCTCCTAAGTTGCAGTTATAATTAAATTGCATATTACTAAATATTATATTGCAACAAGGTACAAAACTATTTTAAATACTAAACTAATTTAAATAAAATATTTTAAATTCTAAAGTATTTTTAATTCTAAAGTATTTTTAATTCTAAAGTATTTTTAATTCTAAAGTATTTTTGATTCTAAAGTATTTTTAATTCTAAAATATTTTTAATTCTAAAGTATTTTAAATTCTAAACTATTATGAATGCCTCACTATTAAACTATTAAGCTATTTTAAATACAAATCTATTTCAAAAGAAATTTTTTGTTGTTCAAACTGTAGTACGAATACTAAATGTCTTCAATGCATTCTATATATTCATTCTCAAAGCATCATTTTTATTAACCAGTAATGTATTTTTTCTATAGTTCTGTACCCAGAAAGCGATTAAGAAGAATGTTCCATTAATCATACTTAAACGGTAATTCATGAACTACAAAAACGAGTATTTCAACTACATTTTATTTCGTGGAACAAAACACAAAAATCAGTCTGACTTCTTTTTATTCTGTTTGGAATGATAAATTGATCCTTTTAGTGACTTGATGAATATTCTTATCTAAAAAACTTGGTTATTGAATAGGAACCACATTTGTACATTTAAGATGACTTTGGAGTTATTGATTTTTTTTAAATTAACTTTAAATCAAATTCAGAAACACACATTTTTTTTTTAAAAACTAGGATTTAAATAAATGAATTATATGAATTTAGTTTTAAATAAATGTGAATATTAAACATTCTTTTAAAATAAAGCTTCGATCTAGTTATACACAAAAAAATAATGCGTTTTTTAAACTGCCCAGTCGGATTGGTGGGTTTAAATTTGAGCTTTTTAATGACTTAATATGCGCTAAGGGAAAATTATGAATCACCATACTGTATGATAATACCATTTCTGGTAAAAAAAGAAATTAAAAAAAATAGAATAATGATTAATACCTAAATGTATGGTATTTAAACCAATGATTTTGTAATTTTCCCGTTCATATAGTAAATATTTACTGCTTTCAAAATTAAAATTCTTTATATCACACATTTATTAAAAAAATATATAACTATAAAGTTACCAAATAAATATTTTTTTCACCATACTTAAAAGTTTCGCAATAAAATTACCAAATTTCACCACATTTATAAAATTTTATTACATAGTATATCACCATATTTTATTGTTAATTTTACCAATATCCTTGACAAAGTGCTTCGGTAAAAATTTACGATTTTTTTTGGTGTTCTAATACAACTAGAAACACAGTAAATTTTACCCTGTAATTTATTCGGGTTATAATATTCTGGTAGTTTTGACTACATTTTTTCCTCAAAGTCACCGGGCAAAATTATGATTGTTTGATTGATCTGCCTCTTCTCTCATTGTGTTTCCGTAGTTCCTGTTCAAAATACACCTTAACCGAGGAGTATGTGTCTTATCATGACTTTATTAATTACATTTAATTCTTTAAAATATATTCAATCATCTAATTAAATTTAAAAATTAGATATTCATTTCTGAATCGCATACATAAATAGAAATTCAAGTCCGTTAGTCAGTTCATCAGGATCAAAGGTTCGCAATTATAGCATTTTTTTAAAAATTTTAATCATTCACCAAATTATTTTAAGTTGGCATATTTTCATAAAATTGACTTTATTTTCAATAACTCACCAAAAAATTCAATAACTCACCAATAATAATATATGGTGATTCAAAAATCACCATATATATCTTCTTAGGAATCTGACTGCTAGAAAGGCGACTGCTTTACCTACACTCTTCAATTAAACTTTAATAAAACAGTTTTCAAACGTTCTTCGAATGTCATAAACTGATTTTGTTTTTTTGTTGGTCTCATCATTCCTTTCCTAATTTAGAAGTTATATTTTTAACTACATATTTATATTTCAGAAAAGAAATCTGTATCTGTATATCTTTATGGAGGTTTTTAGGGAACAAAGAAAATAAACTAACTGCATGTTGGCTAATAAACTAACAAAAAAAATAAAATGACTTCATTTTTTTAATATTTTTTCCTGATTAGAAAAAGCAATAAACATTTCTTGTTTCATGATGGTTTTGCGATTATTTGTAAATGTGATAAAAACCGTCGGAAAGGTGACGAGTTTTGTATTGTTTACGGAAGAGATCTTTAAGAAATTCCGTTTTTTGTATTATTTGTTTTTTAACCTATATGCTATTTTTCAACACATATTAAATAGCTAAAGTTCAGTGGTATTCTTACTAATCAAGTCATAATTATGTAAAAAAAAAAATATAATAATCGGATAAAAATGCTTGTAATATATTTTAAAACTTTAATAATTTTTATTTGATTTAACTTATAAATTTTTAAAATTTCTTTATCTGCATAAATTATTGCAAATTCTCATTTTTAAATAAGCGTAAGTAAAGTTATTTATACAACATGATGACCTTTCGAAAATTTACGAGAATCAATCACCTTATTTAATTTCAAACTAATGAAAAAATAAAGCACGCAGGAATAAATCGTAAATTTATTTAAATATATGAAATTCATTTCTTTTCTTACAAAAAACACATCTAAATATTATATTTCTTTAAATCAAACAAGTGCTCTAAAATATATTGTAGGCCATTGCATTCCCATACAAAGGGCGGCATCCATTAAAGAAGAAATGCCGAAACAAATTTGGCATCGTTCGTCGGGCACGTCAGGCCTGTAAATTCCAGCAACTGACTCGTACTCAAGTAGATGTCATTTCCATCCCATTTTTCCAAAAATGTCGTAGAACGGTAGATGGAACGTTTCCAAAGGCGTGGAATAGCACTCGGGAGGGTCATTTTGTTCCATTCTTGCCATCAGTTGGGGAAACATTAGTTTGAGATATCTTTTCCAAAAATATTTTCCTGATGTTTGCGAAAAGGAACAAACTTTGTTAGGGTAGGCTCCCCCGGTACTAAGGGGATATTCAGAGCTATTAGAATTCGATAATAGAATCTCGGTGTAATGTGTCTTTAAATGGCAGTTATTCTAATTATCCTTGGTAAAATCAATCTGCGTTTACACGTGCAGGCGTACGCAAAAATCTACCTTTTGTATTCCAAATATATTTCCTATACTATTTCAAAGATTTATTTTGACATGATTGCTAATAGAATTTTTTGTTATTATTGTATTTATTATTATTGTACTTATTGTTATTTTTTATTACTATGTTCTTTTGTAATACAAATTTAAATTCAATGACTATGAATAAATAATTCAGTTTAAAGAATGTTAACTTCAAAACATTTTAGGAGTGTTAATATAAATTATTAAAAAAATCACTGGAATTAGGAAAAAAAGCTTTTATTTTCGACCTAAAAGTGATTTATTTATGTTTTAATAATACACTAGCATTTTAATCAAAGCTACGAATGACTACAATATTAAAACTATTTTAAATATTATAATATTTTTGCATATTTGCGTGTATAAAAGAAAAATGAGGAAATAAAAATTCCTCCTAAGTTATGTAAATTTAAATGAAACTGAACAAAATTGCGTATTCTTTACTGTACACAGTCAATGCATTAAGAAAGACGATGCGCTTAAAGCGGATTTAAAGCTCCAAGTTAAAATCTTGACATAAAACTCTCTGACATATTTATTAAGAAATGAGTAAACAGGAAATAATTAAATGAAATAAAAGTTTAAGCGATACATTTTTTAAATGACTTAGATAAAAATAAAAAAGTTTATTAGATAAAAAAGTCTATTTCAGTCAAACAACTTAACAGAAAAAAAAGCATAATACAGTTTAGAAAACCTTTTTTTGCTAACATCAATGCCTGTTTGATTCATGGAGAAAATGAAGATGATAATTTAACCCCTTAACTATGATGCGTCTACGGTGTTCCTACATATTTTTTCCTGAAGCTCTAACATTAAGCAAAAATATTTTGGTATTTTTTAATAATAAAAAAGCTGTCTAATGTTTACTAAAACATTCTGGTAGATTATCGGAATTGTATTTGTACTTAACTATAAAATCCAAATAAGTAGCTTAATTTTGTTTTCTTTCCATATTCAAAAAATTACCAATAATTGTTTTGGTAAGTTAAAGAAAGCTCAATAAAGAATAACTGTTTCTCTTAGATCTAAACAATAGAAAATAAGAGCAAGTGCTTGAAAATTAATATTTGGAATCATATAGTATTTTTCTTTTTTCTTCTCATTTAAATATTAAACCTCAGCTTCTAATATATATATATAGATTTTTGACTTTATGCGACTTTAATCTTGAAGAAAATCTGTAAAGACAGTTAATACAGAAAACATTGTGTTGTTGAAAGTTTGCGTTTAAGAATCGAATGAATGAAAGGAACAATTCAATGCATATAAAAAAAAATTTCTTTCAAATAAGATTTCTTCATCTATCAAAACAGTTTTCTTTACTTTCACACCAATAAAAAAACATAATTTGATTTAAATTTTTTGATTTCGAAGCAGGAAATTTCCACTCAGCAATTGTCAAATTCGATACCGATTCCGCTGAAGATATGCAGTTATAAAATCTTTTAAAATTACCGATAAATGTTCAAAATGTCTGAAGTCCCTGTTTATTCCATCTTGACCACCTTATTCGTTAGTTAAATCAATTAATTCCTAGTGCAATGTGATAAAGTAGACAAGAAGGATTTAGAAAGTATCTGTAAAGGGCAGTTATTACGGAGCACCTTGCATAGATGAAAGTCTGCTATTAAAAAAATGCAATGAATATATAAAGAATTTTTACATTTAATGAGACTTATTCATCAAGAAAAAAATTGATTCGTTACATTTACATCTATATAAAATATTTTGATTCTTTCCAATATTTGTAAAATTCTATACTGATAACGTGGAATATATGCTATTTTAAAACTTTTTTATAATTTTCAGCAAAGGTTTAAGACCTCTCAGTTTTCTGTAAATTCCTCCTTGGCAGCTCTGATTCCCTACGTAAATCGATTACTTCCTAGTGCAACACTGACAAAGTATACGACAAGTATTCTGAAAAAATCTCTAAAGGGTAACTATTACGGAACAGCTTGCAAAGTTGAAAAATAGCGTTTAAAAATTCACAATGCATATAAAGAATTTTTTACTTTTAAATAAGATGTATTCATCTATATATAAGAAAAAATCGTTAACTTTACAACCATATAAAATATGATTTGATATTGAATCTTTGATTTCGAAACAGAAAATTTATCGAATTCGATACCGATTCCGCTAAAGATATGCCGTTTTAAAACCTTTTAAAATTATCAATAAGGGTTCAAGACCTCTCAGTTCTCTGTCGATTCTACCTTGACAGCCCTGATTCGCTAGGTAAATCGATTACTTCCTAGTGCAACGCGGACAAAGTAGGTGGTTTCCATTTCCTTCCTTTTTCTTTCGTGCCTCGTTTCTCGGATAATGGCTTTCCCCCCAATACATTTCCACGTTCCGGACTCAACGTAAAAATGTCCGGAAATGAGTGCTTTAAGCTCACTTTTGCCAGGTCAAAATCGAAGTTTTCCATTCTTATTCTCTTTCACTATAGTTTGAATAAAAACTTTCGGAAGTTTCTCAACTTCATCTTTAAAAGACGAAAGAAGTTATTTTTTGTCGTATAATTCTCATGCAATGCCCAGTTTTGTTATTCAAAACTTAAAGTATTAAGAATGAAAATATTTTTCGAATAACAAATGTATTTCCCCTATGTGAAGTAAAAAATTTAAGTATTTGCATTGAGATACTACTATGTTTGTTTTTGTAACTTCCATAATTCTTTCATTGTTTGTAATACATGGCGGAAAATTATGTTTAATAAAAACACTTATAAAAGAAACAAAATTCCTTGCATGAATTAGATAAAAAATAGAATGAAGCAAATTCATTCCTTTATCTTTATTTCATTCTTTTATTCATATTTATTACAACATTCTTTTGTTTTAACGATTCTGTTCAATATCTAAACATGGGTTTGTAGTTGCATTATCAGTTTTGTTCTGATTTAATTTTTCTATGGGTGATAATACAAAACTCATAAAATTTAATTTTAGCTATCTTTATAACTTTATACCTAAATAAAAAAATACATCTTATATTACTTATAACTATACTCTTAAACAAAAACAAAAACAAAAAATTCGATTTAAATATCTAGGGTGAATTTGTATTAAATAATCTTAAAGATTTTGCTGCATGCCATACCAGCCACATAACCCACTGCACGATTCCATTCCAAATTAAGTTTTTTAGGTTTCAGTTTTCAATACATCAAATCACAAGGTTTGTTCAGTGGCCGTGTCTTTTGACCTTATTTTTTGTACCTATGAAAAATTATGGGGGGGGGGGAATGTGGATTTCAAAGTTGGAAGATAATCAAATATAAATAAGTTCAAAACGCACAAGAACCATCATTAGACTAGGGTATGATGATGGAGTTCATTCATGCTAAGCAAAAATAAACTAAACTAAAACTCTCAAAATATTCTTTGTACTTGACAAAAATATTTCACGGAAAGATTCCGTACGCGAAATTCGTCAAAAGTAAGAAATAACTATCTTTTTTTAAAATAATTGGTCAATCATTGGTAATTAAGTCAAAATCATTGAATATGATGAAACATGTTAATTAACACAATTTATAAGAATAAATGAAATAATGCTAAATGACTACTCTTAGCTACAGCGAAATTATTTAAGAGAGAAACATGCTTGTCAATTGAACGTAGTAACCCCTGTACCATCATGCTGTATGATGCCAACGATTTTAAAATAAGGTATAAAAATAAGCTCATGAATTCCAATAGTTGTCTGAGATAAAACATGGGATGGGATGCAATTTTGTTAAATATTTGAAATTTTTTCTTTCTTGCCTTGTATTAAAATAATTGTCAAAAAAGGGGGAAAATGTTTTGCAAGGATAGTTAAAACGCAAAAACTCATATTTCTCCGAGTACGCGGGAACAATTTGTCATCTAGTCCTTGCTTCTAGTCACGATAGTTAAAAGCACTAGTTGTTATTGTAAAGGACAGGGGTTCAATCTTTGGTGGCGGCATGCAGCCCATCCAGATATGAAGCAATGTGTATCAGCTTTTCTGGGATGTAAAAGCCGCATTGTGCGCCATAAGAACCATATTGTTCAATCTTGTAGTCGTTCAAAAATGGGAAGCCATAACTTTCATGATCTCTGATAACTTTCATGAGCTGATCAACAATGGACAATAGCGAGAATACATTACTTTTTATTTTTACTTTCTGCTTTTCTTTTTCTGTTATTCTCTCTTCCCAAAATCAGCATTATTTCTCTTTAATACTATAAGACATTTGAAAAAAAATCAATTCAAATCATTATGAACATTTTGGTATCAGTTTTTAAATTATCTAATTTTTTGAATTATCTATTTTATTAATTTTTCTCGCCCAAATATCTCTTTTGGAACTTGATAAAAAAAAAGGAATCTAAGGAAAAGAAAAGAGAATTCTGACAGGCAACAAATGCATTCGAGGGGATACAAACAATTACTTTTGTCCAAAGTAATTACAAGGCTTACACAAAGAATGCAATTCCTGGAACTATGCTAAAAAAATTGATAAACTTTTTTTGTCAACATAGCGTGTTATTGAAAGGATAAAGGAAATTGAGTCAGTATTTCACTTCACTGCAAGAAAATGTCCTCAGATCGTTTGAGATTCTGTGTTAAATGTGTATGGGAAACTCTTAAATTTGAATTATGTGCACAAAAAAAAAAAAAAAAAAAAAAAAATTAGAGTGTTAAAAAACATGAATTGCACCGCCACACCATCCGGGGCTAAGTTTTAAACCCTTAAATATAACTACTAGATTATCATACCTATTTTGCCTGGTTACATTAATTTCCTTATTTCACGTTATATTGATAAGCTAGAATAACAAATTTATCTCCTTTTTATGTTTCGGAATTGGTTGTTGCGCATTATTATTCTAAACCTTTCTGTTATTTCCAGTATAAAACTTTCAATATTTATAGATCTTCTGTTACAGCATCAAACCATCTCCTTTTGAGTCTATCAATTTGTTTTAAGTTGTTGATTTCGAATTTCGGACATTATCTTTTCTTTTTCTCATTTTTTATCAGGTCAATCTTGAAACGAAAATAAGCTTGAAGAAGAAAAAGGTAATTTACGCTTATATATATATATATATATATATATATATATATATATATATGTATATCACAAAAGATTATTACAAATGTGATCTGAAGCTCTTGCTTCTCAAATTAGCTTGTATATTTATAAAATATTGTGTCAGAGTGAGAAACCATTCCTTACGACTCAAGACAAACTTTTCAATAAGAATAAAAAATAAAAATACCCCTGTTTATGCATGGCATTTCATTTACTTTTATTATAAATAGTGAAAATATTTAGAAATTTTGCTAAAAAAATAATACTTTTTTTTTTTTTTCGCTGGATAGTACTTTGTCGAAATATTGGCGGCTCGCTTGCCTTGCCGTCAAGGCCGTCAACTTAACAGCTGTAGAAAGGTTTCTATTTCTAATGCTCTTCTTTCATTGAAATAAAAGATAAGCAAACTGAAAGGTAAGCGAACTTAACTAAAAGGTAAGCAAACTTAAATTGAAAAGTACTATAGATTTTGTTAAATTTGTTCAATTAACGCAAACTTCAGTGGGATTGTCGGAACACGCCTGCTCCCTTCCGCAACCATGTCCACTTTCATATATGAGTGACGTATGCCTATAGTGTGTTTCCGCTAGTTGCCATATGTACAACAATGTATGTACTTCACATTAAGCATAAAATTAAATTAAGGTGTCCCTCCAGTACGATTTTCGATGATTATCATACGCTAATTGAGTCATGTTGTATAAAATTCTATTGTTGTCATATGCACGTCTATGGTAAATTTTCCGCAGAGATTATATTCCGTATAAATAATGAAAAAAATGGGAATCATTTGTTTTGAATCTTTATAGTTGTGCTTTTTTAATGAGACTTCCACTTTGACAAAAATCAATTCAATAAAAAATGCAGCAATGATTGTATCATCTCACATTTCCTTTAAAACAAAGAACAACTAAATATTTTATTTTTCTTGGTAAGGCAACATCTTGAAATATGATTTCAAAATACAAAATAAGAAACTCACTTCTAAAGATAAATGATGATAGCATAGAATTTTACTGTAGAAACACTAAATATTGAGTCTGAACAAGAAACAGGAAATTTAATCTAATGGATTTTTTCCCGCGCATCTTAAAAGAAGAATCGAGATTTTGAAAACATGATGGAATGAAAGAATATATTTCATTTGCAATGTTTTATTTTTTTAGTGCTCATTTGCATGATCAAATTCTTTTTTATTATATACAGAAATCGATTTCCATGAGTCTGCAATAACAATAACGTATTATTTGCTGATATATGTATTTCACGAATATATTTAATACAATCTTCATTCAAATCATAATAGGTAGATATAAAAACTTTTCATGAACTCTAGTGTTTTTTGATTAATTAGGCGTTTTGGAAAGAAATTTAAAAAAACTAATATTAAGCATTTAAGGGGAGATAATAAATTTTCATTCGTGCATTTTTAAGTTTATGAAAACCTTTTTGTTTCAACATTTAGTAATCTATACAAATCATGCAGAATGTTAATGTGTGTGTGTGTATGTTTGTATATATCTTATACAAATCTGCAATTCTGAACCTATATTTTCCATATACGGTGTAAATATGTTCAAAGGCATGGTGGAGCAAACGGTCTACTTTATCCCACTGACGGTTCTGCACGTAAAAAGTCCTGTTTCAACCTGCAGTCCTCACTTCATAGCAAAACCGGTTTTTCCCTGTTTTTAGATAAGAAAATAGTGTATTAAGGAGAAACATTCACCCAATTTTTCTCAATTGCTAAACCGCCAGTGGGTTCATTATACATAGGATTTGATTAATATATTATTATATATGTGATATGCTTGCTTGTAACTCTAATCAATCAAAATATTAGTTTTTTAGCACGTTCTAATGAATTATTTTTCTTATGTTTCTATGTTTGATTATCACAAGTAAAATCAACGTTAAAAATTTCGCAACGTATGGAAATGACTTCACTGAATTTGTATTTTTAAAGTTATAATAAGACCAAGTGATATATTGATACTATAGATTGAAGTTATATTGATATTCATCTATAGACTTAAATACTCAACAAGAACTAATGCAATAGAATTGAAGTTATGTTATGTATATATTGTAGTGAATTGGTTTTCTAACTCCGACTATGGAAACTATATGAAACCTGGAATATACAAAAGTTTAAAAAAGAAAAATAAATAAAGTTTGTATATCTGGTGCCATGAATGCGTTGGAGGGTGATATTCGAGTACTTATTCATTTTGGAGGGAGGTAACAATACTATTATTACAGTATCTAATATCATGCACTATAGTATAATAAGTTCTCATTAACACCGTCCTTATATATATATATATTTATTTATATATATATATATATATATATATATATATATATATATATATATATATATATATTTATTTATATATATATAATTAATATATTAGTGCTAAAATATATCTGTGGAAATTAGGAGGAGAATACTACTAAGAGGAGAAAATTATTGATTATGGTAAAATTTGACTATCAGGAGGAGTTGCCCTCGAGCAATAGCATTATGCCAAATGATAATAAATGTAGTTTTCTTTATTTAGGATGAATGGTCTTCTAAAAAATAATCTGATTGCATAAAGCCACCGGGAAAGGTGCAAGAAAAGGATAAGGTGTATGATTTTTGTGCAGCTTGTTTCTTGGGGGATTCAAAGAATTATAATATGCAAAACAATTTCTCAATGAGAAATTTGTATCAGAATTAAAAAATGCGAATTGAAATATAAATATATTTGTTTTCCTAATATAATGCACTCGAAAGTTAAGTTATGAATTGTTTATTGATTAGTATATTGAGTTATGAAGTGTTTATTTAAAGTCATTAAGCTTTGTTCAAAATATTCTGAAATTTTGCCCAACTTGTTAAATAACACTTTTAAAAAATACGAATGAAAGCTGAATAATCGATGTTAGAAATATTTATAAAATATTTAATGGTTTTTAAGGAAAAGTAATTTTGTAATTAACGTCAATGTTTGTCTGAAATTTTGCTGCTGTGAAGAAAATGCGAGATTCCAGGTGCATTCTCAAGAAGCATTTTATGAGAACGAGAAGAAAAAAAATTTATACCTTCTATTATCTCCAAATATAGGAATAAGTCGATAATATTGCTAACCTTTCTTCCTTTTTCCTCACGTACTGAATGAATAAATCAGACAGGAATTGGTTTTAAAGTGAGTGTGATTTTACTATTGCGAGAGCAGTCTTCTTATATTATCAGTCTATAAATACGGTTCAAACTAGCCACATGTTTTCGACTAAACTAGATCCTTTTGTTCATAATACCTACATTTTTGTTAGCGTTAGTTAATTTACATTCAAAGCTAGATAAGTTTTGGTAGTTATTATTTTTAGGATTATTATTTTTTCTTTTTTAGTAAAGTGAAATAAATAATTTATATTTTTTAAACGTTTGTTAGAGAGAAATTACTTTAAGGACATTTCATAAACAATTTAAGATATAAATTAATTTTTTTATCAAGAGTTTATGTACCTTAAATATTTTAATAAGTAGGAGAGGGCGGGGTCAATTGTAACATTTTTTACTTAACTATTTTTAACTAACAAAAAATCCTATATATTATTAGTATTAATTGACAGACGAGTAAAGTAGACTATCCTCCACTAGGAAAAAAAATAAATACCTCATTTTAAATGTTATTATATTAGTCATTAACAATTTTTGACAGTCGTGCACTTGTTACTATTGTCCCCACTTACGGGGTCAATTGTAACAGTTCATAAATTCAATTAAAACATAGTTAATTATACATATTGTCGTAATTGTGATATATTTTTTTATTGATCAAAATAGTAGTGATATTTTAGGAGTAAAAATAATAATGAGCAGAGACCTAAAGGGTTAAACTTTTAACTTTAAGGGGTTAAAAATTTTGATTTATGCTGTGAAAGGTGACAAATAAAATAATGCACATGCAACATAATATAAATGATATAGGAAACTATTGGTGGTTCTTAAAGAGTTAAGTAATGATTTGTAAACATAAGATTATTTATTTTCAGCTGTTACATTCGTCCCTTTACTTATTGTTACAATCGTTCCCAAGACGCCATTTCAGCTTCATTTGTTAAAAACAATGCTAGTTAATTAACAAAACTAATCTTTCATTTTTTTAAATGTTAATTAAGGTGTCCACTTACATATTCGGTTAATAATTTTTATTTGTTTAAACAAAATTACTTTGTTACAATATAATATTCTAATACCAAAAAAAGTACTTACGTAGCGTGAAAATATCTTTTGTCATGTAACTCTTTCAAAAGTACATAAAAATGGTTGCCAGGAGGGGTGTACATGTAGATTTATTAAATACACCTTGTGCGGCACCTAGGAACCAAATCTAGAACCCGACACTCGAAATTTTTGCTCTGTTACAATCGTACCCTGTTACAATTGACCCCACTCTCCCCTATTGTTAAACAAAACGCAACTCAAAAATTATGCAATGATAATAAAATAATAGTTTTTAAAATTTCACTATTTGTATTCCTTAATTCTAAAAATTTCTTTAAAATAAAATTATAAATTATGTGAATAAATTGAATGTGATCCTATTACTAAAATAATTTGAAATGTTTATTTCTTGGTTATTCATATTAAGCATTACTATCAATAAGTAAACATCAAGCGTGATTACTACTATTTAGCAACTACGAGAACGTCCTCATGTATCTCGTCCGCGAGATTCATCCTCATAATGCTATAGTTGCTGAAGATTGCTAATATACTGTCTCCTATACGTAAATACATGCAATTCATTATAACTATTTTTATAGTCATTGAAATATACCTATTGAAATATACCTCGTCCTTATAAGTTTTATCATACAAGCTTTCTTATAACCTATAAAAACATTGAATTATCTTTTCTTATACAATTTTATTTTTATTGCAATAAAAATACCACGCTCCTCAGATATTCTTTTACAACTGGCTATACTTTATTCTTACTTTATTGAAAGATCTAATTGCACCAATTTAGTTTTATTTGTCATAATCCTTCAAAGCAAATCAATTCAACAGAACACGTGGATTTGTTACACAAAGTACTTCACTTTTCTCAAACAGATGTTGAATTTATTTAGGATAATGTGAAGCAACTCATAAGTACCGTCTCTGATTGTAAGACATATAAGCAGTGATTCACCTTTTGTACCTCCTGATTAAGGGAACGGAAATTGAGTTATGTTCTCAAGGAGAACATAAATGGAATTAGATTTTGGTGGACAGGAAAGCTCTTTGTAAAGCTGCAATGTCCATTTCTCATTCAAAAGGGAAATTGTATTTACTGTTCTGGGAAATGAGAACATGGACGTTGGAATCGTTACGTTAAGTTTATTTAATGTATCGAAGGTCTACTTTTAATTTGAATTCATTCTATTTATGAACGAATTATTTTTGTATTTTAAGATTACTCAGGCTGTTATAATAATTTTTTCTTGTGTATGAAATATATAATACTATATTTTTAGTTTATTTTAAAAATGTTTCTTAAAACTTAATGTATCTTTTTTTTTACATTGCATTACGTTACCACACGTTTTGAAACATATTAAGATTTATTTTTCTAATTTTATCAAAAAAGAATTAATACAATTAAGAGAGAGAGAACGATTAATTGGCGATATAAGGAAACGATTTATAATCATAATAAGAAAATAAAACAAATATAAATTATTGAATGTAAGTAAAAAACATAAATATTCATCAGACTATGATTTATTAGGCAAAATTATCTAGTTTAAAAAATACCTTTCATTTTTAAAGTTATCAAAGCTCTTACGAAGCACTTTAGTGAAACATTTGTTCTCATATATTTATTAAGTTGCAATTTAAAACGAGGTTCCCATCTCCAAATTGTACTGACAATTTTGATAAAGCTAGCTTTTGTGACAATTAACGTCCGAATGACGAGAAACTAATTAAAACCCTCTAGATGAAGAAACTTTGTATTTTAATATTTTCGCAACTCATTCATTTTGGCTAATGTCACTATAATTAAAATTATTTCATCTTTGACCCGTTTTAATTTTAATTTTTTGCATGAAAAATTAAATACGGGCATAAATAAAATTTTAACAATTTAAGATACGTAATGCGGCAAATATTTAGAAAACTTCCTCATATATGGTCTCTTTTTAACCAGATATTCAGTTTGACCCAATTAAACGAAGTCAAAACTAGACAATATTATATTATTTGTATAAAGAATATATTTTTTTTTGTTCCGAAATTTATTAAATGTCGTTTATTTATTCGGTAAGGTTCGTCTTTTGAGAAAAGATTTTTGCTTGCAATCGTTGCAAACTACAGGAAATAAGTAACGTTGATTGTTAAATTAAATTCCCGTCTTTGGAGAAAAAGTCCACCGAATGTAAAAATACATTTTTAAAAGGAAATTCAGTGAAAGTTAGAAGTAAAAAAAAAATTCAAAATATCATTATCAAACTGATATTGGTACTAATTAAAGTGACATCAAAAGCAGTAAGAACATATAGGTAATTTTAAATCAGGTAAGAATTTTGAAGCTTAGAAGGAAATTTAAGATACTAGAAATTTTGGTACCAGTTTGCAAACATTCAAAAATTTTGAAACTAGATGGAAACCACCCTTCAAGGAAGAATTTAAGGCAGTATATTGGCTTAAATAATTTCTAAGACTATACAATTCTGGCAATCAAATAAGTTTAGATGTTTTTAATTTTTTTTCTTTCATTGTTAAATGATTCACACAGTCTTAACATTTGTAACATTTTTGGGTTATTAATTATCGGTGTCTATTATACTTGTTTTTTTTCCTTTATTGTTTGTTAAAGATTCTGTATACACATATTATATATATATATATATATATATATATATAACAGCCGCCACTTTATTTAAATCACAGATCGGGGTGTACATATTTTTCTATGGTCATTGCATACGGCCGCGGACCCCAAAAGTCCAGAGTTCAATTCCAGTCTGTGCCAAAGAACATATGTTTCGTCATTTTTCTATATTGGAGACCAAGGACAACGAACAGGAAGTTTTATCCGTCCTTGATAATTGGCAACACTGCACTACTTCGCACAATTCTAAGGATTGTTTTGATTCCAGAAGCAAATTGCCTGAGTTTCAAACAACGTCAACGCCCAATCACAAGGCAACATTTATATTATCTTAGTTATCATGTGTTTTTACAAAAAATAAATAAATAAAATAAAAAAATTACGAATAGAGCTAATTTTATGGTCGCACCAGTTTTAAAGGCATAATTGACATCATTTATTTTTCTGGTCATTGACCGTTACACTTTTGGTCAATAACAGAATTTAATCTAGAGGTGACCGTTTTTGATCGTATTTTAGTTCTTCATTGACATATTCAAAAATTTTAAAATCTAATAAAGGCTAATATATTGGTCGATATTAGATTTTAGATAGATTATTTCAGGTATCGAACTTTAAAGCATAAATATTTTCCATTTTAAATGCAAATAAGCACAGTTCAAAAATGATTTAAAAATAATATCCATTGATAAAAACATATATTTTTAACTATACTAATCTTCCTTAAATTTAAATTTTGAAAAAAAATTTATTTTAAAAACTTTTTATGGATAAAGTTTAAGAACTCTATTTTTCATTTTACCAACTATTTTATTTTATTTTATTTTTATTTTATTTATATATTAATTTTTTAGAACTAACTTTTTTATTTCGAATAACATTATATGCGAAAAAATATTGTATCAAAATTAAATTTAAAAAAATGTTTCTTTCGCTGTTGGCAAAAAACATTAAATATTTCAAACATATCTTTTGAAAGCATTTTCCGTCAAAACTGTGTATTTATTTTTTATTCAGTTTATCTTATCTTTGTCTTTAATTTTTCATTTCAACTTACACTGTTTAAAAAATTAACTAAATAAAAAAAAATCCCGGATGAGATCACTAAAGAAATGACATAATGAAGATACTTTTTATGATTTTAAAATCACTAATTGCGGAACAAAACATAAAAAAGAAGAAAAAAATTAGTCAAATGCACCTGACACTTGTTGATGTGTGTTAATTAAAATCGTGTTTGTTTAACATCCTTATTTAAGGTAATTACTTCGTTATGTTTCAAGGAAAAAAATTCCCAAAGGAATAATTTAATTCTTTTATCATTATTAAATATGAAACTTTCATGTAGCACTGTTAGAAAATTTCAATTGCTGTTTAAAAATTTCTCTTTATCTTATTTGAAATGATACGTGCGAATTTGGTGTAAATCAGAATCCACTTTTGTAAGGTGGTTAACTTATAAATGGTAAATATTTAATAGTAATCTCCATTTTGTTTTATATTTTAGAGAGATGCTTACAAAATAGACACACAATTTAATTAATAAATATATCTAATCTTACTACAATGGGGTGTTTTCGTGTTTGATGATAGAAATGAACGTAGGGAGATGTTTTAATTACACTGTGAAATATGTAGTGTATAACCTATCCAAATTTTGTCTTTAAAACCTTTAAAAAATTGCGTGTGATTTGAAATATCGACTGAATCGAGCATTCATACACAATTAAACGGCTGTAAGCAAATCTAAACTCAAAAAAATGAGAAAGCTTATTTTCACCTTGAACTTTTCATTCACAGAAACATATGTTATTTCACATTACAAGCGTGTATGTTTTCTGTTGTATAATAAATAAAATCATTTTCTTTTAAGAGAAAATACATAGCTATTTTAATGGTATAAATAATTTTATAATCTATTATTTCTTTATACTTGTACTCTGTTAAGCCTAGTGCAAATTCGTCTTAATATTATGTCTGTGTTACGCATATTTGCATTTGCTTTACAAACTAATTTTATTTCCTGAAAAAGTGTATTAATAGATGCATCATAAATTAATGACACTCTTTTTATTTTATATCATAATTTAGACTTCAAAACCTCTAAAAATTGTGTATGATTTCAAATATAGACCGAACCAAGCGTTCATACACCATTAAACCAATGTAAGTAAATCTTAACTCGAAAATATGAGAAAGACCACCAAGATCAGATGGCTTTACTCAATTTTTGAATTATTTTAACCAACTGTGGCTTCCGATAAACGACTACGTTTAATGTTTACTGACTCTTACGTGTAACTTATTTAACTGTAATTATAAATATTAAGGATGATATAATTGAAAAACAAAAATGGTGGTAGCTTCTTCACGCCAAGTAGAGCAGAGAAGCAGTTTTGGTGTTTCATTGCCCCAGTTCATTACTCAACTTTGGTGAAAAGAAGTTGCCACCAGTTTTTTGTTAAGATTCTCTGAAATATTTTACATTGTATATGCAAGCGAAATTTATACAGCCACCCCATAGACTGCTGAACTCAAACTGTCTTTTATGTTAACTTTTTTTTTACTTCATGATATATGGGATAGGGGCCTTCTGCGCGGCCCAGGTGCCCAATTTGTATAAATAAAGTAAAAAAAGCGAAATTTAAGAAATATATATGCACTAACCAGCCTTTAAACGACGACTTTTTTTTCCTTTTAATTATTAATTAAGTGGTATTGTATAATACTAACCCAACGGTAAAAATCATTCATTCATTACGCATTTTCTTTAGAACAAGAGGAGGAAGAAGTGAATGTTTTATTAACGGAATCTGTTTTCTGTATTTTATGTTCATAAATTAATTATTCCAGCCGTTTATCACACAAAGTCAACATAATGTTGGTAGTCAATATAAAATACAGGCACAGAGTTCAATTCAGAATTTTCCTCCTTTCTATTACAGACAATCTGGTTTGTCGTAAAATATAAGAGAAATAAAAAATCACTAAATCGGTAATTATATACTCAAAAACATTAATCAAAACAGCTTTTTAATTGTTTATCCTATCAAAATAAAGATTAATTATATTTAGCATCCTTTGGTATAATGATATTGCTCGAGGATAACTCATAGCTGTGTTACAGATTATGAGAAAAAAATTAGCAAAAATTATAAACTTATTACTATAAACTTTAATTTCATTATATTTCGATGAATAAAGGCATTTTCTGATTTTGTTATATAAACCAGTTTTATCAAAACACTCTGGTTAGTATTTAACTACTATCCCAACGTTATTTAATACATTTAAATAATCAACATCCAAGATACGCTCATCAATTTAAAAAATTATTATAAAGTATTATTATTATTATATAATTTTATTATAAAGGATTATTTCTATGTTTAAACATAGGAATGAAATTGGACAGTTGGTTGCAGTATTTGAACAATAGAAACTAATATGATTTTTAAATTCTATTATTATAGTTTTCATTAAGTTAAATTGAATAACACTCAATCATCGCTGAAAATTCTTCACAAAATCCGCGTTTTCTACTGTTTTTTGGTTACAGAATTCTAACTAGTTTTCTTTTATTACACAATTTCTTTTTCCGTGCAAGCAAAGGTATGCTTTGCTTTAACAAACAAGCACCTACCCAACTTTTCAATTTAAATATATTTTATTTTTGCTTTCTTTCAACAAACTTGTACATATTTTTCTGAAAAAATAGAGAAAGTAGTTTAAAAGAATGGAATTGTTTTGAACTTTTCATTTCGATAAGAAGTAAAAAATAAAAAATTCTATTACCTATTCTCGTGATCCTGTTACAAATTACTATTGGAAATGTTTTGAACAAAAAGAAAAAAAAAAGGACTTTTTCTAGGTAGGTATCGATTTTTTCTGCCTATTCAATGAAGTTTGCAGAACAATATTTTGCTGAAAAAAGTAAGTCGGGGCACGTGCATTTTTGCAAACTTTCCTTTCCTTCTTTTTTTTTAAAAAAAAATAAAAATAAAGGTAGTTGAATTGACCACTTCATCTCTACTTGGGAATGTTCCGAGTTGTTTCCGGTGTGGATTTCTCTTTCCAATTCCTCTTCCTTTTCTTTTTCCCCCTTATCTTTAGTAAGCCACTGACTTTGTTGTGCCTCATAGAAATGTATTGCGCTGCTCTTAATGTATTGTAAGAAAATAGGAAAAAAGGAATTTTTATTGAAAGAAAAAAGTTATGAGAACTGAGATAGAAAAAGAAGAGAACGTAAAGCATATAACGGAATAAATTTTTCTGAAAGTTGTTTCCTGTATAAACGTGCTCTATTTTTTTTCTAGCTCTAGTATTTAATATCAGTTAGAAAGGTTATTAAAGTAAAACATAACATGTAACGAAAGTGCTTTTCTGAACTAAAAGAATATAATAAAAATGATAAATTGCTTAGCTCAGAATAAAACTTTTGGACTTAGTAATTATGCATTTATTTTCCTTAGTACTTTATTTCTTCTTCATAACTTACTACTGGAAATTTGGTGTAAAACCAAATCAATACCAAACGGAAAAAAAATGTGAACCGCAAAAAAGAGTAAAACCAAAAAATATATTTAAAAAAATTGCTGTTAAAATGTATTGAACTTTGGCTAGCTCCTCATTGTATAAATTACACTGTAAAAAATTCCGTATCACAACATGGTATGTAGTATCGGAACTTTAAGTGCATCATCCGTAAAATCCATATTACCGTAATTTCCAAGTTTCCGTAAATTTCATTTTTATTTAAAATAATGCACGCAAAATTATTTTAACCATAAAACAATATACCGCAGTTTGACAGTAATATTTATTTATTTAGACTGTCTCAGCGATTTTACGGCTATCAATTGCTGTAAAAATAACAGTATACTAGATTTCTTGTTCCGGTAAAAATGAAGGTTTTTCTCTGATACCCAGATTGCAAGTACTATTTACCTTAAATTGATCCGGAATTTATAACAGTATATGTTCCCACACTCTTAAAATGAATTAGTGGTTTCCCCTACTCAAAAAAGAGTTAAATTGTTTTAACTCAACTTGAGTGAAATACACTCTTATTTGAGCGAAATTTTTGCTTTGCGTTTACTCAAACTTGAGTGGTATTTATTTAAGCAATATTTAAGTGCTTTTAGCTCAAACTTGAGTGATTTATTTATTAACAAATTGTGTGCGAGCTATAAGCTGGAATTTCTATCGTTTTATTTCAAAAAGCAAACGATAATAAGTCTAAACGAAATTGTTATGTTCTGTAATCTAAATAGATTGTGTCTTCATTGTGAAATAGATTGTTAGGTGTGTGTGTTTTGTTTTATGTTTGTGGTGCAACTACCACTACGAAAAATAAACATCAATTCACTGGTATATAACTAATGCTAATCATTGGTGACCTTCGGACGTGAATTGAACACGCAGTAACGCCCACTTCGATCTGGTAACGCCTACTTCGATGGCTGGTCCACATTGAACAGTTGCAGGGGTGAAAGCGAGACGGAAAAGAGGAAAGGCTGGTAGTAAAACCTTTTCAGTTACAGCTAGTTTTGGGGAGGAGTTTACTTTTTCTTTTATTAAGCTATTCAACAATATCTACTTTTTCATGGAAAAGGAGCAGTTTTATATATATGCTAAAATTATAAAAGAAATCTTGATAGTTACAGATATTTTATTTTTTTCGAAAAAAATGCTGGAATGAAATGTCTTACGTACCAGTTTTTCCTCTTTTTCGTCTTGCTATATAAGGGCTTTCAGCCATGAACAATATTATTGAAATATGTTCACTTAAATGATGCTAATCATGAATAAAAAATGATTGAAATTCACACAAATTCAAGTTAAAAGGACCCAATCAAGTGATACATATAATCACTCAAACTCGAGTGAGAACGATCCACACAAGTAATACTGAAAATCGCTCAAACACGAGTTAAAATCACTAAAGTTTGAGTGAAAACGATCCACTCAAGTAATACTGAAAATTACTCAAACACGAGTGAAAATAACTCAAGTTAGAGTGAAATTTTTTCACTCAAACTTGAGCTGTTTCTATATAACTCTTTCACTTGAGTTATTTTAAGCCAAGAAGAGAAGGCCGCTTTTTTCTAGATGAAAGTGTTAAATAGCACTCAAGTTGAGCTATTTTCACTTGTTCATTTTAAGTGTGCAGCATGATCATTTTTGTATTAAAGAACACGAAAAAAAAAATTAGCAACTGTTTAAAATGCCAGTAAACATGGATCATTTAAAAAATTTAGTAAAATATTTTATTTAAGATATATTAATGAACTGTTTAAATGATATGAAGCTAATATGAAAAATTAAATTTTAAATTTTTGTATACGAAAATTTTGCAATAGATCTTATACATTTTAATAATTTATATATTAGTAGTAGCTTATGTTATTTATTTATTTTCTTAGTACTAAAGATCATCATTTAGAATAAATCTTTAAAAGGCAGACAACACTTAAAATAGTGCTTTTAACATTGCGTTTATCCGATTTCAACGTGTTCAGTAAAAGATCAAGTAAGCTAGAAAACTGTTTTCATGATTAATCTCTTTACTGCTGAGATTTGCTATTTTAAAAGTAAGAAAACGAGTTGAAAATTTTTGAATCGCACGAAACTGTTCTAATGGCTCAGTTGCGTGCGCAAATGTCATATTTTGTCGAATATTTTCCATTTCATTTATATTTCTCAACTTGGAACTCAATTTTTTACTATTTTAAAATTTTAAATATTTTTACATCGAGGATACATTATTAGTTCACGTACACTCAAGAGATTCAAAGAGTCAAAATTCTAAATTCTCACATATTATAAAGTTAGTTTGGAACAAATCTTATGAATTCTATAAATATAATTTAAAATATTATAAATTTATGCTACAAATACTGTCAAAAGCATCGCTTAGTTAAAGATCATAACTCTGGATACTTAATTAAAAAAAAAAAAATAATAAAATTTAATTAAGCATGTTACGTTTAGTTTAGAGGGATTAGTATATTTTACCGAGCCATATTCTCTGCAAAAAATAAAATATATTTCTGAATGTTTTTATTTTCAATTATTATTATCATTACTTTTCAATTCTCTTCTTTTTTGACCTATGTATAACCGCATTGTTTTACTAAATAATAAAAATTTCCTAAATAAAATCTAAAACACCTTGTAACTAAAATTAAATCACGGATATTTAATTAAAAAAGAACTGTGAGATGAACTGAAACTACCAATTACGTTTATTATGTTCTTTTTTGTAACAGGTAGTATCTTTCACAAAGCCATCTTTACAACAAACCTAAAAATATTTCTCCATTACTTTTCATTAATTTGTCATATTCTAATTTCATATTTATTTCCAGCTGCTTATAATAAGTGTTGTTATAAAGAGTAACAATATTTTATCTTGTTAGCAAAGCTATTGTAGCACCATATAATTAGTTTAATTTGAAACAGGCAAAGAATGTGAAGAATTAAACAATTCAACTTTTTCTCTCACATTACATTTACAATACATTTCATTTTATAGGACTTAGTATTAAAATATATAAGCTCTAAAACCATTATTACATTCTAATGTAATTTTTCAGTTCTCTCTTCACATTTGTAATGATTTTTATTAAAGTATTTAGATATTATCTATTTTTAGAAACATTTTAGTTACTTTAAGCCTCATTAGAAATACTAATTAAAAAAGCGATTTTTAGTGAATTTACTCCCTTCTTACAACTCTCCCTCTCTCTGTAATTATCTATATATATATATATATATATATATATATATATATATATATATATATATATATATATATATATATATATATATATATATATATATATATATATATATATATATATATATATATATATATATATATATATATATATATATATATATATATATATATATAGTATACCAAAATAATAATTGCATATTTTCACTATTTCTATGTAGGTATGTGTATAAAATTAAATTAATCGATTGAAATCGAAAAATCCCAAAATAATATCAAATAGATATAAACTATAAAAAAGTATAAACTGCTAACTTAATAAACTCCCTGATGTCTTCGATGCGTCTGAGCCATGACTTTTTTTTTCTTATAAGAACCGAAACTCACTGAAGCAGATTCTTCTTTGGTGGATACTTTCAATCAAAAGAGAAATGGCGAAATAAATTCAGCATCATTCGTCAAACACGTCACGTATATAGGGTTCTGAAACTGACATGTACCAAAGCAGAAGTTGTCATTTCTGTCCAACTTTTCCAAATATGTAGTGACAGGATACATGGAACAGTTCCAAGGGCGCAGAATGGTACACTGGAGAGTCATTTTGTTCCATTTCAACCTTCGGTCGGAAGCACAGTCAGTTCAAGATATTCTTTTTTTTTCTAAAAAATACTTCTTTTTTTGCATATGCCAAAAATTGAATTTGTTTTCCAAGCTTTTTCTTATTTATTTAATACAAAAAAAAATAAAATTTTCAGAAATATTGCTTTTAATCGTTCTATTTAAAAAATTATGTAGGAAAAAGATGTTTATATGTTGATAATAGCTATTGTATTTAATCAAACGATAGAAGAATTCATTTCGAAAAAAAATTCATTAAAGTAATCTTTTACAAAAAATTAATATTATTTTTTTTAGCTTTTTTATTAAAACTTTTGATTACTTTAAATTTCTTGCACCGACAGTAACATTGTTTTTAAATAAATTTTTTACTTATTATATTTCAAATTTTTATTATATTTTACTACAACTTGAAAAAAATTATTTTCAATAAATCCAAAAATATTTCTTGCTATATATCTCCTAGATATTTTTAAAGGATACAG
This sequence comes from Parasteatoda lunata, assembly GCA_949128135.1. Classification (NCBI taxonomy): domain Eukaryota; kingdom Metazoa; phylum Arthropoda; class Arachnida; order Araneae; family Theridiidae; genus Parasteatoda; species Parasteatoda lunata. Next base: position 43,200,607 of record OX421975.1, on the reverse strand, counting down.
ACATATTTTTGAAGTATTCGTTCTAAAATATTCTCCCTTTTTGTTTCTCTTCTAAACGTTTAGCATTTTTCTTTCTCACGAAAAATTTATTCATAATCAATAATATGAATTCCAAATATAAATTCATAATTAGAAATACATACTCAAATTCGCAATATAAGTTCATAATCATTTTAAGTTTCAAAATAAATTTCTTTAGTAACACATAAATAACTAAAACTATTAAAACTGATGTATTTATATTATTTCTAAAGTTTAAAAAATTATATGAATATTTTTCCAGAAATAACGAAATTAGTTTAAACAAATTTTTTTTTTCTAATTATAAAACATAATATGAAAAAATTGACTTTCAATAAAACTGAAAATTTTTCGATAATTCATTCAATTAAATCCCAAGATATTTATAAAGGATATATACATACTGTAAGTACGTATATTAAGTCGGGTATATAGTATATTTAGTCGCATATATAACTAAAGTTACTATAAGTTATGTAATTATATTTCACGAGATATAAAAAATAATATGAATATTCTTCTCGAATAAAAAAATGGTTTAAATACAACAAATCTTTTTAATTTATTATAATGCATAAGATGAAAAAAAAATTTCTTTCAATAAACCCAAAAATTATTTCCTTCTATATATTTCCAAGACATTTTAACAGGATACAGTCATACTTTTGAAGTATTCATCCTACAATATGCTCCCTTTTTGTTTCTCCTCTAAACGTTTAGAATTCTTTCTTTTTCTCGATATATAAATTCATAAAGCATACAATATGTTATTTTTCATATGAAAATCAGTTTACGATCTTCTGAGCTGAAATAAAGATAAATATTTACTTCAGCTCTGCAATTCGACCATGATATTCAACGTAAAACTTCAGTTCATTTTAGAAAAATACTACTTCTTCTCCTCTGGGCAAAGCTTAGAGGAAAAAAATAGCATCTTTCATAAGTAACAGTTCAAAGTTCTAAGAATTTTTTTTATATATAGATAACAATTCAAGTTTCGTATCGGAAGTATTAAAAGCAAATATATTTTTGGCATAGCAACTTTTTTTTAATCTTATTTTTCGATTGTATACTCTTTTTGAGAATGCATAAAATAAACTGCATTCTTTATTAAATTCTATTTTGATATTTTTACTCTGCTTTGCTGAAACTATTATAATAAAATATTTTATTAAATGTTTATATTATTTTTACTATCGGGGGTATAAAAATCCAAAGTAATTAAATTCAATATAGAAATTTAACCAATATGTAATATATATACCTTCTATTCAAATGTTGGAAAAAAATTACCAATTATTAGAAAAATTTCTGATAAAATGACAAAGCTCTAACTATACGTTTAAGAAAATAAGTATAGCTCAAAATGTATATTTCAGGAAATGTACAATGCTTTTTAGGCAATTTATATAGGTCGAAATACGAATTTACCAAAATCAGCACATCTGAATAAAACGTAATGAAGAAAATTTACACATTTTAAAATGCATAATTGAAAAATGGATGGGGCTGATGATAAATTTTTTAAAGAACTGGCTGATGAATCTGAATTAATTCGTAATGTTAGATCAACCATTTCCAGAAATTACTATTTTAATTTAGTTTTATATTCGTAAGTTTTAAAAGGTCAACATTTCGTTCCACAGAACTATCAAGAGTTCACGGAGAGAAAAAATATAAAATTATTGCCGTAATATATGGTAATAACATATCTGGCAAGATGAAAAAAAACATTATTCTGATAAATAACCACAATCTGCGATGTTTAACAAATTCATTTGGTAATTTTTCCGTACATACGGTGATGGTTCACCAGAAATTTTGATCTGTATAGTCATAGTTCTAAAAACTATATATTTAGTAATAAAAAATACACAAAACTGAAAAATAAATTTAACTGAATAAATGTTTTTTTTTTGACATGCTCTATGATATAATAATAAAATTATAAAATTTAACCAGATTTATGAAATCTTAGTTTGATATTATAAAACCATATTCCATTATTAATTTTACCAAAATCATTACCAATAAGTGCTTCTGCAAAAATATTTGGTCTTTTTGAGATTCTAATAGAGTCGAAAACATGGTAAATGTTTACATAAATTTGTTGACCACTTAATGATCTCACTTTTTTTTACTTTTTTTTTAATAATAATGTGTTTAAATATATACTTCAGTACTTTAATATACTTCAATACTTTTTTAAGTACAGCTTTTTAATTTAGGTATCTAAATCTAAAAAGATCACCTAAAATGTTATAGCTGAAACATACTATTCCATCCCAAACTGATTTTTATGCTCAGTGTTTAAAAAAATAGGGAAAAATATGGCTTATTTGTTAAAATTTGGGTTAAAAATAGAAAAGAAATATTACTGCTGTGTGCATTACTTTAAATCCATATTTTGAGCTATGTTTAATTTATTAAATAAGTATTGCATACTGTGTATAGATTCTTCAAATAAGAAGCTTGAGCTATGTCAAGCTTGAAGCTTGAGCTAAAATAAGCAATTTCAGCTATATTAATTCATGCACTTAAAAATTTTTCTATTTTCTTTTAACAATGCAATTTAGGCAAGGCCCATTTTCTGAAGCACGTATTTTGAGCTCCGCCTGAAATTTAAAAAAAAGGACGCATATGTCTACTAACACGGATGGTATCACAAGTTTCACTCCAAAACAAGCTTACAAATTAATTTGGTTTCAGTTAATAACTAAATTATATGGTTCGATGAATTATATGGTTTGAACATTTCAAGGAAAGTAACGCCATATTTCAGAACAAATGTTGGCGTTACTTTCTCTTAAGGTAATCAACAGTTGTGTATTAAAAATTCTATTATGGACTAAATATGCAACTAACATCTTTATGGTTATTGTTGTTTCTAATGCCACTTGCCAATACGAACGAACCTGCTTGGGGAAACTAAGTTAATTTAATTCAAAGGGTGCATTTCTTGTTTTTTCCGTGGTGCTATATATGGCCAAGAATATGATTTAAACCACACACATGTTAATAAGCCCGTACACAGGGCGGACCTATTCATTCATCCATTCATTCATCCACAGATCGTTATTTTGAGCAGGGTCAGAGAACGATCAATCTTCAATTCAATACCCCCAGAGGTATGATTTGTTATAGGAACATAGAGGATTTTGTGACCCAACAGATTTAACGTGCACCAGTTACAATACGGGAAATCTTTGGCCGGCAGGAATCAAAATCACGACCTCTTGGGCGTTTACCGAGAAATTAAATATATGAGAAACTTTATGTTTCAAAATAAGATACATTTTTAAGCACTAAACATTCTTCATACTCTAAATGTAAATGTTCATTTTATTATATGCTTCTTGTGAATTTTATGTATGAAAGTCATTTGTGAAATATACATAAAATTTTCAGTTTTTATACCAGTAAAAGTGTTTCGTACGGATTTTTGTTTTGATTTTAAAAAAATAAATAAACGTTTGTCCTTAATATCTCAGACAAGAGATTACACACACACACACGCACACACGCACACACACACACGCACACACACACACATATATATATATATATATATATATATAATATTTATTACAAAGCAGCTTGTATAATCTTCTTTATCGCATGACATTTTTATACTTTAATGGTTGGTGAAGGTACCTACTTTTTAAAAGCTCCATTTGAGGATTGCGTAATACAGCATGCATAACAATTAATATCAGTTTGGATATACCAGTTTAGTATACATCAGTATAAATTCCGTTGCATGAAACTGAACTCATGCATTGCACATAAGTATCCATCAGTTAAGTTTACTTTAAAGTAATTTAATAGGACACAAACTAGACAATGGGCAGCCTATATTTCGGACTTTAAGGTAATATTATTTCATTGATTAAAAACTATTCAATTAATTATATCAAAAAACATTACAATCAATACAAGTTTTCAATTTTCGGCAACGTACTGAAAATATGTTCTTACGCTTTTTTTTATTAGGGTTTGATGGAAGTGGATGGAGACAGTTACTGCAACAGCCAAGTGAATATTACAGTAAAGTACCGTATTCTTCATGAGTTTGAATGTGAATATTTTACGCATTATTTCTATACATTATTTTCTTTGCGATTGGTTTATAAGTTCACATTTAGAATTTTCAAACTTTAAGACACTAAATATTTTGCCTGTTGGTCTATTCTTCTGTGTGCGTAAACAAGTAATTATTATCACAAATTATAACAGTTTTACAAATAAATGGTGAGAAACATTATATATATTTTTTTTCCTTGAAAAATATAGATGATACTGAATAGTCAATTTTTCATGCCGTCAAATAACTCCAAAATCAGATACGATTAGCGGATGCATTGCCTTATTCAACCTTAATCGATGTATAAATTTAGACTGACAAACTCAACAATGGTTACTTCACTGGATAGTCGGATTTAATACCTCTAATAATTCAAGTCATTAGGAGGTCATTTGTGATGATAAATGTGTTCGTTATAATTAATGGTTTTCAGTTGCTTGAGTCACGTGATTAGGTTGATAAATGACGACCAAATGTTTGTGAATGTTCTATCAGTCAACGTTTCTTTGTCGCTCTTCAATACTGGAGCAATAAATATCCATACGTATTTTCGATAAGAAATGGTTTATTTGTGAAACAGATTTGTTTTCATACAAACGCATAGATTCTATTCAGGGATTACTAAGTAGTTTTTATATATAAACTACGTAGCTTTCAAACATAGTTTTTCGATACATTCTTTCATCTATAAAATGAAAAATATCAGCTTAAGTATTTTAAAGTGTAATTTATTTTTTTTTTAAAAATTCTCACCAAATATTTGTGATTTAATTTTAAAACAAATTTAGTTGTGCCTGAAAACAAAATAATGTTTGCTTCGCAAATATTGTGTGCAATTTTTAAAAATAAGATTTAAATGTGATATTTTGAATTTTTTTTTGACATATAAAGCTTCATTAAAATTTTTAAATTAAACTTTTAATGAAAATGTTGGCAAGGATACTGCACTTTTTGCTTTTGCAATCCTTTTTAGAGTAAAAGTTTGATTTTTTCACATTCTTTAAACCTATATAAAATGACATCTAAAAGTGTGTTGTGATTTTCTGTATTTGAAATATCAGATTGTATCAAGGAGTTTTTTTCAAAGCTTCTTAAAAAAAAAATTCACATATTTGGGTATTATTTGAAATCCAATATGGAGAAAAAATTATATCTTGTATTTTCTTCCGTTATGTACGAAATTAAAAAAAAAAAAAATAAAAAATAAAAAAAATAAAATAAAAAAAAACATAATTTTTCTCTATTTGAAACATGATAAGTTGCATTTTCAAAAATATTAGTATTTTTATTTTTTATTTGGACTATTATGCTAATATAAAATAGTTCAATGATTTAAAATATTTTTGTTTAAAATTAGTTTTAACAAACAAACATTCACAAGTACTATCGAGATTGGAAATAAAAATGTTGTTGCAGTAATATCATTAGTGATATAATTCTGTAGTAATATTTGTAATAATTCGGTAGTAATATTTGTAATAATTCGGTAGTAATTTACTTATGGTTCCTCCAAATCACTAAATATGACTAAATATTTTTGTAGAAGCGTGAAAAAGTTCAATTTTCTAAGTTGTTTGTATACCACCAATTATCCGATAGATGGCCTAAAAGCGCTTTGTGTCCAACGGAACTTTTCCCCTAATGTAATGACTGTGACTTAACGCACGTGAAGGGGAGGAGCCAATCAGGTTTCGTCATTGACAAGTTTGTCAGGGATAATTTTCAAAATTCTTTTCAACAGTGGATTTAAAACCTGTGAAATATCTAAAAAAGCTGAAATGAAAGTAAGTGAATATTTTATTAATGACTAAACAAAACTAGAGTTCATATATTTTTTTTCGCAAAAATATATAGCTTAAATAAAGAATGTAACGATCAGTTACTAAAATAAGAAAATATTTGAAATATATAAGGCTCTAATGAATGAAAAATTAGTTTAATAAATAATTAAATTTATTCAATTTACTATCAATAATTATTTAAACTTGTTGCTTCCATATTTGCTAATGTTCCGATGAAAAACAAAAACCTTAAAATGTGTTTATTATTACCCTTTATTATATCTATTTGTTAACATGTAAACAATTTAAGCTCCAGTTATATTAAGATTTTTTTTTTTTTATTATAATGATAAAAATAATTTAAAATGTTTTATATATTTTATGTTATTTAAGTTTTGTCTAGAGATAAGTAATACTGTGTATAAAAAGAAAAATATAGTTGACAGTCGTTTTCTTATCGTTCGTTGCTTTCTCTTATTTAAGGAATTTAGATTTTCTTTTATTTAGGGAATTTAGATTTTCTTTTATTTAGGGAATTAAAGAAAACTCTTCTTAAAATCAGATATATGTATTGTAGATGTATTTAAAAATTTCATAACATGACTTAAAGTTTTATTGTATCTTTAAAGTAGGGAAATTCACGTTTGGTGGAATATAAATAAAGAAATACCAGGTTTGAAAATATCACCACATTTTTTTCATTGAAATGACACCCCTCCACAAAAATATTTTGTACCTTAGAAATAACCGTAATACTCAACTAAGCATTGTCGAGTGCATATTTATTTCATAAATGATTTAAATGTGTCTCAAAAATTTAAGAAATTAAAAACTGATAGAAGCATACCATGCATTTGAAGAAAATTCTTCTGAGAAAATACAATAACATATGCATCTCTGCAATTTTTCAAAATAAACAAACTGAGTTTTAAATGAAGCAATCACTCCATTATTTTATACTCACGTCCTTTAATAAACAAAAATTCAATTATTAAATCAAAACTTACTGCTTAAAAAACTAAGTACTACATTTAAATCTCGAACTAATATTCGAGTGAAAGTAAACAGTTGAAAGTGTACCTAACTATTATCGAGGTCGAATAGTGTATTAAAACAATTAAAAGAGAATAATTTTTATCGCATGAAGACGAAGTACCTGCTTCTTTTAATAACTGTTTTTAACATTCATCGAGCAACTAATTGCATTTTTCAATTTCTCTGATATTTCCTTTGCTCTGATGGCATTTTTATAATAGCATTTTGATTATTATTTCGCATCAAGTGTTAATTTTAATCTCCTAATGTCTGGACTTGTTATTATTATATTTTAATAAAATTTTATAAACGATGATTATAGCACTGAGAAAAAAATATCCTTAACAACTAAATATTGTTTCACAATATGCAATAAAATTTTGTAAATGTGGTAAAATTTGGTAATTTTATCATGATACTTTAGAGCATGACATGAGAACCATTTATTTGATTGAGTTTATAATTCAACTTTGTATTTTTTTACTAAATGCGGAGTGGGGCTATAAATTTGGAAACCAGAACTTCCAATAGACCGCACAATTGTGGTTATTTTCTTAAATAAAATGTATTTACCATACACAGTGTTAATTTTACCAGCATTTTTTTCTCAGTACGTGATTACTGAACATACTGTAAAACTTACAAATGATCTAATTTCATAAGTTAAAGGATTTAATCGGTAAGGGATGCATTAAGCACGAAGAAAAGTTAGAAATGATTACTTTACGTCTTAGGAACTGTCACATGTTTGCTTTATCAAATCAATATCTATATTAATGAAGCTTCTACATTTAATTTCTGAGTGATTTGACAAATATTAATACTTATGAGCATGAAATATTCCATATTTGTCATTAGCAAGGACATTTTAATAGCTGCTGTAAACTTGCATTCTAAAGTCAGAACTATGATTTAGTACTTAAAAAAAATTACATTAATGTACTTTTAAACTTTTTACCTCTGACTTTGCAATAAAATATGAAGAAAAAACGTTCAGAAAATTAAAACATCTTAAAATTTTCAGTCAGAAAAAAATCATAAAACATGAAAACAACTATAATGTTCCAAACAGAAAAATAATATCAATTTTAAAATAATTGCTTTTGGTGTTTAATATTTTTTGACATTGACGTTTTCTCTATCTATGACCCCCTACTGTATTTGTATATGTAATCCTAGTTACATAATCTCCCCAAGAATGAGGAATAAATCTTCAAAAAAAATTTAACACAATTAATTATATCCAACGATTCTGGTTCGGAATATATTTTCGAAAGTGTTTTATCATTTTAATAATAACGGATGATTTTAAGGATCACGAAATTTTTTAACTAAACAGTTTTAAAAATTAAAACTAATAGTCTTGGGGAAATTATAGTAGTAAAGAGTTATGATAAAGTAACCTTTAGATGTTTATTATAAATAGCTAAATATAACATATATAGCCTTGGGATATTGGAATTAGTTTTCTATACCACACCCCTGATTTACCATTTATAACCTTCTTGAATGCGTTTTAATGCATGACGTTTTAAAATTGGTGCAATTTTAATTAGTCAGTTTCATTTATCTGTCTTTGTTAATTTATTTGGGCTATTAAACAAAATTGCCTAGTTGACATTAAATTAGAAACCTGGATTTAATAAAGTTCTCAAAAAAGATTATGTGTCTATCACAATGTTAAATGAAATAAAAAAAAAATCATTTTATTGCTCTTTTTTTCACTTTGAGGTTAATTCTTACATTGATAAACACGACAAAAAAGACTCTGATTTATATGAAATTCTAAAAATTTGCTGTTAACTGTGTTTCTTTTAGAAAATCGATATTACTGTTTTTCTTTCTCTTTTTCAGGTAAAAAAATATATATATTGGCAAAACAAAAGAAAAATTGAGTAAAATAAAACTGAGGAAGAGATTTAGAGTGAGATTTATATCTTGTGCTTCCCCGATAAGAAGGGAAGCTTAGGCTTATCACTTTCTAAGCATCATTTATCCCGTAAAAGAAATTTCTTTACTCAAAGGGAAGTTTTTTATCTCTTGAATACAGCTTATTGTGCACGATATACTTACAAAAATATATCATAAAAGGTATTAATAAATCAAATTAAGCATCCAGTGCAATAAAAAAAACAGCTTTTCAGTATTTTGGCAATGGAAGAATATAATATTCTCATGTCATTATTTTAATTTTAAATTAAAAATTTAGAATCTCACCTTTTAACAAATAACTGACTTATTTGATGGAAAAGATTTCTTTAAAATTAGATTAGTTAGATTAATTTACAAAACAGAAATTTTATAAATTTATACAATGTATGTTTTTTTACGATATTATTTGCCACTACTAGAATGTTGGAATGTGTCATGAAAACATTAATAGGAATAATTCATTTCTCTAAGATGGACATACATCTTTAAATCCTGCTTCAACGTAGCAATATAACTTCAAACATATTAATAACTTTAAACAGATCAGTTTAGAGCCGGGATGATTCAGGGTATAGAGCACTCGCCTCCGAATGTGGTGACTCGAGTTTGAATCCCAGCAATGGCTGGACGATACGACTTCCGCAATCGGCTCACACCGCCCACTCTATGTACACATTAATAACTGCTGCCTTCGAACACTCTATAAGATCAGGCGTTTTGCTGATACTAGTCCCGACACTTCGAATGCCTACAATCATCCAGCGTTTAGACTCAGCCAAGTCACGGTTTTTACCCATATTTCCACGCTCAGCACAATGCAATTGATAGCTGACTTGCCTAGCATTCCCTTTTTTTTTTAGCTATCTCACCCTCTAGCGGCAACACTTAGAAGCAATAGCTAATTTTGTATAAAACTGCCAGGTAGTCATAATAATTTGACACACTTAGTGTATATTTTTTCTTTACATAATTTTTCGTAAACCTATTCCACGCGGGCAAAAGAAATTAAGTTCGCATGTTTCATTTATCATTCATTGGTATTATATTAATTAAATTAAGATTTTTTAGTTTTGTAAATAAATTGAAATTGAATTAATCAAAATTATATTTAATAACAAATTTTTTTTGAGTAACTCATGCTTAATCACGTGATTAAGAAACTTTATTGAGTTCAAAAATTTAGAGATGGAAATTAAAAAGTCGGACATGTTTGCAGCACTCAAAGAATAGACGTCCATTCTCAAGAGTTTCTAGACATGAATGAGAAGAAGCTTAAGTGACTTGAAACATAAAAAGTGAAGTTACTACTGAAAAATAAAAAATGAAGGTTACTCTGTCGTGTTCTTTAAATTTAAATTTTAAAACGTGTCTGGTTTGTCTGATGTAAGAAATCACTGGTGAATACCATGTGAATCCATGCTTACTTTTTAACTGTATGTACTTTCTTTAGTTGTAATTACACTTGCAACCTGCAACGAGCCGCATTTCTAAGTGAGTAAATCTAAGTGATAGTGAATGAGTAATAGGAGTGATGAGTTAGATTCCTATTTCCAAACTCCAATACATTTTATCGTACAATATTTTAATTTTTTGTGTCCCTTCTTGGTCAGTTGATTCACAGTTCATTTCTCAAGTTTGTGCTTTGCGTTAAAATGCGTGTAGTCAAAAAATGCATACTTGAGGAGAAGCTTTTCTAAGAACTTGACACACGGTTATTTTCTTTTTTCTGAGTTAAATATAAAAATTACATGATTTACCGAGTGAAGTTCTATAAATTTTGAAAATAATCTGTTCATTGGTGGATTTTAAATAAAAAGCAAACACCAAATAAGCAATTGTAAAAAATGCTGTGGATCTGTAGCAAGTTTTTTAGTTATAAAACAACATAAAATCCCAAAGCAAAGAATATATTTCACGGAGAGCAAAATAGAGTTAGATCAAAGACACATAAGAGGCGATTCGTGCAATTATATAAAGCCTGCGTTAATAAGAAATATTCAAGTGACACATGGTGAGCCCTGTAAATTAATTAAATTTCCCTAGTATGTCTCTGTTGCTGACATGAAATTTTCTGACAAAAAGATATGCCTCGTATTGAAAATGTAGATTAAAAAAAACTCTAACCATAAGTTACGAGAATGCATATGATGTGTTTCTTTTCTTAAGTAAAAATACAATAATGAAAGTGATTAAATAATATTTTAAAGTAATAGAATGGAATAGTTAATTTGTTTAATAAATGCAATATGTATTTTCTTATATTTTATGACTATCTCTGAAAAATGAATGATGCCATAATTTATTTCATATAAATCTTTAACTTTACTTTTTTTTGGAATATTGTCTATAAAATTCTCAAACATTATTTGCAGCGCATCTATCTTTAGTTCATCACTATATAAAGATTTTTAGACGCATTATTAAATTCATTTTTTTCAAAATATTTGAAAGTTTGACCCAGAAAATATTATTTTCAAGTAAACAGACCATCAAAATTCTTAGTTTTACCTCAGAAGAAACTCTAAGAAGTTCCTTTGTTTTCGACGAATTCTAAAATATTCTTTTCTTTTGAACTTCATTTTGTATTCATTCGAATCCAAGAAAACAAAATGTGGTAAACAGTGGAAACGTGCATATGTTCTACTGAATCTAATTCTGCTAGGAAGTCTTTTTGTAGACGGAAAGATGTTAACGCAAGAATGGGAATGTTTTAAGGATAAGAAAAGAGACGCCATTCCATCATTCAATATATTTTCCTGTACATAAAATATATCCAATATATATATATATATATATATTATGGCACATTAAATGAGAAGGCCGCCCTCTTGCTTGATAATACCAGATCGGGTAATTCTGCTTAAGCACTGCTTAAAGCAAAAAGCAAATCTAAAACAAAATTGAAAGTAGGTGGTGAGCCATTAACTTAAATTGTTAATTTTTAACATTTTTTTTTAATTGAATTGGAACAATGAAGCGAAAAAATCAATCATTATCTTTTATTTAGTTTCTAAGGAAAAAAAAACTCGATTAAAATGGTGCCATTCAGTATGCTTTTTTTAATTGTACCTTTTATGTGAAATTTATTTCGAGACCAGTGAGTTTTTGCCTCACAAAAGTTTGATCAAAATGTTAAAAAAAGATTTTTATTTGTTTACTTATACAGATTTTTCAATGATTAGACTGAGACCAATGACTCCCCAAAACTGTCCAGTTCAATTGCATTTTTCCAATCGCACAATCCCAAGTGTCTGTACAATCTCAATACGATGCTTAGGACTACGGAAAGAGATCCGTTATTGGCGATTTATCGAAAAAAAAACACTGAAAAAGTATAAATAACTCTGCATTATTGAAATTTAAATTGAAATAATTTAGTATATAAATTACACACAAAAAATGATCATTACTATTTAATACATTCCTGTAGTTGAAAATTGTTTTGAGAAGATGAAATAGATTTTGATCCCTAAATAGTTCAATTCAAATGAATAAAAAAGAAAATTAACCGTTGCATTTAATAAGTAAGGAAAAATAAAATTAATTGAATTTTAATTACTAATTATTTAAAAGGGGTTTAATATGATTAAATATGAGTTTTATAAAAAAAAAATATATATGAAAGCTAGAAATGTGTAATTTTTAAAATGGCATAACTTAAGAATTTACTAAAAAACGTGGCTCTATTCATACTGAGTTGTGAGAGCAAATGCCGAGAGATAACACAATGGGCAAACAAGCTATTTCGACTGAAATAAGTTTAACAAGTTCAGCTAGTGTTGAAATAAATGCCTCGTTAGGTTAGGTGATTATTCAAACAAGTGATCGGTAAATATATTTTTTACTTGCTCTGTGTAAACTTTATGTAATGTTAATAAAAGTAACTTTATAACCTGTGCAAGGGAAAGATGGAAAAAACAGGGACCTCTGATTTCTTTTCCTAAGCAATTCCACTAACGAAATTGCTTAAATTTTTATTTGAATGATAAATTAGCCATTTCGCTTTAAATAATAATGAAGAAACAATATTTAATGTAAAAAAAAATATTTTTAGAGGGTATATTAAACTATTTTTGGAAATATGTTAATACCTTGTTTTAAACAACCTAGTTGAATAAAACCAGTTATATATAGAAACAATCAGAAAAATACTTTTTTTACTAAAGCATTTTTATTGAATAACTTATTACTATGAGATTCTCAGACTCTGTATAAAACTTATTAAAAACCAAGGAACATAAGGATTTTGCAAAGAATTTAGAATTTATCATGATTTATAATATATCAATCACAAATATTGCTATGATCCCGTCCCCCTTCAATGTTAAAAATTTCATAAGCAGATCTTTTGCAGTTGAAACACTGTATTTAATCAACTGGCGATTTTGACTTTGAGTGTCATGGAATATAGCTACTTGGTCAAGCTTAAAACTAGATATTTAACAGGGGGAAAACACAACATTGTTTAAACGTGTAAAACTTGAATGAACAATTTAAAATAATACCTTCAAATAAACGCAATCGGATGTTTAACATATCTAATTCAAAGCCTCAAGCGATTAGGAGCAATAGATTTAAACTGTCTGAGTAAGAAGAATATTGAAACAACTTTTTCGAATAGAATTTTTTAAAATATTTTAATGTGGCCAATTCTGTCTTTAATGCATCTCGAAATTACTTAGAAATTGCCTGTTACTAGTCGAATAAAAGGCAACGTAACTCTCTTTTTTTATCAATGGCTCTGAAAAACTTAAATTAATCCTCATATAACGATAGTTTTTTATACCAAGTTTTCACTTTGACTAATTTTTCACAAAAGAGAAAGTTTTATCATGTGATAAATTTCCTATATATTATTTTTAAACTCATTTTCTCAAATTCCCTTAAACGATATTTAAACATTTCTTGTCATTATACTCTTAACTTTCTTAATCTTCAGCATAAATCAAAAGATATTCATAAATATTTTGAGATCGAAAGTAATCAAATTTGTTTCATGCTCATTAAAATCGATTTTTAATTCAATTAATCAGTCACATAACTCATTTATAAACTTTATATTTAGGTTCTTTTAAGTAGAACCAAATAAAAATGAACTTGTAATTCAGTTTGCTTAATTAATTTTAACAAATTTCATCTGTAATTCATGTTAATGTTCGGTGTATTTGATTATGTTCCATAAGGAATTCTTTTAGTTCGTTGTTTGATAACTTTATTATTGAATGAAATCTTTTAAAACTGTTTAAATATTCTTGCACCGTTTAATTTTTCGTTTTTACACTTCTTACTTTAATTACGTAAGCACAATTCCCAATGGTAGCCCGTGTATTTTATTTACTTCTACTCCATGCATTTTATTTAAATCTACTAATACACTAAGCAACTAATTTATATGAAGAGCTAATTTAAATTGCTAGAACAACACAGAGATAAAAATCTGATAAAATTAACATAATGTATGGTAATTCTTGTAAAAAAAAATCATAGTTCTGATAGTAAAAACCAAAATATACGGTACTTAAACCATTCATTTGTTAATTTTTCACTCTATATAGTATCGGTTTGCCGATTATTCTGGTTTTTAAAATTACAGTCCTTATTACAACATATTTAGTAAAAAACACTGAACGGAAGATTAAATTTAACTGAATAAATGGTTTTTATGCCATGCTCTAAAGTATCATGAAAAATTTACAAATTTTGCTACCTTTACCAAAATTTATCACATATTCTAAAACAATATTTAATTGTTAGTCTTACAAAAATCATTCCAAAAGAGCTTCGATAAAAATTAACAAACATTTTGGAATTCCAATGGAGCGAATAACATGGTAAAATTTACCATATTCTGGTAATTTTGACCATACTTGTTTTTAATGAAATCATAGTTCTATTATGTACAACAAACTTCTCTGTTTTCTGTTTCAATTAATTTTACTTAAACTAGTATTAGTTAATTTGCAATAAAAGTTTTTTATTTACCTAATACTTGTTTTCGCATTTATTACACACATTCAATTTATTAGTTATACAAGAAAATAGAAATTCAAAATATTAAAAACTATTTTTTCACGTATATTTTCTTATGTTTCCCTACATTCATGAACGAATGTTGATTTTGGTACCGATATGCAAACTAAATTAAATACAGAGCAGTTTTGTGCATAAAAAAATCACTGCATGGTAAGGTTTAAGTATGACTAAAAATTTGATTTCCTTACTTGTGTTCTAATACGTTTAATTATCTGTAAAGAGGTTAAGTCTATATTAACGCAATATTTACTTTTTAATTTATGTTAAAAATTCTGAAAAATTACTTCCTATTGCTTAAAATAAATAAAATGCATTTTCTTAATTAAAATATTTTTTTAATTCAACTAAAAATGCTTGTTTACCGGAATTTTTTAAAAATTATTGCATTTAGGTACAAACGCATCATGACAAAATTAGATAGGGTGTAACAAATTTACCTAATTTTACCATGTTCACCTAATTTTATCGCGTATTATAAAACCATATTTTAAAGTTAATTTTACCAACATTACCATAGTTCTTCGGTCAAAATTACCGAGCTGGTTTTCCCCTAGAGCTGGTGATTCGTAATCTCATAAAGCTAGAAACGCGATAAATTCTGGTTGCTTTGACCACACTTTTTTCTAAGTGTGTCATTCTTGTTCAACAAATAATTCATTTCGTATTGATATAAAGCAATACTCTTTAATTTTAGTATTTTGAAAGATAATTTTCTATTTTCAGTAAATAAAAGCAATTAAGACAGATTATATTTAGGGATAAATTAAAACTGTAATAATGCTGACAATTATGCTTGCTCACATTATTTTAATGTTCTAATTTAGTTATAAGAATTTTAGTTCAACAAAAAGTTGTATTATCATTCCTATAATTTTATTTATTCAATAGATTGACGAAGCAGTTTCAGCTATTAAATTCAGCATAGTTGATACATTGCTGTGATAAGTATTCCCATGCAAAAAATATTTTTTTAAAAAAAGTAAAAAATTAAAATTTTATTTGCATTGTAAATACTTTTTTTTACATTATATGCTAAAGCAATAACACAACTTTTTTATTTAAGTTGAACAAAACTTACAAAATATAGTTCAGATTCATTACACCCAATATTCTGATACAATTCTATTTAATTTCTATGTTTATTTTTAAGTATTCCATAACTATTTTTCTAAAGTTTGTATCAATGAATTCTCTTTATTTTCAATCAAATTGTTATTTAATTTTCTTTATTTAATATATTGAAGCAATTACTGCAGTTTTTAATGTAAGATGAACAAAAACCATCCATATAAATTAAAGCATATTTTTCAGTTTTATGATCAATTTTTCATTTCATCTAAGAACGTGTTTCTTTCATCTTAGAGCCCTAACAAAAGAAAATAAAAAAATCTTTCTTCTAAGTTTCTTTCTAACCCGATTCTTTTTAAGAAAAGCAGCTTTCTAATCTCATTTAAGTTTAGTTCTAAGTACAGGAGAAAAGGGTCCTGATCTAAGCAATGTAAAAGTTTCCTTCTTTCGTCAGTTTTTCTTTCTTTTTCTTTTTGATCTTTTAGTCCCATAAGCAGCTTTTGGCACTAGCAGCAACAATCAATTTATTCGGCAGAGCTTCTGGAAATCGATGTAGCTCTTGCGGTGTGAGATAGGAGAAGGCACTATCTCTTATTGCCATAACCTTATTATTTTTATTAGAAGTTTCTATCTATTTCCTTAAAATTTTAAGCCTCAAGTGTCTAATAAATATCCACATTCCGCCAGGGAGAATTAATCCCGAAAGAAATGTACCTGGAAATGCGATTTTGATAAAAAAAAAAAAGGGGGGTTGAAAGAAAATGTGAGGTGATTTCATTGATCTTGTATTTTCTTATATTTAAGTACACCCATTTTAAATAATTAGTGTTTTAACTAAAAAGTTATTTGAAGCAAAATAATATTAATACCTAAAGTATTGTAATCGCGGTAATAAAACTAATACATTTTGTTGTGATATATAACATTTTGTTTAATTATCGTTTATACAATTTATGAAGTTACTTTTGGTAATTTTTGTTTCTTTTTTTATTATTATGAAAGTGTATTAAAACATTGGCAAAAAGGAAAACAAAACACCCGAAAAACATGCAACTTATTCTCATTAATTGATTTATTTTAAGATCGCATGTTTTTATTCTTAAAGTAATATATATTTAACAGTGCCACACAACTCCGGAAAAAGTGACAAAACTTCGGTAAAAGTGACGTAACTGCTGGTCAGGGGCTCCAGTTTTAAAGAGGTATCTGGTTACCGATTAAACAACCTACGTTTACATTTAACAAAGTTCCCGTTAAATATAGTATCATGGGCAAAAGTACTCTTCATTGGTTGTGAAGCAAAATTTTGAAAAGTTGGTTACCAGTTCATGCCGACTGAAAGGAATCTAAGATGTCACTATGGCCGTTCAGGGAGGAACCTTGAAAAACGAGGTAAGATGCTTTTACATGGTTGTGTACTATATGAGTTAAGATCAAGTGATATTCAGATGTCGATATATCGAAACAATATTGTGGTTAATGTTGAATATATCATCTAGGAGTTTCCAGGTAGTTTGTGTCTAAAATCCTAAATATATTGCCTGTTTTTATGATTTATTTTGTACGATAAGATGCTATTTTGCTTTCAGACTACCTTTATGAATTTGAAAAAGAGTGAAATTGCTTATGGATTCATTTTACGTTCAACATGTTCAAACGTTTTTGGACTTACCTAAATTGTTTTTTATTCCAAAATTTTCTCTGTTATAATTTCAAAATTTATACCGATAAGTAGTAGCAGATAAGCAAACTACTCACCAGTCAAATACCACAATCAATTTCTTAACACCTTATAAACCACTACTCCGTTTTTGAGACTGTTCGAAAATTTTTTTATCGACTATTAAGACTTTTTTTTTACTATTTTCAAAAAAATTATTTTCTTCAAAAATACTTTTATAAAACTGATATAGAAATATATAAACGATATCGTTTAGTTTTGAATTTATTTTTCTATTGTTTATCAGATTTAACGTAAATAAGAAATTATGTCTGTCAGGATATTATTCTGCAGTAGTTATTTTTTTTTTTTCGTTTAGTAGTAAATTTTTTTTGCTAATTTCAATATATATATATATATATATTACATATTAAAAATTACTTATATTTTGAAACTAGCAAAAAAATCTTTCTTCAAAAAGGAAAAAATACGTGAAAATGTATCATTCGTTCGCATTAACAATGCTGTAAGTTCAAAAGAAAATAAGTAAAACTTTTCTTAGATTAAGAAAAGAGATTTCTGCACTGAAAAAAAAAAATCTGAATCAATTTACGTTGAAAAGTACATATTTTTGTCAGTACTTTTCTCCGTAAAATCACTTTTTATGGGAACATACCAGGGAATAAAGAACTGATGTGCCATAATTTTTTAGTAATAATTACCATGAAATCACTGAATAACATTAATTAATTAACTATTACTGCAAAAATAATTACAGCAAAATAGATTTTACCATAAAAAAGGATTTTAAGGCACCCAAAGTGACGGTACTTTAAACCGTAATGTGATCAGAAATTTTTATACAGTGCATTAAAAGTAAGTATACTTTTTACGTATTGCATTTCATAACACTACAATTCCTAAGCTAATATTTCTCTAAATCTATGACTATTTTAACTGACAATAAATATAAATACAGTAAACGAAGCAAAAGTTACAAAATAACTTTAGTAAACGTCTTTTGTTTGCACTCAGGCTGAAATTCAAGTAACAGTATGTATAATTTTAAAGAGTGACTATGCCTAAGTAATGTTTAATTATTTGGGTTTAAACATTGTCGAGTCTGATCAGAAATGGGAATGTTTGATTCTAGATTCCCTTTGCCTCGGAGCGAATTGAGATTGCTCGAATACAATCAACTCACTTGCTAATTAGAGAAGTGTTTCTGGCTGTAGTAGGACGGTATTTGGTACGTGTCGCTTGGTTTTCGTCAATATTGATTGATGTAATTTATATCGTTTTTCAATTTTATTCAAAATTGAGTTTCAAATATAAGGTACTGAGATGCAATTTTGTTCCTACATTTAGCATATTTTATTCATGATGACTTTATTTTTTTATTCTTTCGGAAAACTAATAAAAATCAGAGACTTTAATTTTTAGATATTTAGTTAATGAATTGATTGTCGGGGTAACAATTTGGCTTTGACAAATATTTTTGTTATGACTCATAAAATATTCTACTCCTTTGATTTTTTTAAAATTCAGAATTACTCCAAAATTTCCTGAAACATATATACAAGGTGTATAAAAAAAATGGTAGTGGCGTAAGAGAAGTTTAAAAAAAAAAAGAAAAGGGATAGATTTCTGAAATTTACTGTGTTTTAAATAGGGAACCACCTTTTTTTACAATCTTTCAAAATAAGTTATTCGCACTAAAACAGCTTATTAATATTGAATTTTGACTGTAGAATAAAACGTCCGTTGACTATGTCAACAGGCCAAATCACCCTGTTTCAACAAATGTAGATAATTTAAAGTAATATATATATGTATATATATATATATATATATATATATATATATATATATATATATATATATATATATATATATATATATATATATATATATTTTATATATATATATATATATATATATATATATATATATATATATATAAATGACGCTCGGTGGCTGAGTGGTAGCACTTCGCGCTCCTGTGCCACAGGTTCTGGGTTCGATCCTCGGGCCGGGCAGGGTTGACTCAGCTTTTCATCCCTTCAGTGGGTCGATAAATGGGTACCAAGCATGCTTGGGAACTAAACACTGGGTTTTCCGCGTTCGACTGACCACCTAACCGGAACATCTGCACCCCAGAGCCCAAGGTCAAGAAAACTGAGATGGGCACAGTCGGCCTTGGCCCCCTATGGGCAGTCGCGCCACTGAGTTTAGTTTAGTCTAGTTTAGTTTGTGTATATATATATTTATATACATATATATATACATATATATATATATATACATATATATATACATATATATATATATACATATATATATATATATATATATATATATATACATATATATATATATATATATATATACATATATATACATATATATATACATATATATATATATATATATATATATATATATATATATATATATATATATATATATATATATATATATACATAAGTTCAAAATGAAGATAAATTACAGACAAATGAAAAAAAAAGGGGGGGGGGAATAATAATAATCTTCATTTTGAACTTATCTTATGATTCCTATTTACTTGCAGCTTATGCGCAATAAATGATACTTATTGTTTTTCTTAATTTTTTTCTGGTTTTTTTGTTTTTATTTATTTTGCTGTATATATATATATATATATATATATAGAAAGAGAGAGAGAAAATATTTTTAAAAGCAAATTGTGTCTGATGTATATTTTTTTTTTATTCCTTGTGAATATTTTAAGCGAAACATTTCATTAAATAATGAAAAATTAACATTTTAATGAAAAATATTGCTGCAAGACCTTAAACTTTTGTAGTAGATAACATATAAAATTTAGAAAATGAATAAGAAGAGCACTAAAGTAATAATCATTACTTTTCAAATGACTTTCTTCAAAAAGAGAAAAGAAACAGACAGGAAATGTTACTTTCGCAAAATATACCCTATGGACCGTTTTCAACGTTGAATTATCAGGCAGAAATCAGAAGGAAAAAAAACAGAAAACATGACTCACCACTTAAACAAAACATTTCCCATTCTACGGTTTTATAGGTGAACTAATTCTTTCAAGCAATATCTCGGACAATAACTTAATCTAATTTGACGTTTGTTTCTTAAATTCTACTTTTCTTATTTCTTCCAAAAAAAAACGATTTAGCTCATAGAGCTGAGAACTTTAAGTTACATTGAATATGATAAGATATATCGTTTTCGAAATTTATTTATCTATACGAATTTTTTTTTCTATGAAAATAATAGAAATAAATGGCTTTTAAATATATATAAAAGAAGAGTTTCCTTAAATATATATTTTTATAACCTTTTATAAATATATAGAGCCTTTTATAAAATATTATATGAGAAAAACATTTTGAGCTATAAAACGAAACTTTTATTCCCAAGTGGAAATTTGTTTTGGAGATATTTATTAATCATAAAAATTTAATTTCTTTGTAAACGTCGTCAAAATACAATAAAAATAATTTATTTTCAACTTAAAATTCTGATTTGCATTAAACGCAATAAATTAACAACCAATAAATTAGCAATTTTTCCATTAAATTGAGTTATTAAATAAAAAGTAAACATATTTTAATGGACTTTTCAGCGAGATAAAGCTAAAATCTTTCACTAAATTAATCATTTATTTCATTAAATAGTAATTTATAAAAACAAATCTGAACTGTCTAGTCATTTAACTAGTAAAGAGTTCGATAATGCTTTTTTATTGCATTTCGTTGTGTATTAAACTGATAAGTTCAAATTTATTTGAATTGTTTGAATTAGTGCTGAAATACCTTTTTTCATGAAATATTGAACAATGATGATAATTGAGAACATTATCAATAAAATGGTTCTAATTATATAACACGTTAACGTATTATATATTATTATAAGAAAATCAATTTAAATCTCTAAATAATTGACATATTTATGAAATGCAATTACAATTCCAGAAATATGACGATGGAGTAATAGTAATTTAACAAAACATGACTGTGAAAATGAATTATTTAAGATATTGCTTGATTTTTTGAGTATTTATAGCCTAAAAATTTATTTAAGCCAGCCATGTTTAAATTCCAAAATAAAATCTAATACGTTACTAAAATTCAAATATATCGACAAATGTAAAACAGAACTGAGAAGATTTACATCCTTAGTGCTTTTAATGTTTTGAGTTGATCAAATTGTTAAAGTAATAATTGTATTTATAGCATTAATTGTTTATGTAATCAGATGTAATCAAATATATAATATTAATATGTAATCAAATTGTCAAAGTAATAGTAGTATTTATAGAATTGACGTTTTATGCGTATTGTTTTACTTTAGTTTCTAATCAAATCTATGAACAAACTCATTTAATTTCAGACAATTTTAATAAACATGATGCGAAAACAATCTTAAGAATTGGCAAAAAACATTAAGCAAACATTTTATAGGACATCAATTCAATGCTTTAATTTCAAAAAATCAAAACAATTAATGTTTTTGTCTTTACTATAAAACTAAGAAAGAATAATATAAGAAATGAACAATAAAATATTAGCTAATCATATTGTTAAAAATGAATATTTAAGGATATTTTTGTTTAAATTCTTAATTATTCATAGCTAAAGTATTATCTCAGAAACATTATAATTATTAATTAATAAATAATTTTACATAATAATTTGATAATAATTTTTTAACAAGTAGAAGAAATTTATTGTGAGTGTTAAATTCTGGTATCAATATGTGTTCAATATATATTCAATTACGAATATATATTTCCAAAACACAAATATACTGAAAAAAATAAATTTCATGTTTGTTTTCAATAAGCTTCAAGTCAAATCTAATATAAGAAAAAATTCATTTTAAAAATATTGTTATCCTTAAAATATAAGAAGTACAAAAACATAATTAGTAAAAAATGAAAACAAATAAAACACAAATTTTAAAAGAAAATAATTTAGTATAATATTACGGGAGTAATTCTCAGTTATGAGATGAAATTCTAACAAAAACAAAGTTTAAAATTAAAGATAATAATATTTAAAAAAAATTGCGTCTTGGAGCTACAATGATACACATTCAACTGTAATATTTTGGCTCTTTAAACTTTATATTTATCTTAATGGTATGACGTTACCTGTGTCTTATTTTAATATTATTTGTTTTTATCATACCTGTATTTTTTTCCTACTGATGAAAGTGTGCCATTCTGACAACAAAACAGGCAGACGTTTTAACATAAAACTTTTATCATTTGTAATTTTAAATAAAAGTCGACATGTTTGAAGTGCACAAAAGCAGGCACCCATTTTCAAGACTTGCCATGCGTGAATGAGAAGAAACGAAAGTGATTTGAAATATAAAACAAACAGTTGCTAACGAAAAATGAAAACACTAAAGGCGAGAAATAAAACTAGTAAAACCACAGTAGACGAGATAAAAAATTTATTAAAAATTGAACAGATTAAGTTGTGTGATTGGGACATCAAAACGGGTGTCGAGTTTTAATAAAAGTTTTTTAATTTAAGATTTTAAATAATGTTTTTAGTACCTGATAAAAAAAAAACTTTATTCACTTCAAAAATACATAGATAGGAAATATCAGTCGACAAGTATTAAACACTCCATTTCAAGAATTGTAAGACACGAATGAGATGAAAAAGTAGTTTGGAATCTAAAATGAAAGGTTGCCAACGAAAAATGAAAACAAAAAATATAGATGGGAAACAAAACTTGAAAACCCACAATAGCCGAGAGAAGAAAATATGAAAAACATAATAAGAGAAAAATCCAGTGTACAAGAGAAATAAATCAGGGTAAAATACATTTCCATCTGCTATTTAGAGATAGTGAGAAATTATTATCATTAAGGAGGGAATCAGTATTCATAAAAATAAAACAAGATTCCAGGGCATCAAGATGAGATTTCTTGCATTTCTGGGGAATATTCTTTCTCATTTCAATTTACTGTAAGTTAGTGTTTATTTTATCTCAAAATTGTAAGAGAAATTAATTTCCCAATAGGAACTGCTACGTCAACGTATAGCTTCAAATTTTGATTTTTCATTACTGTCTGATGATTTATTATCGTCGATATTTATCTTATTGAGACCTACTCTTGGAATTCTCTCCCTTCTTCCATTGTCTACTTTTCAACCCCAGATCTTTTTGACATTCATTCACCCTTAATGCCAGACTATGGCTGCTTAATGCAATAATCAATAAGAACTATTGGTAAAAACGAAGGGAAAGTTTAATGAGCTATCAGGCGTAAATGTCTTTCGGAAAATTCCCTAAAACTATACTCTACTTTTTCTATTTAATTATAAAAGTGTGAAGTAAAAGTTAGTTTTTCAAAAGTCGAAGTCTTTTCCTTTCCTCGATTGAAAATTTCGATATTAGGTCTTGGGAATAATTTAAATATGGTAAATAAAAATCAAAACTGTGAGTACCTAAATTCTTTGTATTTTATAGGCTTTGATTTGATAGAATTGCGATTGCAATTGTAAATTACTTCCTCAATTGTGTAAATAAAAAACGGAAAAAAATGTAACTACTGCAGAATAATGACAGTTATAATTTCTTATTTACGTTAAATCTGATAAAAGGGTTGTCTATTCAATGCATTTTTATTGAAAAACGATGCGTTAATGTATGTCGCACAAAAGTATGAAAATAAAAGTATTCATCCAGAATAACTTTTGATGTAATGATCGGATTTTAACGTACTAGGGTTTTATCTGGAATAACGAAGGATTGACTTAAAATGTTTCGATTAAATAGTTCTGGTTATATTTAAAATTACGAAATTTAACAAAAAAAACATACTTTTCTCAGATGTATATGCATTTTTTGATGGATTTGAATCCGTGACCAACAAAATAGTGGGTACCCGTCATCTGGATAATATATACTTGTTTGTTTAGGCAGGAAGTAGGGGCCATTTCATGTTATTTTCACTTTTTGCATACTTCGTCTTCTCAATTAAGTTTCTATAAATTTCTGTTTCTAAAATTCTGTATTCAACCTACCACCTTCAAATTTTGGATTTCTTATTTTTTTAAATTACGTTAATAAAATTAGTTTAATAATTTATATAGAATTAACGCTTAAAAGGGTGTAGTTAAATCTTAACACCAATAATTGATAAAACTTATATCGATCTGCATTTTATTGGCTGAGTTCTTAGAGCTCCGAATATTTAGTGTAAAGTTAGTGTTTATTTAAACTTTTTATCTATGTTCTTGTATGGAGAGATGGAAAGACATGCTCTAAAAGCAAAACAAGTGTTTTTAGATCGGTTATTGGGGATACTGATACTGTCAATATGGATACTTCAAGATACTAACAATATGTTGTCTGGTTAGATAAAGTATAACACTGAAATAAAAGTGCTTCTTGTTGACAAACTGGTCATAGCCAAGTGAATATAAATCTTCTTTAATGATTCATAAAAAAATATAGTTGTGGTCTTGTTTTTTCTCCAAATAATTTCATTAGATTTTCTTATCAGATTACATTTTTATTAGATTCTTATTAGATTGTTTTGACAAACTACTATTGTAATTTATGTTTTTGTTTGTTGATAGTAGTATAATAAAACTATTTATGTTCTCATAAGATTTACATAAATCTGTCAGTTGCGTAAAATAATTTCATAATATTTATCCTCTTTTCATTTCTGTTCTGTTCGAATTCATGGTAACATTCTGTTTCTTCTGTGTGTATTTTTGATTAAGAACTTAATTTTATTTTAAGAAATATTGTACATTTACATTCTGAATTTATGATTATTGCTTTAGATTGCATCGTAAAAATAACTTTACTGATTCCTATGTGTATCATATCTTAGTGCAATTATAAATTTTAGAGAGACTGACTAACAAAGACAAGTTTACACCATGTACAACTAAAAGAATATTTTAGGTGTTTCACTACCCTATGAATTATCCTAGGGTGTGGTGTTATGAAACACTTAGTGAATTTTTGGTGTTCATATATACGAAAAGTTTTTACAATGTAGGACTGGAAAATTTAACTATCAACTATCAAGTTATTTAGTTGCTCACTGTATATGCTGGTAATCACTCAACTTATTTATACAATATTTTGTTCATATACTTTAAACTCTATCTTTTTTACTGAAATTCTTTTCTTACTTATGTTCAAATTGTATATTTTGGCAAATCTCGGACTACTATTCCAGGTGATGTGAAAATGGTCATATACATACATTATATAAATCACTGCCAATTTAATGACCACACTTAATTTTTAAAATTTGAAATTCTAGTAAAAATAAAGATTTCTGAAAAAAAATTGCATCTTAGCACCAAAAGTGGTGACAATTGTTTTACACCGAAGTACAGTAAAATACAACATACAATTCTTGGGTGAAGTTTTTCTCTCACCAAGAATTGAACATAGTTCCTGGTATAGTGAAATACCAAGAATGTTTTTGTTGTTCTTAATTGTAGTACTTGACGCAAAGTCACTTTTGTTATTCAATAACATAAAAATGTATAATTACAGTAAGATATATGCACACAAACAAAAATACATTTTATAACAGAGAACTATCGATGTATCGAGAGTTTCTATCGATGTATATGAGCAGATGTATTCCCAATTAAAAGCCGTGCTCAGTTCCAAAATATAAACTTTGTAAAATATATCTGTCTCAATGTTCAAAACTGGCTGACCGGACTGTGTATGGGTCAGGGGACAGGTCTTGCATGAGAAAGATTCTGGTTTCGAACACCCGGGTAAAGCATGGCTGTTCTTTCATTCTCTGTACTATCAAGCTCTGTACTATCTGTTCGTACTATGGGAGCATCATTAGCCCACCTAATATGGTGCAACTGATCGAGTGGCCAACATATCTGCTCTCTAAATGACTGAATTGACGAAATGTTAGCACAGGTGGTCATTGGAAATAGAAAATGTTTGATACTTCCAATCATGTTTATTAGATTGTTTTGTTTGAATAGTGTAAATAACAGATGTAGATTAATTTACTATATTTAATTTTTAGACATTTTAAAACTATTAGAAATATATTTAATTATTTTGCCCCTTTTTCAGGGCAATTCCTTTATCAGTCATTTTAGTCCATATTATATAATTTTATTCAGTTTAACAATTTATCATTTCATTTAGGCTTTTAAACTTGTTATAAAAAATAGAATTTACTTTAAAAATAATGTTTGAAAAAAAAAATGAAAGGAGACGTTTTAAGTGGCGTAAAATTCTAAGAAAATATTATTTCAACTTTTTATCAGCTTGAAGAATTTCAGATTCTTAAATTAGATTCTATACAGTTATGGAGATGTAATACATTTTTTTTTTTACAAATTACAAAGAATTTGACTCTCAAAATTGAAACTAAATAATCTGTATTAGTCTGAACGTTCAAGAATATAATAATAGTTATTATAACCGCCAATTTTTAGTAGAAACAATTAATATTTTAACATTCAACTTGTCCTTTGGCATAAAAATCTGAACGCATCATAATGCCTTCAAAGTAATTACGAATTATAATATTTGGATTTGCAAGTATCTGAACTTATAATTGGTATTGATACACTCCGAAAAAAAGTATAATCAAAACTACCAAAATATAGCAATTTTTACAGTATTTCCCACTTTACGGGATAACCGAAAAACTAGGTAATTTTTACTGAAGTACTTTTGTAATTATTTGGCAAAATTAATAATAAAATATGGATTTATAATATCTGATAAAAATTGGTGTCTTGGGGATGAAATTTGGTAACTTTAACATGAGACCTTAGCGCATAGCAAAAATTTTTTATTTGGTTAAATTTACTTTTCAGTTTTGTATTTTTTAATAAATAATACTAAAATTTTGAAAATTAGACTTTACGATATGCCGTTAAGGTATGAACGAAAAATTTACTAAATAAAGTGTTGAAATATCATAAATAATATATATTTTGGTTTTATTAACCGTTATGTTTTTTTTTTTAACAGAAATCATCTTTAAATAAGGTAATTTTACCAGAACTTTTTTTCTCAATGTAGAATGCTTACTCTAAAATGGTTCATTAAAGAGTTATGTAACTGAAATTTTTTTTCAAAAATTATATCACTAAAACTCATAATTTTAAGCATTGTAACATTTTACAAATTTATAAAAAAAATTTGAAATTTATCATTCATCAAATTATATTTTTATGCATTTATGAAAGAAAATTCTAAATTTTCTATGCATTATATTTTTTTAAAGATAATTTGAAATTTTTATTGGTATAAATAACTCAGGTAGTAACACTAAAGTTGTCCTTCATTTATAACCGCAATCACCTATATCAGAACACATTTAACAAAGGAACATTTATAGGGTGCTTACGCTAAATCCAAGTCATTAGCAGGCAATTTATCAAGATAAATGTTCGCATTATGTGTAACGGTATTCTGCCGTTCACATTTTGTGATATGGTTAATGCTATAGAATCAAATCGCTATAATGATTTAACGTTACATTCTCTATAGATTAATCTATTCTTTCTTTGCAGAACTACTTTAAAATTGTGATAGCATAGATATAAAGAAAAACATGAGCATGCGCTAATTATTAAAAGGAGTTTGATAATTACTTCATCAAGAAAAACTGAAAATATGTAGTAATGATTTTAAAGAAATATACATTATTTGAAAAAAAATAACACTTACAATATCTGACTAATTTGTGGTATGGTTAATGTTATGGAATCAAATCGCTATAATGATTCGACGTGACAATTTCTATAATTTAATCTATTTTTTCTTTGTAGAACTACTTTAAAATTGTGATAGCACAGAAAAAGAGAAAATGCGCTAATTATTATTACGAATTTGATAATTATTTCATTAATAAAAGCTAAAAATATGCAGTAATGAATTATTTCAGAAAAAATTAGTCGATTAAAAAATTAATAAAAAAACTTACAATATCTGACTGGTTCACTAAAGTTTAAAATGACCATTTTGGTCATTAATGCAACATATTTTAAAATTTTTAAAAGCTGATTCTACGTAATCTTCGTTTACACTTGCTTTTTGCAACAATGACACATTTTTAAATTATTTCAATAAATTTAATTATTTTATAAAGTTTAAGAATTTTGTAAAAATAAATCAATATAATTTTTTTTACCTTTTAGTTACGTCTTATTTGAGTATGGAATTTTGAATCTTATTTAAAGCCATCACTAAGATTTCTTACTTATATAAATTAACTCGAATGAATATGTGTGTGTATGTTTCTGAACTAATCTGCAGAAAATTTGGTGCATGTACGTACCTGAAAAGATAGAACAGACCTAACTATTTTCTTTAAAATTCCCTTTGATCATCGGTTCTCACTCTACATCCAAAAAAACAAGTTTTCTATAGGATTTAACAAAAAAAAGAGGTAAAATATTTTTTAATAGGACTGGTTTTTTGACTTGCAGCTCTAAACAAACAAAAATTAGTTTTATCGCACGTGCTTATAAACTAATTGCTTTTCTATTAACTCAATTATTTAAAACACAGTAAGAATTGATGAGATAAAACTGAAGGTATTTATTAAGACATGGAAAAATTATGGTAAATTCTGGATGTCACATTTTGAATGATGCTATATGTATAGATAATATTTCTCTTAGAGATTTAAACTTCCACATCAAATTATGGCAATTCTAATTCTATGAAAACCGAGCGAAAAGTAAAACTATTAATAAAAATTAAAGGTTGTATAATAGCTCTAATGAATATGCAGGATGGTGATATTAGGTTACTTATTCGATCATATTTTAGAGCGCCAAAAAATAAATTTTTAAAAAATACAAAGACTTTAAGTAGTATATTTTGCGATTAAATACATATTTTTGTCGTAGGTATGTACTGCACTTTAACAGGATAATTAATAAAACCACAGCAGATTTTTTTTTTTGTATTGACACTAATATAATTGAATATTCTTTCGTATCATCGGTTCTGATTATGCCGGTGGCATTCAAAAGTTTACTAGTCTTATACCTAAGCTATTAAAATACATAAAATAAGTAGCATAAAATATTTTACTTCACTGAACTTAATCGTTTCTTTAACCCTTTCCTTACGGCGAATCATATAGTACCATCACATGTGGTCCATATGTTGTACCAGCCGTAAGAAAAAGGTTAATACTCGAACAAGACCAAAACTTTTTTTCTACTTCGATCCAATTGTAAGTTTTATTTATAGAAATAAGAAACACATCCGTCTAATCTTTGTTTCTGTTTAGTACTTAGTGAAAGAGATAAGTTGTTAATCCCTTCTTACTGATACTTACCTTCTCTTTCTGATGAAAACTTATATTTCCACAAAAAAATTTTCGATTTTATATAAAAATGTTTTACATTAAAAAACTCAAAGATGAAAAAAATATATGCATTCGTATTTAAATGTATGTAGTATAGGTTATTTAAACCAAATGTTTAAAAAAACAATATTTCAAATTTTAATTTGCAGGAGTATCTTGTATTTCAATTAATTTTAGACATTTTGATATTTTAAAGAGTGTGTATTGAATTTTTTTTTAATAATGTTGAATGTGACTAGGTCTTTAAACCCTGCAGTCTCTTATCTAAAATATTTTTCCATATGTTATATTTAATATTTATAAAATTAAGTTTATTTCGAATTATTAATGACTCTAAAGAATTTTTTGAATTTTTAAGACGCATAAGAGGCATTAATATGTGCCTGCAAATTGATAAACAGGATAAATTACTGCGACTACTTAAATTTGATTAAAATAATATTAGTAGGAAACTATTTTTTCAATAGTTTTAAATATACTATGGATCATGATTAATTACTGTACACATCCAAAAAAATTTCGGAAAATTCCTCACCAAAGTTTTGCTAAATAAAACATTACTTTCTTTTGGTTACAATGAAAATCGGTAAGTAGGATCGAGGAATAACTCCGAAATGCTACTGATTATACCAAAATTTGGAAGACACAAAATATTGACGTTGCATGATTTTTTTTACTGTACCATTTTGTTGGGGTAGCTGAGCGGCTATTACACGTTGTTTCAAATATCAGTATCATTTTTAGATGAGTAAATACTTTATTTTATTTGCATTAATGAAAAATATTTTCTTTTTTGTTGAGTTTTCAATTTTGGTTGATGATACAATATGGATGACAGTATGTCATGAAATATGATAAATTATTTTCGTACATTTTAGTGATAAATATCAATTTATGGGGCAATCTCGCGTAGCATTTGGTTGTTTTAAAAATATTTCACAATGCTGAAACCTTCCTCTACTTTTAGGTGTTTTCCTAACGCCTATTTTTGGTGCAAACTCTCTCCCGATTTCTTTGAGTTAATGAAAATACGAAAATATAGTAAAATTGAACTTTATGTTACGTAGCCAGCAGATGAACAACAACTTTTAGTGCAACGTAGTTTTGAATATTTAAGATGGTAGTATTATAAAGAGTCATGGGATGAAGTTTTTTTTAGGGGAGAAAAGAATGATTTTGTCCTAAAATATAAAAAAAAATATATATAGCTAATAAAGCAATTTTCAATAATGATACAATGTTCCAAAAATGTCACGTTTAATAGGTTTGTAATCTTGTTTTAAAAGTATTTTCTAATGACACGAAATGATATGCATTATTTGTTAAATAAATTTCTCTCCACTTCTCGTGAAAACAATTGTATTTTACAGAATATTAGTTAGAAAGTATGGAAATGGCAGTTTTGAAGAAAAGAAACGTTCAAGGAAATTTAGAGTTTTATTAAGAATAATGTTCTTATGCACCCAAGTGGAAAAGGGAATTCATTCTGTTATGTAAACAAATCTGAGATTTGAAAGAAGCGTTTTCAAACCAAGGAAAAGAAAGGAATAAAAAGTAATTTGGTCATTTTGTAGGTTAAAAAATAAAATGCTGTTTTGAAAAAATTGTGCTTCCTCTTTCAGTACTACTCCGTTTAAATCATTTATCGACTTTTGCTAAATAATAAATCTATTACATTAAAAAATATTCTTATATTAAATACTTTAAATCAATGTATATGGTAACAAAAATTATGTCTAGTTTTTTCTTAAGTAATTGTGGCACATTCACTCATAGTAAATACTTTAAATCAGTGTGTATGGTAATAAAGATTACGTTCAGTTTTTTCTTAAGTGAATATGGCACATAATTATAGGTACAATGTAGATGTATTATTGTTGCAAACTATTTACTATTTCTGTCTTATTTTGGTTTGTTTTTAAAACGAAATGAAAAATTATGTATAACAAAGGTTTCAAACAAGATGCATTGCACTTTGAAAGTAAAGTTAAAACATTAATTTGACAGAGAAGAAATATTTTGAAAATAACTAATAGTTTTCGTTTAGCTTTCAAATAAAATTAAGGTCTCCAGAGTTTTTTTAGATTATATATATATATTTATTTTACCAGTGCTCCCCCAAAGCTAAAGAAATCTAAACGAATATTTGAGAACTCTTTATTTTACCTTTCAAATTTAATACTCAAAAATTTCCTCCCTGTGATTCTCTAACAGAAATGACTTAATTGATGAGGTAAAAAGTTGAGTTTTAGATTTTCTCTTGATTTTAGAAATTATATATATATATATATATATATATATATATATATATATATATATATATATATATATATATATATATATATATATATATATATATATATATATATATATACATATATATATATATATATATATATATATATATATATATATATATATATATATATATATATATATATATATATATATATATATATATATATATATATATATATATATATATATATATATATATATATATATATATATATATATATATATATATATATATATATATATATATATATATATATATATATATATATATATATATATATATATATAAATATATATATATATATATATATATATATATATATTGAGAAGCTGGAAAACAGAAAATGAAAAGATGTAATCCCTCATCAGCTCAAACGATTATATTCGAAAAAGGAGTGCATTCTTATATTGTACCAATATGCCAAAGCAAAATATCCAAAGCAAAAATTCGATACAATAGTATACAACAGAGTAAAAAATTTTAAACATAAAATAACACATTAAGTAAAAAATATGTAACGTAAAAATACAGAAAATAAAATTAAAAGAAATAACAAAACCCGAAACGATATTTATAACGCGAGTAGCGAATTCAAATGAACTTGTATGTACGGGAAATTTTCAAGAATGATTTAAAATATAATCGTAATAAGATTGCCAGATTATAAAATACGAAATCAGAATCGCAAATGAATTTAAAAGGTAAATATAGTTATTTTGTTTTATAGAGTGTCCCTAAGCTGCAGTACTGAAGAGCGTTTGATTTGTTAGTTACCAATCATTGGCAAGACAATGGATGTGCGCAAGGTAAAAATATTATACTGGATAATTTATAGAAGTTTATAATTAATAAGTTTGATATTTAATTATACAATTTAAAAACAAGAGAGAGAGATGACATGATTTTCCCGTTTTGCACAGTTTTTAGCCGCGGATTTGGCCGAATTGGATTTGCACAAGGTAAAAACATAAATTAACAAAAAAGTTGTAGTAAATTTATTAATAATAATATAGATTTAACTCAATGATTCTATCTAGATTTACTTACTTTAGTTGAGTATCCATTTTTTTACCAAATTTTGAAAGAGTTTGTTTGATTTTTCGATAAATAAATATTACAACAAACTCTTTAAATTCTATTCATTTGATTAAAAATGATATTTAAATATAAATCCTAGAAACATTAGAATTCCAAATAATTAGTTTATTTATATTAAAATTAATATCATTTCTTTATAATATAAATCAACAAAGCAGATATTTTCTTCTTTTTTCATACCCAAATATAAAAAATTAAAATGAATATTATCATCTTAATTACGAAGCAAGATTAATTTATCAGGGTGTATATTATTTAATGAAATTGCATGTGTAATCTTGAAAATTAAAGATAATTAAATCATCAATAAATCTAAAAACAAATTTAATATTAGGAGTATTTTTTTTATGATAGTGCAAAAATAAGTTAGCTAAGAGAGAACCTTGTTGTAAAAATAAGAACCTTGTAGTATTCCATCAATTTGAATAAAAATATCCTTTCCATTGTAAAAATAACTTTTAAAAAAACTAAAATTAATTAGAATTTCCCAATAATCAAAATCACAATTCAGGATACTTTTAAAATCACAATTATAATTCAAAATAGCATCTTTTAGTTTAGAAAGGGGAATGCTATTGAAAAGATCCTGGAAATCAAAGGTCGCAATAGAATTAATTTTATTTTGTTTAGTAAATTCTAAAGTTGGTTGATTATTACTGATAATCCAAGAACAACCTTCTTTAATAATATTGTTAATAATTGTATTTAAGTAGTTAGAGAAAATGGCGTCAGTTTTAGTTAGGAAAGTCTAATATCCACATGAGATTGTTCTAATCTTTATAGGAATGTAATGATATTTTGGACTGATAGTTAAGTAAGGACAATGTATTTGTTTAATTTAAATTTTTAACCTCGTATATAAAACTAAATTTTTTTTAATGATAATATTATTACTTAGATTACTAAGCTTAAGATTTTACTATTATTTAACTCCGTATTTAAAAGTTCAACATAGAATTTTTACAGAAGATTGAACTGTTTTAGAAAGTTTTGTTGAATTGTTACTGTTATTTAAATTTTCTTTATTATTGCAAACCAAGATTTTAAAGTTATAATAAACAGACCATTTCGATTAATAGCACACATAACTATTTGAGAAGTTTCTACTCAAGGAAAAGATTTAAAATTTGCTACTATGTATAGTATTGTTGTGTTCATGTAACTCAATTTTTCAGATATTTTATTACAGCAGTCACTTTAAAGCATTCACTGTAAAATGTTAAATCTCTATACAAAACGTAATTAAATTGCAATTCCATGTGTGAATTGAAACAATGCATCTTGTAGTAAAAAGATAAACATTAAAATATACATTAAAACGCTAGTTTTTTTTAAAGAAATAAAACATTTTTAGAACGTTTATTAGCTTTTTCATAAAAAAAAAAACACAATACACCATTACACATTAATGAAATGTGGAAACAAAGAAATTTAAAAGTAAGTCGTTAAAGAAAAGAGGAAATGTGAAAGACAAGAATATTTGAAATCGGAAAGAAATTCGCAAGGAGCGTCTGATTTAATGATTTTCAATTCTTTCGTAAATTACCTTGTGTGTACTGGGACCCATAAAATGATGTCGAATTTGAAATTTGTCGATTATGTATTTACATATTTTACTTCAGAAAAAAAAAGATAAAATAAAGATTTGGGAGTAAAGAGAGAAAGGGTGAAATGATTTTCTGTATTCGAAAAAACCCTTGGGTTGCTTTTATGTCAGGTTGACTGATAATGTTCCAAATGCAAGAAATTGCAAGTTTACTGATTTAAATATTTTCTGTATTTTATTTCTAAGGCAGAGGCTCGTGAAAGGATTGAATTTATTGAAACTTCCAAATTTTTGTCATTAAAATTAATCTTTATTCATAGCTTAATTCTATTCAAATCTTGTCATTAAAATGCATTTTTATTCCCAATAGTTAAATGTAATTAATTTTTCCGATTATGTATTTTGTATACTTTTATTAATTACAATAATTTAAGAAGTTAATTTCTTTTAACCCTTTGACATGGAATTTTTATTAAAACATAGTTTTTATAATTTTTTAATTATTTTGCATTAGCTTAGATAAAAATAAGGGAAAAATACTATATTTAACATTTTAATAACATATGGTTATGAAATACAACATGAAACACCGGTGTCTTTTACTGCTTAAAAGGAAAACTGTTCAAAGCACGGTTACCTTCCAAACATTAATTTTTCAAATATGCACTTATTTTCTGTAATTTAGATCTAAGATAAATAGTTAATTATTATTAAATTTTCTTTTATTTACAAAATCAATTATTGATTAATTTTTGAATATGAATAAAACAATTTCGAATTACTTAGGGGTTTTTTTTCTCAAATTTTTATAACTTCCATACCCCAACTGATTTTGCTTTAGTAACTATTTTAATGCTTTTACGAAAATATATTTTTGCTGGTTATTAGAGCGTCTCGAAAAAATATATAAAATGCATGCCGGTGTCTCATCTGTGTCAAAACGTAAATTTACTATAATTTAGGAAAAATGGAGAATTCTCCAATCTCTGCAAACATTTTACATTTCCTTAATGTTTGCATAGATCACATCCTTAATGTTTCTATAAAAATATAACTTTTTATAATCTAAAAAAATCGGAGGTCAATAATTTCAAAATTCCAGGAATTATAAATGAAGTTGAATTTCTAGATAATATTAAATTCCTTTTTACTAATTATTCCTGATGTTTAGTTCTATTAAAACTATTTGATAATCTCTCTGTATGTTTGGATTGTAAAACAAATCAGCTAGTCACATAGAATTAAGATTAAGCTCGCTTGGGACTCGTAGAGAACAAATCTAATTAACCGGAAAGTCTTATCGGTGATATTAGGAAACAAGTAAACGTAACGAAAAGAGCGAATCTACTTGTCAACTGAGAATGAAAATCCCCGATGTTTTGTACTAAATGACACTTATGTTTAAAGTCCGTTTTCAAATTTAATTTATGGTGATGATTTTCTTCATTGATTAAGACATTTAAGAATGTTTTTAAATAAGTTTACTTGTTGAATATTTTGATCTTCACAGTACTCTTCAGGTGATAAAAAATATAGTTTGTTACTTTTTTTGGATATATGATATGTCTCTTAGCAGGATAAAAAAATATTATAAAAATATTATCGGTGTTATCAGGAAACAAAATTTCGGGACAAAAAGAGCGAATCCATTATGTGTCTACTGAAGATAAAAATCCCCGAGGTTTTTTACTAAATGATATGCTTAAACTCCTGTTTGAAATTCAATTTATGCTGATTATTTTCTACATTGATTAAGACATTGAAGATAGTTTTTAAATAAGTTTACTTGATGAATATTTTGATCTTCACAGTAAAGGAAACGTTTCAGGTAATAAGAAATACAGTTTGTTACGTTTTTAAGATTTATGATATGTCTCTGTACAGGGTTAAACAAGATATCATTACAATATAATTAGTGTTATTGGGAAGCAGGCAATCGTAAAAAAAGAGCGAATTTGTCATGTGTCTACTAAAGATAATAACTATATAGATATAAAGATAATAATATATAAAGATAATAAGATAAAGATAATAACCGATATTTTGTACTAAATGACATGCTTAAAGTTCTGTTTGAAATTGAATTTATGTTGATGATTTTTTCATTAATTAAGACATTTAAGAACGTTTGTAAATAAGTTTACTTGTTTAATATTTTAATCTTCATAGTAAGGGACACTCTTTGGGTGATAAGAAATATAGTTTGCTACGTTTTTTAGATATATGATATGTCTCTGAACTAGATGAAAAAAATATTATAAGAATATAATCGGTGTTGTTAGGAAACAAGTAATCGTAACAAAAAGAGAGAATCTATTATGCGTCTAATAAGGATAAAATACCCCAATGTTTTGTACTAAAGGAAACTTACATATTAAGAAATATAGTTTGCTACGTTTTATGGATATATGATATGTATTTGAATAACATATACAAAATGTTACAAAAACAAATTCAAACGCCTAGTATTAAAAAACACAGAGAGTTCAAAAAACTTATCATTTTAATAAGCTTTATTTAACGACAACGAATATAATATTTGTATTTAATATTTATTAATGTTTTCTTATCTTAAAAAAAGTATGTATAGGGAATGCGGTTTGAATTATTTATAATTGAAGATTACAATTAATGTGCTAAAATATATCAAAAAATTGGAAAGGGAGAAATATTTTTTTTTACAAAAACTAATTGTATTAAATAAAAGTTAATCATTACATTATGCAAATTATATTTAATTTATAATCAAATTGTAAGATATTATATGATATTTAATAGATAGTTAACTGTGATTCTTAAGCAATTTTTCTTTTTTATTTAGTTTTTAAGGCAAATTAGTGATTGAGAAATCAAATGAAAACAAACTATGCAGCTAATTCTTACTGCCTTAATTTTATGCCATTTAATCCGACAACTTAGGCCCGATAATAAGTTTAAATCATCGTTAAAAGTTGATCGCAAATGTATAACGCCCTTCTCTCTTTTTCTTTTGTATGTTTTTTTTATCTTTTATTTTTAGTATTTGTTTTGTTTTTTCTTGATTAAATTTTGCTAATTCCGGACTATTTTTTGATATGTCTTTAACTATTGTACTGATATATTTTGCTTTGTCTATGTTAACCTCTTCAGTCAGAATATTTTTATACACTATTATAATCTTCTTTCTAAAATTATGGTAAAATAACCGAAAGCAGTCTGTCCGTCTAATTAACCGTAAAGTTTATGGTAAAAAACATTTTTGCCTTTACGATTTTGAAATCGTTTACAACTAATATGGTTATAAAACCATAAATGCAAAAATAAACCAGTTTTTTCAACTATTTACGATTAGCTTGATTCTAAAATCGTAAAAAAAGAGTTTTAACTGGACATTTTATCTAGGCATCTTGTTCGGTAATGGGCATTGGAGAGCGATGGACAAAAGTTGGGGAGTGCCAGACACAGGAAACTCTTCACTAGGAAGTAAATGAAAGAAATATTGTGATGTCAACTCTGGGTTTTGAACCCCTGTTCTGGCGGTCTTCATACTGACAGATTAGCCATCTCAGCTAATGTACACATAACATGTACGCAGCTGCAAGGAACTAAGTGGCTTTATTAGGTAGACTTAGTTGGTGCGATAAAATTCTGTTTGTTTAACCGTATTCAGTAAGCCACTAATAGACGGTTTTT
This sequence comes from Parasteatoda lunata, assembly GCA_949128135.1. Classification (NCBI taxonomy): domain Eukaryota; kingdom Metazoa; phylum Arthropoda; class Arachnida; order Araneae; family Theridiidae; genus Parasteatoda; species Parasteatoda lunata. The sequence continues at coordinate 43,161,996 of OX421975.1, read as the reverse complement.
TCACAGTTAACAGTTTGAATACCATCTTATTTATGGTTTTTGACTGCTTTGCTGGCATAAGATAAAATAACAATTTTATCGTAAAATAACAATTAAATAATTTGTGTTTTAACCATTTTTCAAGAAATTTCTAATAGCGTAGCTTCAAGATATTATCTTCATTAAAAACAAGTCTTAAAACTTCAAGGTGTCTCCTTCATTCCTAATGTGCTCTAAAAATTCAAGATGTCCATTTTTATGAGACAATAAAGTCTTGGTCACCAAATAAAACAAAAATCATGCGATTGAAAGTCCTCTGCAATGAAATACCAGAATGAAAAAGTAAAAATAGTTACATACAATGCATGTCCATACATGTCACTGCTGGTGAATAGCCCCATGCCTCTTTTCATATAACAACGTTCCATGATTTTATTATTTACTAGTATCCACGCATGACTCTGGGTTTGTCTAGGGATTAGTAGTTACGACGAAGGGTTTGTTTGAAACTTGATACAAATAACTAGGAAAAATTTTATAATATATATATTATATTATAAATTTCGTTTTATTATTTAATACTTCATGGAGATTATTTAATACTTGATAATATAAATCAGTTCTCTGAAACATTCAGCAATGTACTGAAAAAGAAATATTAGCTTAAGGCTTTTGTTTATTGAAAAAAGAATTTCGTTATTGCAAACATTTTTATTCCATTTGTCTAAAGCGTAGAATCACGCGGCATAAGAGAACAAACGCTAAACTTAATGGATCTACAGAGTTTTATAAAATAGATAAACGCGATATACTGGACAGATAAGATATATGTTTCAGTATTGTCCATTTATTACTTTCAGTGTCCTTTTTTGGAACAATGACTAAAAATGCATTGGACTTGCATATATTTGAAGTAGATACAAAATAAATCTATATTTGTGTAGAAAAAGGTTTAAAAATGGAAAAAATGATAAAGTGTTCCCTTCTTATCACGTTCCTCACATGTACGTTTTATATTCTATGTATCATTTCTATGTTCGTATATTTTTGTGTGTAGGACTTTACACTGTTTACTTATGCTAAATAAGTTTATACAATATACAGTTTAATTATCTAAGCGAATTACTTAAAAAATACATTTCTTGATTTTTAATATTAGAAATTTATTACATGAACATGAATATTATAAACCTCGGGACGATATATATATATATATATATATATATATATATATATATATATATATATATATATATATATATATATATATATATATATATATATATATATATATATATATATATATATATATAATATATATATATATATTCAGTTCAATTCAATGGTCATTGGTAGACTTGTAAAATTTTGATTTTTTTCAGTGAACCGGTGAATAATCATTTTACATAATTAAGTTGTTTAAAATCTAACTGTGTATATCCACAAGAATCAAGCCAAACTACATCTTAAAAGCTTCCTAAAAATTTTAGACTGAATTTTAACATTAAGCAAATTAAAAATAAATCTTAAGCCATATTTAGAAATTAAGATTACAAAAGAAGTTATTAACCGTGTTCCTAACACATGTTGTAATAGGAAGATTAGAAAAAAAACTCTGTTAAGCTGATAACAGCAACTAAAACACGAGAAGAAAAACCGCTATTGGAGTAGTGTATGAATATATTAAGGCAAAGACGCTTTTAAAGAAGCCTTTTTTATTCATTAAAACAGCTTGTGTTCTGTTCCACAGATACTTTCATTATAAACATTCATTACAAACATCCTAAGATAACTTGATATTACAGACAAGGCAGTTGAATATGAAGCATTCGAGTGAAAGGGTAAAATTTAGACGTTGTACAAAAAAGAATAATAATAATAATAATTCTAACATTTTATAAAAACAGCTATTTAATTCAAAGTACTTCAACGGAAATTATTAAAATCCTACGCCTATTTTAAGAAATTATTAAAGAAAGACATTTTAATTCTAAGCTAACTATAATTGCAGGGAAAAGTATTTTATTTTATATTTTATAACCGCCGTTGAACAGCCAAATTTTCAACTACGTAGCCTTGTAATTTTAACCAATATAGAAGGGAAGGGAACTCCTGGATCAAGTATTGGGTTAAATTTGCTTTTTGATGGACTTTTCGGAGGACTTTTTGATGAAACTAACCCATACTTGTGTTATATGGAGAAAAAGACCAGAAGAACCTCCTACAATTAGCCTGACAACAAGGGGACTCAAACCCATGATCAATCTACCACTGAGAATATACCACGTCAGCACTGCGATCGGTGCAAGCCGGATGCGGAATTCGTATCGACCAGCCACTGCCGGGATTCAAACCCGGCTCACCTCATTGGAACTTAACCCATTGGAATTTTCTATGGCAAAAATACTTACTAAAGTATCAAATTAATATTAAAACCATCCTCTACAGAAGCACCATGGAAGTTGTCAGAAAATAAGGAGCACAAGGAATATTTTCGAGGCTGATCGTAAAATACACTAGTTGATCAGATTTAATATCAACTATCTCACGTACAACTTAATATAATATTTCTATGATAATATTTTCTATCGATGATTTTCTGTATATATTCCGTTGTTATTCTTCTCCAATCCTTTCAATTTGTATTCGATGTCTATATTCTATCTATGAAAAATTTTCTATATTCTCTACGACAATTTTTCTAGGATAATATTTCTATGCAATATTAAAGGCTTTATAACCTCATCATTTGCATTTGAAACATATGTAACCCTCTCGGTAGTTCTAGTATTAGGTACTATAGCTGCCATCACATGTCCAGCGTTATCCGATAACACCATTAAACAGAAGAAAAAAATGTTTAGTTATTTTTTGACGTGATATAAATTTTTTTTTTATTAATTTAAACATTAAAAAGAAGCGCAATAAGATGTTTCACTAACCTAAGAAAATCTTCAAGTAATAAGAAACTGTAAAATTAAATACTCGGAGTAAAAATAATTTCTTTTCAAATCTAAATTTTTAAAAACGCTGGTGACAACAAGCAAAAAGAAAACACTGTATTTCATCCGTCTCCAAAATGACTTGGTGACATTCTACAGCGAAATTCGTAATATTTCTGATAAATTGTAGCAGAGCAATTCCGTTTCGTTTCCTTCGTTCGTTTTGTTCTAATGCATATTCTTTTTTCAATTCATGACATTTGTGGAAAAAATGGACATTATCTGTGCGATGCTTGAAGAGGAAGCGTTAAAAGAAATAACACCGGAGAAAAAAAAATTTTCTTCTGTTCAATGAGATTATTTTAAAACTGATCTCAAATCTGCAATCAATTTCCTTTCCCAAGCTACAGTTATTTTTAAATGGCATTTTTAATCTATTTTTTGTCGAAATGTGCAAATTTAGAATTATATGATAGGGGGTCGCATAAATATTGCTACAAACTTCTTGGGAAGCTAGAACACATCATCAGGATAGAAATAATTTAGGAACCAATACCCGGTGATATCGCCATACGCCACTAGTGGAGCAATGAGCTGTTTCTTCATTTGCTTATGAACATGTCATAATAAGTAATCACCTCAAGCCACGTATGCGACATATTCTAGGCTTGGGTTTTTATGCAATTTTAATCCTGTTGATGTGAACTAACTTCGTTAGAACTTTGTCGCAGCACTTAAGTGACCTCCTGTTATATATAACATTTTCAAACTTGGAGATTTTAACAAATATAAACTAGAACTGTCATTTAAAAATATCTGTAGCTTTAGTACCGAAGCTAATTTTAGTTTTGAAATCCCCACACACGAGTAAGGCAAGAACAAGTATTTGTATAAATGCAACAAAAAGAATGTTTTGTAGCATAATTTAAGCCTCATTTCCTATATCATGTTTGTTTCTGAAAATTAACACAATGTTACGTTCAGAAGCAAAAAAAAAAAAAAGTTTTAATTATTCATGTAACATCTACATTTCTCGTTACCGATACAATGTTGTGGCAAAGTAGTCAGCACTGTGCACAATTATGTTGCAACACATTTTTATTTTTTAAGATAATGCTGCTGATTGGCTCAGAAAGTTCTGCTACTGGGCATATTACAAATTTAAAGTAGTTTTCTTCAAGTTGTTCTTCATGTTGCACTCTTTAGGAACATATAGAGAATGAGTTTGGTTTTTTTTTCTACTACTGCTTGAGAAATAGCTGAGAACCACAAAATAAGGTAAGCGTGAGAGCAAATATTTTTTTCTTTGAAATGAAAAAAAAGAACTTTCGTTTTGCAAATCTTTGTTTGACCTTATTACATTTTGTTTTCAAATATTTGAAGCGAATTATTAAAACGTGGTCCCAAAGTGGACTTATGGTAAAGACACACTTCCCAGTAGAACTCATATGTCGAACACCACTGATAGAACGGCGGTCAGTGAGTGGGCGAATGACTACTTTGAGCTGTCTGCGAAGGGACCGACAGTGCGTGGTATCAGTTCTTGTTAAACTTCTCTAACATAAAATGCTTGATTTCCCATAAAGGTCGTTCGTCGGGTTACACTATAAAAGATCCCGGGCCAAATAACGGTAACAAAAATGGCAGTACTCAGGTACTGGCATTTTTACCGAAACGTGTTATGAAACAAGTAATCTGATATACCGTTATTTTTACAGAATTAATTACCGTAAAATTGCTGAATCACTCTAATTAAATAAATATTACGGTAAAAACTACGGTTTAATACTTTACGATAAATTGGATTTTATGGAAGATGCACCCAAAGTCCTGGTACCATAATTTGAGCCCGACATTTTTTTCAGTGTCCGGGCAAACCATCCACTATGCAAAAGATCAAAAACGTGAGGGTATGTCTTCAGACCATCCTCAGGAAGTTCCCCAGACCATCATTAATATCCTATTATGCAGCTCTAGTGGGACGTATATAAACTACCACTACAACGGAGAAACGCAAGGCGACAACTACAAAATAAATAGTTATATTGAATTTTATGAAAGCGATAGCCATGGCATACTGCAATGATAATATGTTTTTTGGCATTGTTTATTTATTAATTTTAGTGAAATGTTTTGAAACAAGGCGTAAAATGCGTTGAACTTGCATTTATTTGAAACTTATGCAACAATAATCTATGATTCTATTTAAAAGAAGAAAAATTATAAAATACTTCATCTGGAAATGTAATTAGAGCTCACACTTCCTCTCTAAAGGCAATCTAGTGTCATAATCTAAAACAGGAATATCTGAACTGTTTTATTCGCATGAATTCACGTAGTAAGGCTTACATATCTGTAAGAATTGGACCATGTTTGACATTAACCTAATTTATTAAGTTTCATTTATTTTTTTTTATTTATTTTTTTTTCATTTATTCATTTCTTAGTTCTAATCGTTGACCACTGTTCCCTACCTTTCGACTCCGATGAATGTTACACACAACAATGTGAAGTTGTATTACAATTAATGATTTTTTATTGTTATTTAAATCAATGCTCATGCCAAATTTCATTAAAATCTGCTCAATAATTCTGCTGCTTATTGACCAAATTTGAATTTTCTTTTTTGAATTGTTTCTTTTTTTTGCATTTTAAAACAACGCCTATAAAAATATTAAATGAATATTTTAAACTGTTTAAACGATAAATCTCCTCAGATACTAAAATAAATACTAGAAAACAATTTTTATAGATTAAATATTAATAAAAAAAAGAAAATGAAAATAATCAGAAAAAATCTGAAAATTTCTCTCAATTTATTTCAAAGCGATGAAAAATGAAATTGAATTCAGTTCTGTATTCTAAAACTCCGGTGAAAGTGTACAAAAACATACACAAAACTAAAACCCTTTGTTTTGCTTAAGATGTTAGCGAAAAAGCTGTCTCCTACTTTATTGCATTTTTAGGGTGCGAACTTTTTCTCTGTGTTTTCTTTTATTTTCTTTTTCTTTTCCTAACAATGACTAGAAGCTATGTTTTATATTGCAAACTTTAGAGCATAATAGAAAATTTACTTTCAATGAAGTAAATATAAAAGGTGCAAAACTCAATAAAATGCTTTTCAAGAAAATAGTTATTTTACTGAAATTTAATGTAGAGAAAAAAATCGCTGTGGTTTTTTAACAATATCTAACTTAAAAGTTATACATAGCATTTGAATTGAAGTATAAAAAATGAAAATATCAAGCACATCATAAAATAAATTATACAAAATCAATCAAATAATGTTAAAAACCAGGAGTCGTGAATACCGGGTAAAAAATACCAGCACTCAGTGTGCTGGTACTTTTTATCATAAAATCCGTTTTTTCCAGAAAATATAACGACCAAATAAAAATCTGATACACCGCAAATTTTACAGTAATAATTACTGAATCACTCTAATTAAATATGTATTACTGTAAAAATTACAGTATAGTATTCTACTTTAAAAAATGGATTTTACGGATGATGCACTCTAAGTGTCGTTACTTTTTAGCTTAATTTAATCGGGAATTTTTTACATTGCAGTTGAAAATATTCAAGCCACTATTAAATATTTTCATAGAAATTATCATAGATTAACTAAACGAAAGTCTAAAAGTAAAGAAAAGTATTCAAATAATTTTGCCTAATATATTTTGTTTTTGTTTTTACAGGGACATTATAGACAGCAGGGAGAGACATTTGGCATGACCAACAAGGCTAATGCGTTAACAAGGTTAACCAACAAACATATGACCATAAAAAAAACTATCTGTGTTCTACCAACTGCTAATTTTGGCAAAATTAAACCTCATTTCGAAGGATCTCACATCATGTTTCGGATTTTTATCGCATAAATATTGAAAAACACTTCTAGAGAAGTAAGGACACATCATCTGGATTAAATTTACTTAGGAACCCGTTCTTGGAAATATTGTCATGCGCCGCTTGGAATGCCTAATTTTAATAAGCTGTTTTTTCGTTCGCTTCTGAACAGGTTATAACAGGTTATTGCCTCTAGCATCATAAGACAATGTATTCCAGGCATGAGTTCTTATTCAGTTTTATTTCTATTAATATGAACTAACGTTGTTAGAAGTTTGCCACAGCATTTGCTTGACCCCCTGCTATATGTAACATTTTTAAGCTTGGAAATTTTAACCAAATATCAACCAGAAATGCTATTTAAAAATATTTTTAGCTTTAGTACCGAAGCTAATTTCAGTTTGGAAGTTCCCACACCCAAATAAAATAAGATCAAATACTTATATATATGCATCGAAAAGTTTGCTTCCTAGCTTAATGACTGGGTGTCTTGAACCAAAGTGCGAATACAGCCATACTTCCAATATCAGGCATGTCTCTGAAAATTACCATTATCTTACTTTCAGAAGTAAAAAAAAAAGTAATAAATCATTCCTGCAACAGCCAGTTAAGGGACAGATGGGTCACTTAGGTTAAGGCTCTACATTTCCGTTACCAACATAATAATTGTAGCAATGTGGTCAGCATTGTGCGCAAGCTGACCACATAGATGTGCTTCAAGGCTCTATTGTTAGTCGAGCCCCAGTTCTTCACAATTACAATTCAGTGACTTAACCACTAAGCCAGTCATTGCTAAATGATAATTATATTCTTTATCTTTATTTTTGATCCTAATTTACAAACAACGTTATTCCAAATACATGGTATAATATGAAGACAAACTCAAACTTAAAGTTAATCCGACTGATTTCTAAACCATCATTTTATATATCTCAATCTTATAGAACATACATTAAAAAATTAAAAAAAAGAGTAAGATATAGTAGCCCTATCATATTAAAAAATTTTTTTAAAAAAACGAAAGTGACATTTGGTATGACCAACAAGGCTAAATATGACCATAAATAATCTATCTGCGTCATAAAAAATTGTTGATTTTAGCAAATTTAAAGGTGGTTTTAAAAAAAGACAAGTAAAGTTTCTGATTTTTATCAAAAAAGATATTTTATTCAAGATTTTTCTTGAACCCCTCAATGATTCAACCTGGTTCAAGAATTTGGTTTTTACAAATAGGATCTCGCAATGCATACCACTGTAATATGGAAAGGTTAAGGTGTGAGACTGGAACTTCTGGGAACACTGATTTCTTTGAATGTAGCTGATACTTACCTGATGTTCTCACTTTAATAATTATTTAACTCAAAACCCTAAGTTCTTAACGATCTTTGTTACCCTGCGTGTAAATTCAATATTGTCTAAATAACTAATTTCATTCCAACTTAATAAGATAAATAATACCTACTTCTTAAAATAAGTTTGTGGAACTTTGATTGATATGTTTCTTTATTTTAGGATTTTTTTCCATCGTCCTGTGTGTACCTTATTTTCAATTTATCGAACACTACACCAAGGAAAACAGTATGGTCAAAACTACCAGAATATGGTAAAATATACCGTGTTTCTGACTTTATGTGAACACAAAAAAAGCACTGTAATTTTTCCGAATATTTCCAGTGATGATTTTGGTAAAATTAAAATAAATAAAGATTAAATAATGTATGATAAAATTTGGTGTTTTTTTTTTTCATGATAATTTAGAGCATATCATAAAACAATTTATTCGGTTAAATTTAGTTTTTAATTTTGCATATTTTACAAAATGTGTGATAATAAGAACTATAATTTTGAAAACCAGAATTTTCGGTAGTTCGTTATGATATTAACTATAAAAACTATTAAATAAATTTCTTAATATTTTGGTTATATCAACAGAAATGTCAGCACCTTTCGGTACAGTAATTTTACCAGAATCATTTTCTCCATGTATCTTTCCCCCTTATAAGTCGTATAGTGTAACACGTTGAATTTTTATTCATTGTTGTATGCATCTTAACGAATTTCATACGAATTTAGTAAATTGAAGGATTTAAAAATTATTGTGCCTCCTGAGATAATCTGTTTTTTTTTCTTAAGACTGCTAATATGCACGTATTTATCTTATCCACACTTTTACGATAACTATTTTATCACCTAATATGTTAAACAGTAATAATGGGAGATTGCCCATCTTACAAAAACGTCTGCCTTAACCCAACTCAACCCATTTCTATCTGATAAGACTTAGAAAGAAAATTTTAAAACAAGCAAAACTAAGACCTCAAGGAAATGGATAAACAAAAAACTATTCTCTATGCTGAAGAAACATTTTCTTCTCAACAATAACATCACTCTAAATCAGAAAGGATGTCTAAATGTTTGAGATACTCACTTACTTCAGTATTCTTTTCTCATTTTATTACTTCCTTTTTCTACTCATGTGTGGAATATGAAATGAGGTGAACTATGCGTGGTTATAGATGAACTCAAAGATAGGCATTGGAATTTTTCGAAACTAGCTCTGTTTCTACCCTTTCTATTTTTTCCTTTAAAGTAAAGGGTAAAAAACATCTTTGTTTTTTTATTCAGATCTAAAATGTGAAAATAGCACGTATACCGTTAAATCTATACATATTATTTTAAAAAAACAAATTTGGTGAAGATATATTTTCTTGTATTTACAACGTTAGCAGTCTTAAGAAAGAATAAAGCCTTTTTAATGGCAATTCTTACATAATAAATACAACAAAAAAAAAACAGCTCAGCTGCACTAAAAATGGTAGTTCCCAAAAAGTTATCGTTCTTATGTTGAAAAAAAATATTCTTTCTACAAACAAAGCAATTTAGAAAATCTAAATTATGCAGCTAAGCATCAGCACTTCAAGTGCAATGGTAAAACAAATTTTATCGAAAATAGATTTAAACCTGAAAATTGAACTAAAAAATAATATTATGTTTTAATACTTTTGTTATTTAAATCTTTAATGTATTCAATTTATAGTTTTTTCTTATTATATTGAATCCGAAAACCGTTTATGCGCGTCAAACGGTTAAAGCAGTTGCGTAGAGGATAATTTCAGAAAGAAGCTGTGCACCGGCTGTGCACGAAAGCTCAGTTTTAATTTCTAGCATATTAGATTCTTGCAAATTTGGTCGTATGGAACGGCAGTCAATATTGGTTTCATATTTGATGAAATACGACTGTTCGACAATTTGATGAATGCAAGAAGACTGTGTTATTTTCCCATATGTTGCATGCAAATAAGTTATATTTCTATAATAACACTATTCTATTTAAAACTATTCTTTCTGCGGTAAAGAATTAAAGCGAATCTATGCTAGCTTACCGAAATTATAGAAAAATAACCCAGAATTCATCGTAAGAGAGTATATGCATTGAAATTCCACTCTATCACTTATACCCAACCTTCAATTTCAATATGTGCACAGTTATTTTTTGATCTAGAAATCGTTTATTTTATATTTCCCCGTCTCTCTTAAATTTATTATCAGTTTTCAGGTTGTATATGTTGTGCGGGTAAAACTTATAACTACGTTATGCTTCTCAGACTCCTTAAGAGTCTTCGGTCACTAATCTAACTAATCTTTCGACATCTCGTGTATTTGTAGTAGATACTGTAGTTTTACTCTCGGTAATGTCATCCATTATCGTTTGCCTTTAAACTAAGAGGTAGAATAACAAAATCAAGAAGAGTTCCATTAGTTTAGCTTGTGGGTTTTTCGGAAATCTATTGTCCTCCCACTATTTCATTTACCGTTATTTAAGGCAATATAAGTAGATTTTTCTCCATGAAAATATAATCATTTCTTTGCATTACACGATACATTACAAATATCAAATTATCATTGAGTTAACTTGAACGATGGGCAAATTCTCAAATGCTACGAATCGGCTGGGAGCAAAATCTTATTTTAAATAAGAAGGAAAACCAGTGTTTTCTTTTCACATTTTAGTCCCCATTTCAAGTGACTGATCTATTATATCAATAAAGGGACACTAGAGCTGTGGTAGCACAAGGGATAGAGCACTGGCCTCCCAATGAGGCTGCATGAGTTCGAATCCCATCGATGGCTGGTCAATTCAAATTCCGCACTCGGTTCACACAGACCACAGACCTGACGTAAGATTTTCCCAGTGGTAGACGGACCATGGGTTAGTGTTCTCTTGCCGTCAGGATAACCATGGAAGGTTACTCTTCTTGCAACGCAAATTCGGTTTAGTTCTCCACGGAGGCTAATTTCTCCCAATACTTGATGCAGGAATTCCCTTTCCAACTGGATTGGATTCAAAATTACAATGCTTTGGCGTTGAACACTATTTGTCGTAAACCCAATTTGTATGTTGGCTGTTCAACGAGGGTTATAAAATGAAATTTATAGGTGCTACTATTAAGCGACCTGGCAAATAAGCGTTTCTTTGTTTGAGCAATAAGCGACCTGGCAAATAAGCGTTTTTCCTTGTTTCCTTGTTGTACACTAATTTTGGACAGTTTCTAGAGCATATCTCTTGACAAATTTCAAAGAAATATTTTTGTTTCGTACTAAATTCATCTACAGCCGCTGTGTGTGGATTCTGCGGTCCATGTTGAGAAACTTCAATAGGTGGTAATTCACATGCGTCAATATTTTCTTATAATATATAGGGACACAATAGTTAAAAGAGACTGGGTGTTGCCACCCAGATGCCGTAACTAATGTCTTAAGGGTACCATTGGAATGCAACTGACATATGATCTATTGTAATGGTCTTGCATGTAACTTAAACAGCGACATAGTGCCGAGTTTTACACCAGATTTAACTGCTGTTCCATACAATCTATGTGCAAGTAAATCTATGATAGATAACTAACATCTTTTCAAATAATATAAAATGCTAGAAACTATAATTGTGCTGTTCTGCACAACCGTTTTGGTGCACCGCGTTTCTTTTTTTTTTTTTTTTTTTTTTTTTTTTTTAAGTAATCCAGTATTTTTGCTCCTTGACACACATCCTTGGTACTCAGATGTTTATTTTTTTTAAAAAAAAAACTTTGAAATTCTCTAATGCTTTTATTAAAATTAAATACGATTTAAAAATGCCTTTAATTTTTCAGAAAATATCTTTAGTAAAAGGGGTTAAAATTTCAAAATTATGCGAATTTCAAAATCTGGTGGGGTTGTATATACACCGAAGAGCCATTACATTATGACCACCCTTCTAATAACATGTAAGACCACCTTTAGCTCTCAAAACTGCTAGCACCCGTCGTGGCATTGATTCCACAAGGTGCTGATAGGTAGTCTGAGGTATCTGGTACCAAGCGCTCACCAACTGGTTCTGCAATTCCCTCACATTGCGAGGGGCTAGCGTGACAGCACGAATTTGGTTTTCCAAGTAAGATCACAAATGCTCTATTGGATTAAGATCAGGTGAATTTGGGGGCCAAGACATGACCTGAAAGTCACTGGAATGTTCCTCGAACCAATCCATGACGATTCGACCCTTATGATATGGTGCATTATCCTGTTGGTGAACACCATCCCCCGCAGGAAAAACTGTTGCCATGAATGGGTGAACCTGGTCAAGTAGCTTACAGACGTCAGGGATTGTTCTATGAGGATTATGGGTTCTAATGTGCTCCATGAAAACATTGTTGCTGGGCGAGAAACCATGAAAACCTTGCCGAGCCCATTGTTATAGACGGAGGGTGGTCATAATGTAATGGCCTCTTGGGTGTATAATATGATATAATGATATTTTTGTGCAGTAATCTGTGCAGTCAGTTAAAAATTTCGGTACAAAAAATTAAAAAGTAAGTAAACAAAATACATATCAAGATAAATATTGAAACCTTTGACTAGATATTGAAACAAAGATAGAGTCTTAACAATGTTTTTTTTTTTTTTATTTTTTTTATTTTTTATTAATGAGCGTCATTTGAATCGTAAAAATAGTCAGCTTAAGTAGGATCACAAAATACTTACAACCATTAGGTCAATTATCTCTAAAACTTTAGCTCTTTATTCTGGAAATTAAAAAAAGAAAATAAAGATTCAAAATATTAGTCCTTATAAAAAATAGTTTAAGAGAGTTTTTTTTCTCTGTTACATGAGATTCTGTTACATGAGTTACGCCGCTCATTTTAAATCTATAATTGATTTCTCTCGATAAGCTTCAGTTTTAATACAATTTAATAACATATCCCTACCCTAGGGATTTTTGAAAGCCATTCCATTGAAATCTAAATGTCCCCTCTTCTCTGCTATATAAGGAGTGGTAGGAAAAAAGCGATAAGACATTTTACTCTAGGAAGCGATTCATAAAGGTCATTTAAAATTTTATTTTCAAAAAAGAAGACCAGAGTATAAGTGTGTATATAAACACACATGCTGTTCAAAAGCTTGTACATTCAACAAAAAATAAACTATACTAAATATATCGGTTTGAAAAAAAATTGGAAGCTTTTCGAGGAAAACTAATTTAAAATCAAGTGAATAAAGCAAAAATAATTTGATTCCTAGTGTAATTTAACTTAAACCAAATTTGAGTGAATATCGATATCGATATCGCTATTGATACAAACTATTTTTTTTATTTTATTTCCTATGAGCTGCACAATCAGTCTTCCCGATGAGCAGACCTAGTGCGTTCTCCAGAAGTGGTATCCACTCTTTCATGACCACCACTATGGGTGAGATACCGTTGGCCATGTTAATTTGGACGTCTAGTTTCTGCCACACTAGATGGCAGCACCTAGACTCTATTTGGATGCTAAAGTGCACTAGGAATTTGATTTTGCTGGAAATGCCAAGAGCCAATAAGGCACTCCAGGGATCTTTTACATGCCGCATAATCATACGACATGGCTGCTGAGGATTTTCTGCATCCCGAAAATCCAGTGTCCAGGCCGGGGATCGAACCCGCAGACATGAGCTCAGGAGGCCGACGACAAACCAATTGCGCCACCCAGCCACTAAGATACAAACTATATGTATTTGTTTTTTTTTTTTTAAATAAACCGGATTTTCGCATTGTAAGTTGATATTCATGTATTTTCTTATTAAAAATAAATGTGAAAGAAAATATCATCTCTTGGTTCTTGCGTTTCGATGCATAGGCAACTAGTTCGGGAGATTTTAATTTCAAAAAATAGATATTTAAAATACTTTTACTCCATTTATTTCAACATTTTATGCATTTTTGAAGGAAAAAATCTACATTGTTTAATCAAAAGTGCCGAAGTGATTATAAAAAATACATAACATAATTATTTTTATTTTTCAGGTTGATGATAATATGAGTTTAAATTGTATAACAACATAGTCAATCGTAAAATTGTATCTTTGTAGGATTAAAAATTATTGTCTCCAGGGGTAATTTTAATTTAAAAATATATTATGCTTAAATAATGTATGCGTTTTCCAATATTAAGAACTATTATATACAAAGTATAATTTACAAATTTTCATGTCAAAATTTTTTAAGGGAATATGACCAAATCTACGAATAAACGCCAATTAGGCGGCCGAAAAAAATAAATAAATAAAAAAAATAAAAAAATTTGGCCGCCTAATTGGCGTTTATAGAATTCTTTAGATTTTTGTGTTTGTAGCCTAACTGTAGAATTGCTCATCTAAACATTTTGAATTTCTATTAATTTGTAAGTGCTGAATTAATCGATAGTGAAATCTAATTTATTTATTGACTCAATCTCATTAAAATATCTCTTTATTTTTATGTTTCATATTATGTTTTTTTTTATGTAAACATAGACAATTACTATAGTTGATTTTAATTTCAAATATAGTGACTTCAAATGCTATTTAATATGTTCTTACTTTCTTATATATTTCATAAAGAAAAAGTAATGTCATTGAGTCAAAACTGTGTCAATTATAAAAAAGACTTTTATTTATTTATTTTATTAGTTTAATGTTAATATGAGTTTAAATTGTATAACAGTAGGATAAATTGAGTATTTGATCGTAAAAATAAAAAATTTCAACGCGAATCTGATGAAAAACAAAAACATCAATATCACATCTTGAATTGATGTATATGCATTTGTTTTCCAAAAATAAAACCTGGTTGTCGTTTATTAAATTAAATTCATAACTTTTCTATTTAAACATAATTCATAAAAGGAAATAAATTATAAATCTACACAGTATACAGGTTTTTTAATGCTTCTTAAATACCAGAATATTTTTACTATGATAGATATGCAGAAGAAAACACGAATATACTATTTTGAATACAAGTACCAGAGAAATTTTAGCCAATAAAGAAGAATTTTGACAATAGTCCGTTTTTATACTGTGTAAGGTCATCATGCATAAGTAACAATCATTCCAAGAATGCTTCACGTAAATGGTTTAGTTGTTGAAACTATTTTCCATACAGAACTCTTTTGTTGAATACAAAATGCTGCGGCGTTAGTACAGAGCACAATTTTTTCTCGACTTAACAGTATTTATTTCTGAAATTTTTGCTTTTTCCATTATCATAGCTTTAGATAAAAAAGGGCTGTAAGTTGGTTCAGGAATCCCTAGCAGGTAAAAATCAATTTAATGATGAAAAACATCATTAAATAAACGCACAGAGCACATTAAAGTATTAGAAAAAATATTGTATTGTCAAAACTTCCATCCAATAAAGCATAATTGCTGCAAAATACAGTAAGTAATGCAGGTTATCATTTAAAACAGGCTGTCATTAAGTAAAAATAAAGCCACGAATGCTTAAAATTATGGCTTTTGTATTAAGAACAATTTTACATAAAGACAAACATAATAACTTTTTAAACAAAAGCTAATGTTGACTTAAGACGAAACAGTAATTTTTTTCCATCCACATAGCATTTCTTTGTCAAATCATATTCTTCCTCTGATAATTATAGATGCGTTTTTTTTCTTCTAGAAATGTAGTCTACAATTTGATTTTTGAGCCAAAGTCAGGTGTACAGAAAGAAAATTTAAAATATAGCAAAAATTGCCAATGAATAAACATGAAGAACAGTTAGGAGAAAACAGCGCATTATCAACACTTTAAATTAACATGGCGTACTTCTAACTAGAGTTTGTTCTTAATAAAGTTCAAGGTTATAAATCAACAAAGTATAAGTTACAATTATACCAAAAGTGCTTAAATTGATGGTTATTGTAATTGGAATAATCTTCCAGACTATAAAAGGAAATGTATTTTCAAATAAATACAAATGCTTAAATTATGTTTTAAGACGGAAAAAGAGCTTTGTGGCATGTCTGTATTGTGGCATGTAGAGCTTTTCTTGAGCCTTGTGGCATGTCTGTATAACATCAACTGTTGCCTTTGATACCATAAGTGCTGATTAGGGGGCAGATTTGGTTTATGCACGAGAACCAGGTGCACATCCGGAGAATGTTATACTTATTAAAAATTGCCATTGTATAAACATGAAGAACGGTTAGAAGAAAACAGTGTATTATCAACACTTTCAATTAACATGACGTATTTCTAACAAGAGTTTATTCTTAAGTACAAGGTTATAAATCAACAATGTATAAGCTACAGTCCTGTCAAAAGTGCTTGAAATGAGGGTTTCTGTTACTGGCACAATCTTTTAGAATGTGAAATAAATTTGTTCTTTCCATAAATACAAATGTTCCTTTTTAAGAGAGAAAAGTATTTTTTCTTGAGCCATGCGTTGTGTCCTTATAACATCATTTGCTTCCTTTGATATCATAACTGATGATTATTAGCCAGATTTGGTTTATGAGCGAGAACCAGGTGCACATCCGGGGAATTCCATATGTAGTAAAAACGCTATTGAATAAACTTGGATAATAGTTAGAATAAAACGGTGCATTATCAACATTTTCAATTAACGAGACATACATCTAACAAAAGTTTGTTCTTAATACAATTCGAGGTTATCAACTAGTAATGTATACGTAACAATAATGCCAAGAGTACTTAAAATGAAGTTTTTTGTTAATGGAACAATTTTCCAGACTGTCAAGTATATTTTCTCTTTGAATAAATACAAATGTTGTTGTTTCAGCACAGAAGAGTAGTTTTCTTGAGCCATGCAGTATTTCCTTATAACATCATTTGCTTCCTCCGATACCATTGCTGCTGATGTTGCAACAGCAATAAAAGATACGATTCGGTTTGTGAACCAGCACCACGTGATAATTACCAATTTGGGATTAATAAAGTCAGAAGAATGGATTAGAGATGATATTGTTGTAAACGTTATAGCATAATCATGTAGAACAGTTAAAAACACTAAGAACGATAATTCATTGTCGATAATTTCAACCAATAATGCTGATTTTCGATAATTGCTTAGAATATAGCAATAATCCCTTTTAGTTTCCATTATAAATTTCTGTTTCTGAAATAAACGTTTAAGCTGGTAACAGACGGTTATATAAAATATGGTGAAGTGGTTAAATGGTAACTTAAGGTAGCTGACTTCGATAAAGATATAAAGAAATCGAAAAATAGGGTAAAAACTTTTCATAATATTTACAGCGCTACCAGCTGTGATAGTTGAATTTAACGGCATTTTAAACATACTCATTAAAATAAAAATGATGGCTAAATTACTTAGTACAGACAACAATGATAAAAAAAAGGATATATTTTGGGCTTAAGTCAATTTCAGTGATTTTGCAGTGTTTATTAAGATTTTTTACCACTTTCCATATTCGATGATACTTAAGTTGTAAAGAAAGACGGAAAACTGTTGTAGTTATAACAATCAGCATGACGCCTAATCTTTTTGACGTAATTGGTTTTCCTGAGCTGATAAATAATATTACCGGAAAAAAAAGTTATTACAAGCAACGAAATATTTATAAAAATTATGCATATCTTGAAAAAAACTTCTCTTAGGTAACGAATTCGTATGTAAGTTTATTGGAAATATTAAATCTATGCAAAATAATACGTTTATCATTTTGTGAAAGCAATTTACGTCTCGTAAATTTCTTAAAGTGCATTTACTTTCTATTTTTGAAATCATGATTGCCGTCCTCTTTGAGTAAAAATATCACAAGCGAATATCCTTTCATCTGCTGTGCGTTGTATAATTTTTTAAAAAAAATCCTTTTTATTTTTGTATTAATGTACCTAATAACATTTACATTAATAAATATTATAAGCATTTACAGTTACACACTGGTTTACTTTAACACTTAACTGTAATAATAGTAAAGTTAGATCAAATTCTTAATTTCTGTTTTCTAAGCCATTAGAATCGAAAAAAAGTTTACCGAGTAAAAATTAAGGTTATCTTTATTATTTTATTGTATATGATATTATATTGCATGTTTCCAATATTAAACCAGTCCTTGTTATCTTAAATTGTTAATGATTTATTTCTTTATTATGAAATGTGTTTTTGAAAGTAAATATTAAAGTAATCGATATTGAATTGTAATCGATATTGAATTGTAATCCATGAACTAGTGAGTTTTTTTTTTTTTAATTAATCGATTCGATTTTTGTATCACGTGTTTATAATTGTGTTTTTAAACATATGCAATTAATTTAAGTGTTTTTAATCTCGTATCATATCTATTTCAAATACTTTTAATGTATTTACTTTCTTATACTTTGCTTTGCATTTAGTAACAAAGTTGAAAAAAAACCTTTTTGACTGATTAATGAAATAAATAAACTACAATATACTAAAAACAAGCTATATAGCTATGGACAAAATTGCAAAAATTATTGTTTTTTCCTTAATAGTAATGTATGATTTATGTAATGTACTTCGTATAGTTAAAAAATAAATCCTTCTTGTTTTTGTTTTAATTTGCCTCAAAGAATAAACACTTACAATTAAAACTTAACTTTTTAGCTGGTTCACTTTGACATTTAACTCTAAATATAGTAAAAGCTTGATAAAGTTCCTAGAATTTCTGTTTTAGACCATTTTAATTCTAAAAGAAATAAACTTATAAACTTCATAGAGTAAAAACTTCACAGAGTAAACTTTGTAACTTAATAGGGTAAAAATTAAGGGTATAAATATCTTTCGTATTCTATTGCATATGATATTTTTTCCAATATTAAACCAGTATTTGTTATATTATATTGTAATTAATTTATTTCTTTAGTAAGAAATGTGTTTTTGAAAGGAAATATAAAAGTAATGTATATTGAATTGTAATTAATTATAGTGAGTTCATTTCTTATTAATCGATTTGATTTCTAAAGCACTTCTTTACATTTGTGTTTTCAAACGTATGCAATTAATTTAAGTGTTTTTAATCTCCTATCAAATTTATTTAGAATACTTTTAATGTATTTACTTTCTTTTAGTTTTCATTTAGAAATAGAGTTAAATTACCTTATTCAGTGATTAATAAGATAAATAAGCTACAATATTTTAAAACAGGCAATAGTTAAAGAAAAATTGTAGAATTAATTAATTTATTTTTTTATTGAATGTGAGTTTGTTTGATGTTTGCTGAAAACAATTTCAAACTTTTTCAGATCATATTGTAACAAATCAAAATTCTTGGTAGTTATGTGTTCTGGTGAAATGATTCGTAGTAGGATTTAGAAGTAAATTTTTCGAAATGTTTCCTTATGACTTCTTTATAGATAAATTATTGACAGACAAAATTAATTTCTCACAAAAAATGAAAAATAAAATATCGAGCAAGTTCATTGTATCCTTATAAACTTAAACCATCCATTCTTTTACTTATTACTATTCTACAGAATTTGTATAACGGAATTTTATATTCATACAACTTTGACATAGAAAACATTAAGCTGATATAAATGTTTCATCACTATAAAGTAAAACAAATTCGCTTTATAGTGTATTATTTATCATCACCATGATGTATAAAATTTATAGGAGGAGGCAAATGGATTGGTTCATTATAGGAGTGTCTGGAAAAAATAAATTTATGGCCTTACGTGCCAGTAGGCGTGAAGAGGATAGATAGGTATGTATAAAGTAAAACTATCCATTCTGTTACTTTTCATAATTCTATTGAATTTTAATATGGAAATTTTAGAAAAGCACAACTAACGAAAAATATATCATTAAATTAAGCTAAATAATATCATCCCTGTAAAGTTAACCTAACCATTCTGTTACTTTGTTAATATTCTACAGAATTTTTATATGGAATTTTTAGAATCGCACAAGTCAGATAAAGATATTATCAAGCTTAGAATCGGACAGCTTAAGTTTAGAATCGTGTATCCTCCCTATAAAGATAAACTACACATTCTCTTACTTTTCAATATCTTGTAGAATTTGTAAATAGAAATTTTAGAATTACACTACATAAACAAAGACATCATAAAGTATTAAAAACAGCAAGAATTATTTTATTGCTGCAGGTAAGCTTTTTCTTGTTTAAAATTTAGTCACTAAGAAATGTATCCTTCAGTTAATTGCTGCACAAACTTGACTTGGAGAAAATAACTATGTTCATTAATTTAAAAGGTTATCTGTGTTTCAACTGAATTAATGTCTTTGGTAGAAGGAATAGTTTCTTCCACTGCAATGAACTGGCATTATTTAAGCATTGTTTTTAATATTAAAAATAAAACAATCGTGAGTTTGCCTTGAATTTTTAAATTTCACTATGGTCTAGTTGAATAATTACTAGCTAGATATTTTAAAAAGTAAAAACAAGAAATATTAAAAATTACAATACTAAATTAAGTTGCTTTAATTACATTTAATTCAACAAGAAGCTGGTTTTGAAATGACCTCGTTTTTTTAAAATCTATTCTTAATTGCTTTAAGATATAAAAATACGTTCTTAGATTCTTAAAATTACGTTCTTAGAATGTCATCCCTCAAAATAAAAATAAAAACTATAATCAACACCTTTTGGCACGCATAAATCTTTCGTGGCCAATTCATGAAAGTCGAAATTTACTACAATCAAGCAATTTTTGTGGTAAACCACAGAACTTAGAATAATGCGTATAAATTATAAGTATGTTTAAAAAAATGTACATAATAACAGTAGTACATGCTGCCGAAATAAATAAATCGTTATTTTCTGTAATATTATGTCAGTATTTCTACAGTCCCTTAAGCGAATAAGTACCTTATTTCTTCTAATTTTGCATTTTTATGCATAATTTTTGGATATATATGTCCCTTTGATTTTAAATTATTTTACTTTATGGAAAGATGCTTCTATAACGTTACTATAAGTAAAGTGTAAATTATTAGATTTTTAAGTAACTTCTTAGAGATAAATTGAAAATATATAATTCTGATTATAGCTGAGGAATTCTACGTGTAAACAAAACATTAAATAATTTTCTCGGAATCAATTAATATATGTTATTTAACATTTATAAGGATGAAATCGTTTTAAAAAAAGCCCGCAAAAAATATATTTCGTTCAAAGAAGGGTGTAAATGTATAATTTTATAACGCTATTCATCAGTTGCATGGTTTTAATCGATATAAATTTAGTAGAGGGAAGCACTCAAGTTAAAATAAATAACCGAAATCTGGATAATTACAACAGCTTCACACCTTGAATATCAGGAGTGAAATACATTTAGAGAAGCTGTTAATTGGAAAAGTGTTCGCCGTCTTACTTCAAGAGCAAACATTTTCTCGAATTCTCCTGTGACATGACGACTACACTTCATCATTTTTCTATTATTCTCATTTATCTTGAATAATAATAAGCCCACTTCTCATGTCAACTTGCAAATTTCAAGTATTTTAAATTTGAGTGCCTTCAGCGTATTTAATTATTTTTAATTATTATTTTTAATTAATTATTTTTAATTAGAATGTACTGGTCTGTACGGGGAAATAAAACACTGATATCAGTAGAATAAACTGGTCTGTACGGGGAAATGGAACACTGATATCAGTTGGATTTACTGGTCTGTACAAGGAAATGAGGCACTGACATCAAAATAATGAACTGGTCTGTATCAGTAACATAGACAGGCCTAAGTTAGGGAAAACAATATTGATGCAAGCATATTAGATAGATTTAAACAGGAAAATGCAACATTGTTTTTCATTTTTTATAAGCAAGATTTAGTTGAATTGGTCATTTGCTTTGTACGCAACGTGGTATAGTAAATTTTTTACTAGCTGCAGCCATTGGAAAATTTACTATAAATTAATAAAATATAACAGGACAGTATATAAAAAAATACTTATTATATGTTTAATTAGTGCAATAATTAATGTTAAATAATACTTATTCCAATGTTTTGAATATTTAAAATTAAACACCGCTTAAGTGGAAGGAATGACAAATTATATTCCAAAAAACATACTTTTTTAGATATGCTACACTTCTTTATGCATATACTATGCTAGTTTTAAACTAAAGTCAACCTTAATTTTTAATTTCCTTTTTATATCTCCAATTTAATTTTTAATTTTTAATATAATTTCTTATTAAATTATAATTTATTGTTTCATAGAAAAAGAAACTTAAAATGTGAATTCAAGACCCTTTATTTAATCAAGACCCTTAAATGTGGGACAAGGTACCCTTTTGGAAAAAATTCCTGGTAAAAAAAAAATAAAGGCTTATGAAACACCAGTAATACCGGATTCAGTATCATACCGGAACCGGTGTTTCATAATCCGGAATCAAATTTATTCCGGTGTTTTATAAGCCGGTATCAAGTTGATTCCAGTATGATACCGGACTCAGTATCATAACAGAAATGGTAATTCAAAAGCCGATACCAAACTTGCCGATGCTGGTGTTTTATCAGCCGGTATCATATTGGCTCTGGTATGATACAAAATCTGATATCATACCAGAACAGGTGTTTCACAAGCTAGCAGGATACTGGCCCCAGTATAATACGTAAACTGCTGTTTCATTAGTTGGTATCATGCTAGAGTCAGCATATACTGGTACTAGTATACCGCGCCCAGTATACTGGGATGGTATTTTAAATACCGGCTTATTCTTAAAACAAGTATAGTGTAGTATTACAATTTGATACAGGAACGTTAGTGAACAGCTCTGATTGGGAAAACAAAACATTGATACAATTGAGTAAATAAGTAAATTCTCCCGGTTCACATTTTATCAAAAGCTACAGTTTGCATTAGGGTTATGAAAAAAAATAACCTGTTTTTTTAACTTCTTTGTAGTTAATTAAATTTTTTTAACAATAAATTAAAATATTATTAGAAATAATTCTCAATAATCTACAATACTACAATAAAATTTTTTGCAGCAACATTATAAAAGTGCAAATGGATTCGAATTGATCAGAAATATTATTTTATTGATAGCCAAAGAACTAACTAAAATAAACAAGTCAAAATCTTAGTTTCTATTATTTTTTTTTCATATCTTTTGAAACGACATAATGAATTTCTTTAAATAAGCCCCGGAAAGGTTTGGTAAATGCAAATTCACATGCAAACTAAGGAGACAATGAGAAGTGCATATATCTATATATATAAATTTAAATAATCTTATAAAATTATGATTTGATATGAATAAATAAATTTTGGTTTCTATTTAAATAATGGATAAGATAAAATGGAATGCAATTTACACATGTACCAAATGTTTGATATGCCTCCAAAAATAATGTTTGAAATTATTCGAATTTGACGCCAATGTACTTCTTGCTACTATTAATTTAAATATAAACCATTTTAATTTTAGATATATTTGACCTTTAAATTAACGTTAACTTTAATTATTAAAACATAATAGTTGGTAGAGTAGTAATAATAGCTGCAAATAAGAGCTCAAATGACTCTAGTTAACTAATATATACAAATGTTTTGAATTATTCCCCTCTGTCATTCCACTTTACTTTTTTCTTACTCCATTTGTTATACTCACATTTTCTATTTGAAGTAATTAATTATTACGATAATTTTCCATATCACATAATACCTGAAAAATAAATCAGGAAAAAAAGTTATCGCCTACAAAAATCAAATCTCAAGAGCGAATTATTTATATAGCGACACAAGTTCGTAAAGCATAAAATATGCCTGAATCTTCAAAGATTTTTTCTCACAATTGGTGCGAACTTAACGAGATATAATAAATATATATACCGAATAAAAACACACAACAACAAAATATTAAAACCTTTAAACATTGGATATGACATAATTTAAACTTTGCCTCATAAAATATAAGAATTACAGTTACTAAATTTATATAAACATTACCATGGCAGCCTAAAAAATTTCATCTATTTATAATCAAATGAAATCAATTTTGTCATATTTTAGTAGTTCCTATGACATGAAGTAACTGAGAAGCATTTTTAGTATACTTGTGTGTGAATTCAAAAATATTTCTTTCAAAAGGTTGATAGATTAATATAGTTTAAATATTACATCGTCCTTGATTTGACGCATTCTTATTTTTCACAAACACAACAGCCGCTTGCAGACCTTAAATGTGTCAATCATGCACTTTCCGACAGTCTATTTTCAAGTCTATTCGATATCATCCAACCATCTAGTTGTTCCGGATCCCTCAGATTTCTTTAATGTAAACCTCTTAGTAGAATTATCTTTCAAGCTTCTCCAAATAAGCCAGCAACAGTGCCTCCAGCAACAGTGCCTCCAGCCAGCAACAATGCCTCCATTTAGAGCTCCTAATATAAAAAAAATTTGAATAAACAGATAGTGTAGACTAAACAAGAATTTCTAAAAATCTCATTTTTAACATTGAATGCTTTTCTATCGTTTAATATTGTGCTTTTCCTTTTTATGCTGAATTTTAGATTACAGTGTTAATTTTATTAAGTTAATATTTCAGATTGCAGTGTTACTTCCATTAGACATTTTTGGCATTTGTATACTTTTTCCTATCTATTAAATTGACAGCAAGGATTATTAACTGAATAAAAATAGTAAATAATTTTTACAAGCTTTAAACTTTTCTTACATCATGTTAATAAATAAATAGACAACAAAAAATGCCATAAATGTCAATTAATTAAAGTTATATTAACTGAAAGCTTTATTATGTTACATTTTTCATATGATTACGATAAATTTTACCCTTACACAAATAGCATGCATAGATTTTTCAGCTTATATGACTTGATGAAAATTGGTAGAACATTATGCTTATTTATTTTTTTTAATGATAATACTATTTTTATCAGTAGGGTAACGCATTTACTCCAATTTTTAAATAACTTTTATGCATTTTAAAAACTCAAAAACTAGCTGTTACAGATGTAAATAACTTATAAGACCCAGAATGCACAAAGAACAGATTTTACACAATTCTAATTATATGTGATCCTTAAAAAAATTAAAAATATGTATGTATATAAATAATATTACGAATATTCAGGGAACTGTTCAATCATACATTTAAAAAAATTCATTGTCTACACACAACACATACTGGAAATTAGACTCTATATTTAATCTTATTATTAAGATCTTGAAACATAATATCATAGAAATTTGATACTATTTAAAAAAAAAATTAAATTAAACCATACTTTTTTCAAAATGAGTAAAACATGCATTGTAATAAAAATTAAAAAGTATTAATTTGTAGGATGAGAATTAATTTCATACTAAAAGGTTGCAGAATTTTTTTTTAAAATATGGTATTACAGTTCAATATGATCCAAAATTTAGAACAATGTATGATGATATTTTACAGATTTGCTATTGAGGCATACAGACTGTAAATAAATAAAATATTTAAAAACATTTATTTATAATTAAGAATAAACAATTATCCAAATTCTATTGAATAATTTATACAGTTGTTAAAAAATTTTTCAGAATAGTTATTAAAATTAAGAATTACAATTACAAATACTTATTTTTCAACTACTGTACCAATCAATTACAAATATACTCATTCTTTTCAACTGGCTAATCTAAACTTAAATCAAATTGTAAAGTTCAAGGTTTGAACTCCAAAATCTCCCACACCCTAGTAAGATAAAATAATGCTCCACCAAAATTTTCTTATTTTTGTAATTTGGAAGAAATCTATTTCAAATAAAGGGAAGTTAATGTCTAACATAGGTATCTCTTACACTACCCACTTCTTGTTGACAGCAAAAAGGAAATCACAAACACCCAGATTATGCAAAGCACACTACAATCTACTTTTCAGAGTGACAATGCAAAAATTAAAGTATGAATGATCTGAAGTAACTTTTTACCATTTTGATTTCAGTACAATAGTTTTTAAACAGTTCTGCTCATAATTTCATCAAAAGGTTAGCATTTAAATTTATTATTAAGACAAAGCATATTAAAGGCTTTAAACAAACGAAATTCGAACATTAAATGAAGAGTTGAACAAATATGTGGCTGAACTCAGAAGTAAAAATATTTAAACATCTACTTATACTTTTTACATTTATTAAAATCTAAGAAGCATTCAGTTCTATTTTAATTAATTTGCAACTACGATAAAAAAACTCACGAAAATTTTCCACTAATTCAATTTATCAACAAACTTATTTATCTTTATAAACACTGTATCACTTTTATATTCAAAGGTAAGAATATAATGAGTTCAGACTGCCAACTATTATGCTTTTTTCAAAAATGCTTTATCAAAAGATTGATAATTAAAACTAAAACTTTCAGAATTCTGGGAATTTTTTCCAACAATATAAAAGCATCACTACAACTTCCAGGTAGCAACTTGAGAGAAATTAAAACAAAAACTTTAAAGAAGAGGATCAATTCAAAGGGTAGCCACCCCAGGCATATCTCTACTTGTCTCTTTTTAAAAAATAAATAAATAAAATTTACAAGCTTAAAATCCAACTGACGCAAAAGATCCTAACACTGAAATATCCCTAAATATAGATTTATAAAGGATAAAATAACTATCGAATTAAAAAAAGAATTTCAATAATAGTTTTCATGTTGAATATATAAAGAACTAGAAAACCATACCTCTATGGAAATTAAGAGAAATTAGTGTTTTCCAAATCATTTCTGGAAAATTTTTTTATTTAGAAGCTATACACTATATAAAATATATGAACGCTCTTAACTATGCAGTAATATCAAACTTCTATGTATCAACTGCTTTGTTTTTAAAATGCTATTTAGTTTTACTGAAACTTCTGGATACCAACAGTTATTAAAATATAATTTAAATTACATGCTTTAAAATAAAATTAAACATTAAAAATAAGAAAATAATTTGAGATTAACACTTAAAATATAATGCAAAGATTAAAAATATTATATACAACTAAATAAATAATTAATTGGTTAATAACGGTAATATTAATGGGAATTTATGTAAATAACATGTGAACAAAGCGTTTCTATTAAAGTCTCATTAAGAAAACCAGGAAGAAAACATTAAAAATACCTTCTTCTCATGCAATGGAGTCTGTATAAATCATAACCCTATGCATGCACATGCAATAATAATTTAAGAATAAAATACATGTCTAGATTACTTAAAATATAAATACAACTCAAGCATACGTTTTAATATTTCTGTAACTAACAAAGATGTAAATAAAAGTAAGAAATAAGGAGAAAAATACACTTACTGAAATATTTCTCACCATAATATGCGCCATTCCTTCCATGATGCTCAAATGTAAACAAGTGAACGTAAGTCGAAGTAATGCGATTGACTATAACTTCAGACTGAGAAACGAAACGAACGGGGGAAATTGTTGAAAAGGAACATTCTCAAAATTCGGCGTGTAGGCAGCTTCATGTAAGTTCAACGAACGACTATAAGAAACTTAACGAACGACTAAAAGTCGATTGTTGTCTTTTGCGTGGTCCCCTTTCGTTTCTGAATTAATCGCTCTTTTTTTGCTTTCATAGATTCAATTGTATTGAATTAACTATATTGTTACAAAGCAAGTTTTCTTATTTCATTCAAAAAAGTTTATTTGGTTTTATGATATAAATTTATTTAAAAAAAATTTCAAAAATGGACTGAAATTTATAAATTTATGATGGAGAGGTTAATGTTTGAAGGTAAAAAGTTTGAGTTTATATATGAGTTTTTAATTTCTTTTGCTACGAAGTTGTTTGAAACCTAAACTATTTAATTTATTTTGCGAATTGATAAATTGGATTCGGTTAGGTGTAACATAGTTCTAGTTTAGTATAAATTCAATAATAACAAATAAAAACTAAAAACAACTTATAATAAAATTTAAAGTGATGCAATTAATAATACTTTTTTTGTCATCATGACTTTGATTAAAATAAATTTTGTAAATTAAAAAATAAATAAGTAAATAAATAATAAACTAATAAAATCAAGTTTTATTATTAAATTACTTTTATTATAAAATTACTTTCATTTAAATGACTTTAAGCAGATTTTAAAGTTATTAAAATGTGTAAAAATTTTACTCAAAAACTTCCTTTCATCCAAAATTATGAAATGATTTTAATAATTTTAAATATGTATTCTTTTAATTAATGCACATAGAAAGTGTACTTTTTTATAGCCCTTAATATATACGTTGAGAATCCTTATAAAAATCTAATAAATTAATTATCGAAAATTAGTATATAATCAAGAAAAAAAACGAAAAATTTATAAAATAATTAACAAAGTAAGCTAATTGGAAAAGGTCAAAACCTGTTACATTTCCGGAAAAATATGTATTGTAAACAAAATGTATGTAAAATATGTATGTAAAATATTTCCATAGGCACCTGTTGATGTATTAATGAAAACGGGTATAGACTAATAAAATACCTATTGATCAATATTTATTGCCAAGTTTTACAGGTGTCAAGAAAAAATTTTTGATATGAGTTCATATATTGATAAAAAACAAGTAGAATACCTAACTGATCAACATCTATCGATACAAGTACCCTACTGATATCAGTAGACATGAGTTGAAGTGTGAAATACAGACAAGTATATACCAATAGAGTACCTATTGATCAATATCTATTGATACCAATACACTGCTGATATCAGTTGAAATATCAATGGAAACAAGTACAGGCCAATAAAATTCTATTGATCAATATCTATTGATACCAATACACTGCTGATATCAATTGACATCAGTTGAAATGTCAATAGAAACAATTACAGACCAAAGATCATAGCTAATGATTATAAGCCAGATTTGGTTTGTGAGCGAGAACAAGGTGCACATCCGGGGAATTCGATATGTAGTAAAAACGCCATTGAATAAACTTGGAGAATAATTAGAAGAAAATGGTGTATTATCAACACTTTCAATTGACGAGACATACATCTAACGAAAGTTTGTTCTTAATACAATTCAAGGTTATCAAGTAGTAATGTATATGTTACAATCATGCCAAGTGTACTTAAAATGAAGGTTTTTGTTAATGGAACAATTTTCCAGACTGTCAAGTAAATTTTCTCTTTGAATAAATACAAATGTTGCTGTTTCAGCACAGAAGAGTAGTTTTCCTGAGCCATGCAGTATTTCCTCATAACATCATTTGCTTCCTCCGATACCATTGCTGCTGATGTTGTAACAGCAATAAAAGATACGATTCGGTTTGCGAACCAGCACCACGTGATAATTACCAATTTGGAATTTATAAACTCAATAGAATGGATTAGCGATGATATTGTAGTAAACGTTATAGCATAATCATGTAGAACAGTTAAAAACACTAAGAACGATAATTCATTGTCGATAATTTCAACCAATAATGCGGATTTTCGATAATTGCTTAGAGTATAACAATAATCCCTTTTAGTTTCCATTATAAATTTCTGTTTCTGAAATAAACGTTTAAGCTGGTAACAGACTGTTACATAAAATATGGTGAAGAGGTTAAATGGTAACATTAGGCAGCTGACTTCAGTAAATATGTAAAGAAATCGAAAAATAGGGTAAAAACTTTTCAAAACATTCACCGCTGAACCAGCTGTGATAGTTGAATTTGACGGCATTTTAAACATACTCATAAAAATAAAAATGATGGCTGAATTACTTAGTACAGTCAACAATGATAAGAAAATGATATATTTTGGGCTTAACTCAATTTCAGTTATTTTGCAGTGTCTATTAAGATTTTTTACCACTTTCCATATTCGATGATACTTAAGTTGAAAAGAAAGACGGAAAACTGTTGTAGTTATAACAATCAGCATGAAGCCTATTTTTTTTGCTGTAATTGATTTTCGTAAGCTGATAAATAATATTACCGGAAAAAAATTTATTATAAGCAGCGAAATGTTTAATAAAATTATGCATATCTTGAAAAAAACTTCTTTTAGATAACGATTCCTATGTAAGTTTATAGGAAATATTAAAGCTGTGCAAAATAATACGTTTATGATTTTGTGCAAGCATCTGACGTCTCGTAAATGGTTTAAAATGCATTTACTTTCCATTTTTGAAATCATTATAGTCGTCCCTTCCAAATGAAAAGATTTTAAGATAATATTTCTTATTTGTTGTACTTCGTTTAATTTAAAAAAAAATCCTTCTTGTTTTTGTATTGACTTGCCGCCTCAGAGCTCTTACAACTTACACACTTACTCTTAAAACTTTACTTTTTAACTGGTTTACTTTGACATTTAACTCTATATATTGTCAAGTTTTTAGTATTTCTGTTTTACGTCATTTGAATCGAAAAATAATAAAACTTAACAGAGTAAAAATTAAGATTATTAAAATCTTTCTTATTCTATTGTATATGATATTTTTTCCAATATTGAACTCGTCTTTGTTATCTTAAATCGTAAAAATTTTATTTCTTTAGTAAGAAATATGTTTTTGAAAGGAAATATAAAAGTAATCGATATTGAGTTGCAATCCATTAATTATGGTGAGTTCATTTTTTATAAATCGATTCGATTTCTGTTGCACTTCTTTACATTTGTGTTTTTAAACTTATGCAATTAATTTAAGTGTTTTTAATTTCCTATCAAATCTATTTAGAATACTTTTAATGTGTTTACTTTCTTTTACTTTTCATTTAGTAACGGAGCTAAGGAAACCTTATTGACAGATTAATAAAATAAATCATCTAACATATTTTAAAACACGCTATATAGTTAAAAAAAAATTTTAGAATTAGTTTATTTTTGCTTACTGAGTATGAGTTTTTTATATTAATCTGATGATTGCTGAAAGCAATTTGAAACTTTTTATGATCATATTATAACAACTCAGAATTCTTGGTAGTTATTTATTCTGGTAAAATGATTCGCAGCAGGATTTAGAAAAACAATTTCTAAATGCTTCCTTATGATTTCTTTATAGATAAACTATTGACAGGCAAAATTAATTTCTCACAAAAAATTAAAAAATTAAATATCAAACAAGTTTATTGTGTCCTTATAAAGTTAAACCATCCACACTATTACTTATTACTATTCTTCAGAGTTTGTATAACGGAATTTTTTATTCATTCAAATTTGACAAGTAAAACAAATTCATTTTATAGTGTATTATTTTTCATCACTATAAAGTATAAAATTTATAGGAGGAGGCAAGAGGATTGGTTCATTATAGGAGTGTCAGGAAAAAAGAGACTTATGGCCTTACGTGCCAGTAGGCGTGAAGAGGACAGATAGGTATGTATAAAGTATAACTATCCATTCTGTTACTTTTCATAATTCTATAGAATTTTAATATGGAAATTTTAGAAAAGCAAAACTAAAGAAAAATATATTAAGTTAAGATAAATAACATCATCCCTGTAAGGTTAACCTAACCATTCTGTTACTTTTTTAATATTCTATAGAATTTGTATATAGAATTTTTAGAATCGCACAAGTCAGATAAAGATATAATCAAGCTTAGAATCGGACAGCTTGGATCATGCAACTTAAGTTTAGAATCGTGTATCATCCCTATAGAGATAAATTATACATTCTCTAACTTTTTAATATTTTATAGAATTTGTACATGGAAATGTTAGAATAACACCACTTAAATTAAGACATCATAAAGTATTAAAAACAGCAAGAATTATTATTTTGCTTCAGTTAGACTTTTTCTTTGTTTTAAATTTAGTCACTGAGAGATGCATCTTTCAGTAAATTGCTATACAAACTTGTCTTGGAGAAAATAACTGTGTCCATTAATTTAAAAGGTTATCTGTGTTTCAACTCACCTAATGCCTTTGGTAGAAGTAATAGTTTCTTCCATTTCAGGGAACTGACAGATTTTAAGCATTTTTTTTTTTTTTAATATTAAAAGAAAATAATGGTTTATTTGCCTTGCATATTTAAATTTCATCCTGACCTATTTAAATAATTATTAGCTAATTATTCTAGGAAATAAAAACGGAAAATTTAAAAATTACAGTACTATAATAAGTTGCTTTAATTACATTTAATACATCAAAAAGCTTTTTTTGATATGACCTCGTTTTTTAAAATCTATTCTCAATGGCTTTTAGATATAAGATAAAATAAAATACGTTCTTAGAATGAATGTCATTACATCAAAATAAAAATAAAAACTATATTCAACACCATTTGGCACGCATAAATCTCTCGTGGCCAATTCCTAAAAGTCGAAATTTACCACAATCAAGCACTTTTTGTGGTAAACCACAGAACTAATAAAAATGTGTATAAATTATTAGTATGCTTAAAACAAAAATGCACATAATAGCAGTAGTTCCTATTGCCAAAATAAATTAATCGATATTTTCTTCAATATTACGTCAATATTACTACAGTCCCTTAAGCAAATAAGTACCTCCTTTCTCCAAATTTTGTATTTTTATGCATATTTTTTGGATCTATAATTCCCTTTGATTTTAAATTATTTTGCTATATGGAAAGATGTTTCAATATAAATAAAGTGTGAATTATTAGATTTTTAAGTAAATTCTTAGAAATATATTGAAAGTAAATAATGATTCTGATCATAACTGAGGAATTCTATGTGTAAACAAAACATTAAATAATTCTTTCGGAATCTATTACTATATGTCATTTAACATTTATAAGAAATGATATCGTTTTAAAAAAATCCCTCCAGAAATAAATTTCTGTCAAAAAACAGTTTAAATATATAATTTCATAGCGCTATTTATCGGATGCATGGTTTTAATCCACATAATTTTTTTAGATTTTTACATAAATTCTTGGAGAAATATTGAAAATATATAATTCTGATTATATCTGAAGAATTTTAAATGTAAACAAAACATAAAATAATTTTCTCGGAATCAATTAATATATGTCATTTAACGTTTATAAAGAATGATATCATGTTAAAAAAAGCCCACCAAAAATATATTTCTGTCAAAGAATAGTCTAAATATATAATTTTATGACGGTATTTATCCGATGCATTGTTCTAATCGATACAAAATTATTAGACTTTTAAGTAAATTCTTAGAGATACATTGAAAATATATAATTCTGATTATATCTGAGGAATTCTACGTGTAAACAAAACATTAAATAATTTTCTCGGAATATATTAATATATGTTATTTAACATTTATAAAGAATGATATCGTTTTAAAAATAGCCCGCGAAAAATAAATTTCGGTCAAAGAAGAGTGTAAATACATAATTTTATAACACCATTTATCGGTTGCATGGTTTTAATCGATATAAAATTTAGCAGAGTGAAGCACTCAAATTAAAATAAATAACCGAAATCTGGATAATTACAACAGAATCACACCTAGAATATAAGGAGTGAAATACATTTAGAGAAGCTGTTAATTGGAAAAGTGTTCGCCGTCTTACTTCAAGAGCAAACATTTTCTCGAATTCTCCTGTGACATGACGACTACACTTCATCATTTTTCTATTATTCTCTTTTATCTTGAATAATAATAAGCCCACTGCGGGATTTCTCATGCTAACTTGTAAATTTCAAGTATGTTAAATTTGAGTGCATTCAGCGCATTTAATTATTTTTAATTTTATCTCATTTGAATTATTTATGAATGCCATAGAAACGAATTCGTTTTCCCTCACTAACTTTTAGAGAAATTTCCATTTAGTTTCACCGATTTATTAGGTTGGAATGCTGCGTAAGTGTTTGCATATTAATGGAAAAATTAAAAGTGGAGTTATTCAAGACACGTGTAGAGATTTTTAGCATATCATGTTTAATTAATACATTTTTAAAAGAGATAAATTAAGAAAGAAAAAAAATGACTTATTATAAGTGAGAAAAAAGTGAATGGGCCAATTTATTTAAATAAATTATCTCTTCTGATTTAATTGTGTTTACGTTAATAATATATTTTATATTGTGGAAGAAAACTATTAAATTTGATCAAATAAAATTTTAAAACATTTAAATTGTTGTTGCAGTAATATTAAAATTAAATATCTCTATTTTTTAAAATATAAGAATACTAAAATAAACACTGTCAAATTTCGCATTTCGATGCGTATGCATTTACCCCATTTTGGTTGAATAAGTTCTCATTGTTTTTACAAAAATGTTGATCATAGTAGTGAAATTTATGAGAAAATTTTTTCAAAATTTTCCACTTACAGACATCACGTAGCAAGAACGTTGGTTACTGGACATATTATTCACTGTACGATATTACATTATGGTTAACTTCAATACAGTTATAGCTAAAATAAATATATTTAACTAAGTTTTTACACGCATAAAACAGCGCAAAAGCCGACTATTGGCCATGCACTTGAATGTATAACATGACTCTAACATTCATAGCTAAAATTAATACTTTACAATATTTTCTAATTACAAATATCACTCAGTACGAATGCAGATTACTGGCCATATACTTAACATAGATTAAAATTATCAAAAAATCAAGACCTTCCAAAATGATGAGCAATGTAATTACATTAGTTTTTAAATATTAGGGGGAACAGAAAGTAATGTCGTTTTGGCGCATTAAATATTCGTTAGTCTTAAAAACCAAATCATTTGTTTCGATCCGTTTCTATTCATTTTTTGACCCTGCATTGAAAATGTGTTGCTAATAAGGGTGAATACACTAATGATTAAAAGTAAAATCTTGATAATTACTTTCCGTTACTTTCCGGTCCTTCAAATAAATGAACGCTAATATTTAAGGCAATTATGTAATCATCAATGCAGTAAATTAAAAGTTTGAATATGAATTACTTTGTTGACAACCTTGTTGTGCTTTATGAAAGAGTCTGAATTTTTGTGCATATCTTATATTACTCCTTTTCCTCTCGTAAAAATAAAAGGCACTTTAGGGATTGCTGTTTAATAATTAGTTATCTCCCCTGCTTCAACGAAACAAAAATATTTCATCTTTTAGACAGAAGATCTAGTTGTCCTAATAAATTTCTAGTTGCTGCATCTCCATTTTTATATTTTGATTTTAAATTTCAATATAAAGGCACATGGTGAACAATATTTAGAACTCGGACAGTCTTCTTAAGCTGGATTAAATAGAATTTAAAATTTCCATAAATTTAAGTTGTACTTAACTCATAAATTTGAACTATTGCAGCTACTTGAACGAAAAAATATTATTCGGAATTTGATTTAAAAAAAAAGAATTACCCAGTTCCCCATTTTTTTTCTATCTTTCGAAAAGAAACAATCATAAAAAAGAAACTAACTCGTAATAAAGACATAACTATATTTTTTAGACGATTCAATTATATCCTACTAGACAATATAATGTTATAATGTAGAAAAGCTAAATAATATTTCGTTGTCCCATTCTCAAAGTTAAGCAACCAACTGCTGAATCTAAGCCAAATGAATAAATGAGAACACTCGAAGCACAACATGAATAGATTGCCAACAAATTGCTTGAATAAGCAGAATGGCAAAAGAATACGGAAACTACTTCCTCATTCAAAGACACCATCTTTCTTCCGGTC
Organism: Parasteatoda lunata; assembly: GCA_949128135.1. Lineage (NCBI taxonomy): Eukaryota > Metazoa > Arthropoda > Arachnida > Araneae > Theridiidae > Parasteatoda > Parasteatoda lunata. Next base: position 43,126,426 of record OX421975.1, on the reverse strand, counting down.
GGAAATGTATTTTGATCTCAAAGAGGACATCCTGATAAGATCAGAAGGATGAGCAAAACTTGTATTATGTCTCTCTGTTGTATATCCTCTTAACTCTTTTCACTAAACCTCACTGAACATTATGAAATTGAGTCAAAAATGAAGGAGAAGTTTTGAGTTGCAATTAAGAGAATAAAATTTGCGAGGAAAATTTAAATATAAGCAAATTTCGCTCCAGAACACTTAGTGAAGAAAATGTAAAGGTAGATAGTTAAAGGAAGTGCCGAAATTATCTTTAAATTATTGATTGAAAGTTGATCATAAATTTAACTAAATGCAGTAAGAAAATGTACAGTTGTAAAGTAAGTCATGAGTTATATAATAATTAATTCCAAGTTTGTGGAGACTACTTTAGAGAAATCAACGCACCAAATAGCTTATTCATTATAGATGGGAAAGAGGGCCGTTAAATTAAAAAATATTGATATTTGTTTTATATTTTTCTTAAAACAATTAATTTATTAAGTTTTTACATTATGAAACAAATCAAAATATAAGTAAATCTGTTCAAATAAATTGTATGTAAATTTTTAATCGATTGAATTCAACTTTTTATTTTTTTTAAATAATTTTTGAAAGTAATAAATTAATAATAATACAGTTCTTGAAGAATCTTGAGTTATTTCTTATCTTTATAAATATACTTGAGCATTTTTTTGCTAAATCCGATTAGACATTAACTGTATCTTCTGGGGCAAGTGTAGGTTAGATAGTGATAAAGGAGAGATGGCCAGTTAAAATATCTCTGATATTTTTTTTTATATATTGCAACAGATGCAGTTTTCCGGGCAGTTTTCGCAGTTTTCCGGGGATATTTTAAAAATAAATAACACCAAGAAACAAATGTTTTATTGTATTTATGCAAATACTTTTTTTTTCTTTTTTATTTTTTTTAACAAACAAACAAACTTTAAACTTAAGGTGATAAAATTTAACTAAAACAAAACGTAATTTTTTAACTAAATTGGTAATATGTGTCTTCCATTTCCAATTAGAATCGATATATATTCCTATATATTTGATATTATTTACAGATTGTGGAATGTAGCATTGACAATTTTCATTAGTACTTTTACAGGAGAGATAGTGAAATTTTAGATTTAAGTTAAGTTTTGATTTTCTTAAACTGAAATAAATATACTTAGTTTTATTTAAATTTAAATTTAGAACATTTACTGTAAACCATTTTGAAATTACGCGTAAATCAGATTCAATTTGAGAAATTAGCTGATTTAAATCAGTGGAAGAATACAAAATTACGGAATCATCAGCATATGTTATTATCTTACCAAAGAGTTGGAGTCGACAAAAGTCATTGATGAATATAATAAACAATAAGGGTCCTAGAATAGATCCCTGAGGAACACCACGGTTTGAAAAAATATAATTACTAAAATTACTTCGGATTTTAACTCTATGTTCTCTGTTTGAAAGATATGAAATAAACCAATTTAAAATATTTCCTCTGAAACCAGCAAATTCTAATTTTTTGATTAAAAGATTATGATTGACGTTATCGAAAGCTTTTGATATATCAAGAAATATAGCAACTGTTATCTTATTTTCAGCAATACTACTATGAATAAATTTTGAAAACTCTAAAAGAGCTTTTTCTGTACTTTTGCCTTTGATAAATCCATATTGATTTTCAGAGAAAAATTTTTTATGTTTTAAATAATTGTACATTTTATCAGTTAGAGCTTTTTCAATAATTTTGGAGAATACAGGTAATATTGAAATTGGTCTATAGTTTGATAAGCAATTTTTATCGCCGGTTTTAAAAATAGGAGTTATGGTTGCTCTTTTTAAAGAAGTTGGAAAAATGGATGACTTGATTGAGGTATTGATGAAATTAGTTATAAATTTTATATTATTGAGAGCAAATAGTTTAATAAATTTTACATTAATACCGTCATAGTCATAAGAGTTTATATTAGAAAGAGAATTTATTAAGTAAAGTACATCACAATCATGCAATTCTAAAAAAACAAACGAGGTTAAACTTGGTGAAATATAAATTTGAAAACTGTTTGAATTTGGGTTTGAGGTACTGTTAGCATTTGCAAATGATTTATTAAATTGATCAGAAGATTCATAGTCGCTTAAAATATCAGGTAAAATATGTTATTTGCTCTGATTACCTATAATACTATTTATAAGATCCCATTTTTGTTGATTTGAGTCACAACTTAAAAATTTGTTTTTGAAGTATTCTGATTTTGCTGTTTTAATTAAGTTCTTGAGCTCAGAAACTATAGTGTTGTATGCTGTTTTGTAAATAATATCCCATGGATATTTTCTAGTTTTTTTGAATAGTTTTTCCTTTCTTCGAATTAAAATCAAGATATTACTAGTCATTCAGTTATTTTTGGCTCTTTTGTTTGATTTATGAGTATATTTAAAATTATTTTTTAAATTATTGAGTTTGAAAACAAAAATTTGATATTGTTGATCAAGAGAATCTTGAGGATTGTAATTAAATTTGTAATTTGGCAGATAATTATAGAGCTTATTATAGTTGATTGAAATTTTATTTTCAGTTTCCTTAATTTTATTTACCTCATCGTTATAAATACTGCAAAAAGTTGGATAGTGATCGCTTATGTCATTTATGAATATTCCGGATTTGATTGAAAATTTATTTGTTTTTACAAAGACATGATCAATACAAGTTGAGGAGGAATTTACTCTAGTTGGTTTGTCTATGTAATTTTGAAATCCAAATTGGCATAATAAATTTATATATTCAAGAGTGATAAAATCATCACTTAGAATATCAATATTTATATCACCCATCAGTATTATATTAGGATATTTAAGTTTAGAGATTATTACTCTAAGCTCAGAATTAAAAAAATCAACACTAAAATCATGAGATCTATATAAAGATAGAAATAATAAATCTAAAGGTTTACAATAAAGTAATATAGATTCTGCGGAAACAAAATGTATGGCTAACTATGAAATATCAAGACATCTTTTAACAAAAACACAAACACCTCCAGAGCGATTATTATTTCTGCAATTAAAGAATGAATTAAAACCATCTATTGAGTAAAAATTAGTTTCATTCTGGTAAATCCAAATTTCTGACATAATTATAACACTTATATTTTCAATCATGCCAGAAATATGTGAAATAAAATGAAATTTGATATTGAAATGAACTTGATATTGAGCAGGGTGGTTAATGAAATAGAGCTCTAGCATCCAAATAAGGTGACCCGGGTTTGAATCCCAGTAATGGCTGGCCGATACAAGATCTACATCCAGCTTGCACCAACCACAAGGATGGCTTAAAATATTCTCAGTGGTAAACAGATTATGGGTTAAATTTTTTTTTGCCCTCAGGTTAACCGTGGGAGGTTTTCATGGTTTTCCTCACCTTGCAACACAAATGAGTGATAGTTCCATCAAAAAATCCTCCACGAAGGCTAATTTCTTCTGATTGGGCTAATTTCGTCGCTAATTGAAGGCTAATTTCTTCGCTTTTCGAAACATATAAACAAAAATATCCTGTAACAGAAAATGAAAAATAAATATGCTTTCTAGTGTAATTAAAAGGATTTTTTTCAAAGACCGTCGTTAGACATGAAAGAAATATTAAAAAAAGGGAAATTATTAATTAAATTCCCTATCCGATATGCCATTAAATTCCTAGTAGTCAAATTTAAATTGAATGTATAATTTATTTGATAATTTGCAATGCCGTCTCTATGAAAGAAAGCTACGTATATTAAAGCTTTTACGCAATATTTGCTTCAAACCTTTTTTTTCTTTTTTCTTTTTTTTTGCATAGAAACTAAATAAAAAAAAATTTAACATCCGCCGCCTGAAAGATGGTAAAACATAATAATTCAGATACGTAATATTTTTAACAATTGCCGCCCTTTCTCGTTTGATACAAATTACTTCCGAAATGACTTTATAAAAGCAATTACCAAAAGATTATCCACTTCCCAACTGTTCCAGTTTCTTCACATTATCTCTCTTTCTGAGATAATTTTTGACAGACAATTTACTCGAGTTGAGATAATCTATCACGTGTCTTGTCAGGCAATTCTGAGTTTCGGTTCAATCTGTAGTAAGTGGAAATCAGATATTGTTACGTAAAGTTAATTATTCATGATAAGGATAAGTTGTGTTTTTCAAAGTAACATAGATGAATTTTATTCTTAACTAACTCATATTTCCGTACCCAAATTTACTAAACGCTACTTAAATTCAGTAATTAGGTACTATCCCTTTCACAATTTTCAACAAATTCTTTTGGTGTTTTTATAATTTATTTTCTCATAGAAAATGATTATATGAAAATAGATAGAACACAAACATGAATTAATGCATGCAAATATGAAAAAATATTCAGATTTGAAAACTTCCAAATTTGTTTCGTCATAGATTTTGAATAGTTTAACAAATATTGGCATTGCATCACCATCAGCTTTTTAAATAGATTTCAAATTTTGATCATTTTTTAGGATGCTTCAGCATGCAAGCTTCAAAAACACGCTTCAGTATACGTCTTCATCAAAGCAAAAGTAAATAAACTGATTGGGTGAGACTTGCACAGTACCGGCGGAAAGTTTTCGGGAATAATTGATTTAGTGTTTTTATTTTGTGGCAGCGTTATTTAAATATTTATGAGCTAAGTTTTCAACTCTTGGTATTTATATTACACTTTCACACATAGTCTGATAAACTGATCGGGTTTGACTAGTACAGTACAGGCGGAAAGTTTTCGGAAATAATTGATTTAGAGTTATTATTTTGTGGCAGCGTTATTTAAATATTTATGAGTTAAATTTTAAGTACATGGAGTTAATTTACCCACTTTCACACATCGATTATTTAACCCTAGATGCCAAGTTAATATCGTTTGTTAATTTTTTTTTTCTGAAACAATACTTTCCAACTTAAAGCTAACCCCATATTTTGGGAATCGAATACGTTGGAAAAGGTGCGCTTAATATGAGAAAATACGTTTTTGTGTCTCATTTCGTAACTTATAATATTGTCTGCACTAATTAATTAGCATAATTTGAATCACCCATGAGAACCATTAAGATTGAGTTATTGTACTGGAAAATCCAATCATAAGATTAAATATTAAACAACATTTTTTGCGCACTGCACATAAGAAGATTCTACTCCATGCAATCCTCAGTTGGTGAACCTGGACTACAGGAACACCCAACTCTATCAAGCAGACATAGAAGCAGCTCTACAACGCCACACCTCACAATCTGATTTACTGAATTTATTTCGTCACTTCTTAATCATCATAGAAAATTAATATTGATTGCGAAATGATAATGTTACACACACACGGTTTCAACCAATGAAAAATTATATTGGAGAACATTATTTTGTCAGAACATTCTTGAAATAAATGTTTATGCAAATAAAAATCACGTAAAAGTATTTTTCAAAGTTTCTCGCTTCCGAATATGATTCTGGGCGAGAGAAAGTTTTGGCTGTAATTTTTGCTTTTTAAATTTTGAAAAATAATGATATATGAATTGAAAATGAGAGCATTGATTTTGTTTCGTAACTTGACAAAAACTAAAACATAGACATTGAAAAACTAAACATAGTTAATAAAACACTAAAATTACAAAAAAAAATCAAGTCGTATAAGGATAATCTTTTAAACGGTGCCAAAAATGAGTTATAAAATCACTTAAAAAAACATTTTAAAAAGTGCTGATAAATTTTAATAATTACATTTTGAATTTGCACCAAATTTGATTGTTTGTAGACATCTAGCATCCTGTGATGTAAATGCATGTATTTTTAGAAATTTTTTGTACTCGTTAGAATTAGATTATAAAATTTTGATAAAATTTTATTTCAATTTTATGCTGTTTAGTTAAAATGATGAAACATTCCTTAACATTGTATATTCTGTTAATTCATTCTCTTAAAAACATCTGTTAAAAATAATTTCTACCAGCAAAATTTAAATCTGTTGAATACTTGTTTAAGCATAAGACATTACTTCTTTCTTTCATAAAAAAAACTTTTTCTTGCTAGTTTTGTTTCAAAGAGAGGATTAAGAACTGTGTGTAGAATTTTGCCTCGAGAAAATAGCAAGTAAACATTATCAGTCTTAAACAAAGTCAAGGTATATATCCATCTTATACTTTATTTCATATTCCTCTGCTGTCTCTGAAAAGAAAGTAAGAGTGGAATGCTGAAACAAAACACACTTCTAATCTTTGTAATTACAATTGAATACTTTTTTCTGATTAAGAATAGGGTATTTACTTTGGAAATTAAACTATTTTTCTATGTGCTTTGTTCTATATAATTAAGAATTGAATATTTAAGTATCTAAGAACTTTCTTATCTCTCTTTCCCCAGAAAAAATGAAATGATTCTCAATTTAAATTACATATGTTATATTTCATGTAACTATACGTCAATGAAAATTTTTTAATGAAAAATAAAGAATTTATTACTAATATTACGTTATTTAAAATATCGATAGTTAAAAAATTTGTTAAATAATTATAATTCATAGGTATATGCATTTAGTCTTATTTTTTACACCCAAATTAGTGTCAATATTATACATTTTTAGTTTTTTTATAGTTCTGCAAATCAGAATCCGTAAGAAAACTTTAAGCATTGAACTATATTTATTCTGTAATCATCAGATTAACATAGAAATAAAAATTCAAATGTATTGAATATTATTTCCAAGTCCTTTTTATGTATTTTCATTAATAGATGTTTTTTAATATATTAAAAGAGTTTTTATATAATAAATATTAACCACGTTATCTTCTATTTTTTTACAAATTTTTTTTCGGAAAAAAAGCTAGTTTTTTTTTTTTTTTTTTTTTTTTAAATTTACGATGATAAAGTTTATTATCATACATAACAGATCAATCATGTTAAATTTATTAACTCAAATAAAACTTTTAAAATAAGGTCACATATTTATTTACATCTAACATGTTATAATAGAAAGCATGTTTAATTTAAATTTTCAATAAAATAAGGATTTCATTTCTATTTCAAACTTAAATAAGAATTAATAATTAATTTAGATTTCATTTCGATTAATAAACATACCAGTTGTCTTAGATTTGTATTGTAATATTTCAATTATTTAACAATTTTAAAACATATCACGAAAAATCTTTTCATCTGCAATCCATTTAGGAATTGAAAATTAAATATTTTAGTATTGACATCCATAGTATCAACATTGTTTAAATTATAGCATACGAAAACCAATAAACTACTGTCAATTTTACTAGTAACACATACTCTCGAAAATAAATGAGATTAGCAAAGGCGTTAATGATATTCCTTTAATGTCGCCAGTCAGATTTATCGGAATTAGATTTAACTTTCAGTGTGTTGCAAACATACTATTGAATCTTTATACTTTTCGTAATACCGAAAGGCTAATGTTCTCTTCTTAAAATATATGATTAAAACGTGTTGAATACTAAAAGTAAAATGTTTTAAATATTTCATTTTACGTTTTCTGGTGCTCAGTCTTTAAGCAAATTAAATAATATGTTTTTTTCTTATTTTTCAAAAATTAGAAAATAAGCAGTAGGGGAGAGTGGGGTCAATTGTAACAGGGTAAGATTGTAACAGAGCAAAAATTTCAAGTGTCGGGTTCTAGATTTGGTTCCTAGGTGACACACAAGGTGTATTTAATAAATCTACATGTACTGCTGGCAACCATTTTTATGTACTTTTGAAAGAGTTACATCACAAAAGATATTTTCATACTACGTAAGTACTTTTTTTGGTATTAGAATATTATATTGCAACAAAGTAATTTTGTTTAAACAAATAAAAATTATTAACCGAATATGTAAGTGGACACCTTAATTAACATTTCAAAAAAAAGATTTGTTTTATTAATTAACTAGCATTGTTTTTAACAAATGAAGCTGAAATGGCGTCTTGGGGACGATTGTAACAATAAGTATATTTTATTTTATAACCGTCATTGAACAGCCGACCCAATTTCTTGGGTTTACGACTACTAATGTTCAACTCCGTAGCCTTGTAATTTTGAACCAATCCAGAAGACAAGGCAACTCCTGGATCAGTACCCCCAGAGGTCTTGATTTGTTATGGGAACATGGAGGACTTTGAGACTCGACAGATTTAACGTGCATCAGTCACCATTTACTACACGGGGAGTCTTCGGCCGGCGAGAATCGAACCCACGACCTCTTGGATATGGGCCCAGTGCCCTACCGACCAGGCTATCCCGGCCTTGACAATAAGTATAGGGGCGAATGTATAATTAACTATGTTTTAGTTGGATTTATGAACTGTTACAACTGTTACAATAAGTGGGGACAATTGTAACAACTGCACGACTGTCAAAAATTGTTAATAACTAATATAATAACATTTCAAATAAGGTATTTTTTTTTCTAGTAGTCTACTTTACTCGTCTGTCAATTAATACTAATAATATATTGGATTTTTTGTTAGTTAAAAATAGTTAAGTAAAAAATGTTACAATTGACCCTGCTCTCCCCTATGAATAATATTACAGTTAATATATATATATATATATATATATATATATATATGTAATTTTCTTCAGAGTCTAAACGTGAAATGATGGTAGAGAGGTAAAGAGACTAACACGTATAAAGCTATTTAATTATTAAGGAGAGAGGAACAACTTTGAACCAGGAAATAAAAAAGGAGTGATAAGAAAGCGGATTGAAGAGATTTAGGGGGCACCCCAGGGTGTAGCTGATAAAATTAAAATAGACTTCCAAACATTGGAAAATGATTGGATGCTTAAAAGTTCATTAACTAAATTATCGGATTTTTTCAAAGTACGGAATGATTCCCAAAAATCAAGATGAAGAACAGAGTTAATTGATTTTAGTAGATGAAAACTCGAGCCTGTGGTTTAGATTCTAACAGTGTAGATTAATAGAAGATCGATTAAGATCGTTTTGTTGAATAAACGATGACTTATTCATAAATCACTATATATTTTTCATAGATTACATTATTAAATAAAAATAATTTTTAAATTATTAAATATATTATGTCACAAGATAACGATTTTTAATATATTATTTAAAAAGATAACAATTAATAATGTATTATTTAATAAATTAAGTTTTATCGTGTTCAAGAAGTTAATAAAAAATTCGTATTTTAGTAACACTAAACCAAATCATAATACTAATTTGTACCTTGTAAATAAATTAAATTTCATTTATTATTTCTTCTTTTCCAAAATTATCTGAAAATTCGAAAGAAAAAATTATTTTCATTTTTCTTGTTATTATTTTTAATGTATAGTAATTTTCAAACGTGTATTTTGATAACATAAATAAATGAATATCGTAAATGAAAAAAAAAATTTCCCTAAAAAGTCAAATTTGTGAATAAAAGAAACCACATTTTTAAAACTGATTATTTTTGTTTCAAAAAAGATTAGACGGTGATAGGAAATGTATTGCACCTTAATAATCAAAATTTATTCTCCATCTGATTATGCTAATTGTTTAATCCACGTTAATGGCACTAAACCTATTTCGTAAGTACTGAAATTACAGAAGCGTACTGAAAATACGCAGAAGTTTAAAAAAGAATATAAAGAATGTAATAAGAGAATTCGTATACAAAATAATTTAACCAAGTATTAACATTCAGGGATCATATTTACTTAAATCCCAGTAATATCTTTTTTATATAAGTATCAATTTAAACAAAGCAATGAAACTATATAAAATATACGAAAAAGTAAACATTATAGAAAAAAACTAGTAATAAATTTCTAATAAGAGGATTCGTACGAATAACTTTTTCGTGTAGTCTTAAATGAAAAGAAATTTTTAAAAAAAAATTAACTAAAATACTGCTCAGATCAAGGTGACACTAGTTTAATTTTTCAAATGATAATTTATGGCTTTCCAAGAAAACTGCGCTAAATAGTTTGAAAGAATTTAGACAATATAAATGACAAAAGTTTTTCTTCTTTTTTCCTGCAAGGCAACATTGCCCCATTTAATTAACTAAAAATGCTTACTAACAAGTTAAAAAGAAAATACATGAACATTTTCAATGTTTATAGATTTATTATAAAATATAAATTTAAATATTCTTAAAAATTGCAATTTTCTTTTTATACGTCGAGGAAAATTTCTCCATTAACAATACAGTAAATTTCAGAAACATTAAATTGCGATCTTCTGAGAAGTGTTTGTCTTAAAAAAGCACATAACTAGACATAATTCAGATCTAAATAACCCCCTTCAATTGTAAGAAATTATTTTAATCAAAAATTAAACACTTAAGTACATTCTTTTGCTATTAGAGTTTATCAGCCACCTATTCATAACCAGAAATGATTTCAATTCAACACTAAATATTCATATCGAAACGAAACAAAACCCACTCTATATTGTTACTTAAAGGTCAAAAGAAGGTCACAACAATAATGACGATAAAAAAATTATTACATAAAATAACAAGAGTCACAAAAATTGCCCAGTATTTCTGGAAAAGGCATACACTGATCAAACAAAAAGAGAATAAAAAGCATAAATGAAGGAAAAAAAAAAACATAAATGAAAATGGTACTCAGACTATTCGAGATATATATATAAAAAGCAACAACTTGCAATTTATATTGCTTTAGCTGAACTTTCCTTATTTATCAAAAACATTAAGCCAGTAAACAATGTTTTTTTACCCCTTGAAAACGTACAGTTTTATCTTTAAAAAACGTTAAATATATTTTTTTTCGAAACGCGACAACCGGTACTGACCAAATAACACTTGTAAGCTCTAAATCATGACCTGAAAAATAAGAGAAATAAATAAGGCTAAAGAAAAGTATGACTTCGAATCGAATGTAATAAATGGCTGCTTTTTTAGGTGTGATGACAGAATAAATGGGCTATATCCTAACTTCCGAAAGCTAGCCATATGTCACGTTTTGGCAATGTAGCTTAGCTTTTTATCGTTCATTGAATTTAATTTACGAGGCAAAGAATAAATGAGAATTATTTAGATATTAAAAAATATTGACGTTTCTACAGGGAGCGAAAGAAATATTACAGTAAAATAGTTGATATATTTATGGAAAATATATTACATAAATCAAAACTAATAATACGCATTTTATGACTATTAATTTTTTAAATCTTTAAAGTGACATGACATTGTAATTGTGGCAATATTATTTTGATATTCATATAACTAATGCTATTATAGAAAATGTCCCACGCTGATTCAAAATCATTTGCAAGCAATCGCTTTAAGACTTTAGCTAATCGAGTGCCAAAAGTGGAGAATCACTCTTGATTGTGCTGGGTTGATTTTTTTATAATTAAAATATACTATTTTATTTGACAGTTTCGGCTGGGAATGTCATTCTGTATAAGAATCTTTTACTTCTATTGACCATAATTCCAATATACTGTAAATAATTCCAGATAAAATTACGGTATAAAGTACTGGCACCATGATTGCATCGTCCGTAAAATCCATTTTTACCCTAAAATGTTACACGTCAATTTTCGCAATATTATTTACTAAATTTGAATGATTCAGTGACTTTAGGGCAATTTTTACAGTAAAAATTACAGTATATCAGACTTTTTGTACCGTTATAAATAAATTCTAAATAAATTAGTAACGGCTTCTTGAGTGCCGTATCTTTATCACTGTAGTTTGATCCAGAAATTTTTATAGTTTACTATGAATAATGCTTCACTATCAATTTCATTAAACTTCATGAAAAATTGGAAAAATACGATAGGTTTCGAGTGCTCAAGCACATTTTAAGACATAATGGAACTAGTAATTAAAGTAGATAGATTGAGAGTTTAAGATTACGGAAAACGTAAGAATAAAATGCTGAGAAGCTTTAGCAGGTGGGTTGGTTAGCAATAACATATAGGGATAAAGGAATTGAAAATTATTCAGAAAAATCAAGTAGAAAAATTAGTGACTTTAGTGACTAAAATAGCTCGATAAAGAATAGGGAATAGCATATTCTTTACTCCTGCCGTGCATTGGATGATGGTTTCAACTGAGTTAATAATTTATAGTAAACCTTGCAAAAATGTATCCCTATCCACTAAGATGAAATTTTCTTATTTTTCCACTTTTTTAAGAAATTCAATGACGTTCTTATCGAAATATGTCTTTCTGATTTCGTTTATTGGGACTGTCACTTTTGTCACTTTTTCATACTTTGGTCTAGAGAGACAATCAACTGACTTGTACAATGTGCGAAATAGAATAAAACACCCTGAATAACTTTCAATTTCATAATTGCATTTTCACGTACCAGAACAAAAACTTATTGGTTTAAAAGTCTGATCTAAAATATACTAGTTAATTAGTGCAAACGATATTTTAAGTTACGAAATCAGACACAAAAATGCACTTTTTTCGAAATAAACATACCTTTTCATTTCGACTGAATTCAAATTCCTATTCCTAAAAATCTCGGAAATATGTTGACTAACGTTAAATATATATGAATAACGTTGCAAAAACCTTTTTACACTAAATTATAAAAAAAAATTTTCCAAAAAATATTTTTATACCAAGAGTATCATTGAATCATTTTTTATTATTTTATTCATAATTATTTTAATATTATTTTATTTTATAATAGTTGACAAAATTTAATTTTTATGCATCGAAATTTTTACATAATTTTTAAAGAGTTTAATTTTAAACGGCAAAATACATAATTTGAGAGCTGTCACTGGGGTATTTTATGAAAAATTCAGTCAAATATTTCTATATATTTTGAGAATTAATCTTCCATTTCCGTTTAAATTTTGAATTTCGCCAGATAAAATGACAATTTTTAAAATGATGCAAAATATTTTCTCTTACTGTACAAAACAATTTGACCCTCTATTTAAATAATGATAATGTTTTGCGCGGAATTAACTTAAAGGAACGAATCTTACAATTGAGAGAAAAAAATCTTGATTTGCTTACAAAGTTTTCCCGAAGGGGTAAAATACGTAAAAGAGTAAAATTAACGTTAAAAGATCTAACCTTTCACCGTTTTCTTGACCTAACTATTTCCCAGGTTGTGTTTAGCCACCCCTCATATTTTCAGGTTCAAGAATCGGAGTTCGTAGACACGGAGGCATGTTTATTCAGGGAACGTTTTTTTGCCTGATTCCGTATCTTAAAACATTGTCTACATTAATTAATTGGCATATTTCAGACAAGGCCACCGAATCATTAAGATTAAAAACCCTTGTATATGAAAACCCGATATTTAGATCAAAATTTATTTAATGAGTTGCTCCATTATTTTAATTTTATTTTGTGCACTGTACACGTGATTTTTTTTTTTTTTTTAATAAATTTTCCCAATCTTAGAATCTCCACCAACGTAAAAACTTTTTTATAGTATTTCCTTAATACAAAATGTTTTTAAGAGAATAAATTAATTCATGATAACTATATATCAACGCTTAAAGTTTTTTATTTGTATTGTACATTAGAAAAATAAGCTAGTCAGGCTCGGGATCTTCGGTTTCCTTTTACTCTCATGAATTTTTGTCAATTAGTGATAAAAAGTAAAAGAGACAAAAAAATATGCAAATTTCTTTATTATAATACAGGAAGTATGTTCTGCAATCTATTATAAGTTATCATTTAATAATTGAAGGTAAGTTTAAAACACAGAAAACATACAAGGAAAATACTGGAAATACTATTTGTCTATGTAGTTGTTTGATTTCAAAGTTTAGAATTCAGACATTCCATAGAATGTCTTGTTTTTTTTCCTTTGTTGTTATTTATTTCTAATGACACTTGTACAAGCCAAATTCACTAGCCATTGTCCTTTGGCGAATTAGGTTAGAAAGGTGTGTCTTTCGTTGGACAAAGGAGCACCGCAAGGATGAAAGTACGCCTTACCTCAGAATTTCACGGATACATGACACCACCACTCATTCATGAGATCAATAAGAAATAGACATAATAGATATAATCAGATAGATATTTCTAATACATATAATCAATAAGAAATAGATATACTCATGCGATCAATAAGAATAGATCATGAGAAATAGATATGAGTGGGAGGGATTTTTTTCCAAATCCCTGTTTCCATGGTAGACAGATATTAAGGTTTCAGTGGAGTCAGGGACTGAACCCGGCAATCCGGATCAGAGCCTGATTCACTAAACATCGAGCTACCACGACTATAGAATGTCTAGATTACATTGAATGCATAATATTAGACGAGTATTATTAATATTTCTTAATTTTTATGGGTATTTTTAATAATGCTAAAAATAAACCAACAAGTTTTTAGATTCTATATGCTGCCAAATTGTTATGCTGTTATATTCATTTATAAACTTTTCTTCTTACAATAATTTTCTACACACAAGTTTGACATAAATTGTATAAATTACTTTCAAGCATTTTAATACGGTATTGCATGCAACATTTTCTAAACACATTTTTGATGAAAGTAAAAAACATGAAATCTAATAAAACAAATTTTCAAATCAGTTTGCGAATTTTAAAATGCTAAAACGTATTTTTAAACGTTATTAATTTAAATGTTTCTTTCATTAATCCAATGGATTTATTAATTGGACGGAAATTTATTTCTCCTATTTTTACACATTCGTAAGAAAGATTTATCTAACGCATGAACTCCATAAATTACATCCAGCCACCTTCACCTAAATACTTCCAAAAGATTACTCTTTCACCTTATTTACTATTACAAAAGCTCAATACAAAGGCCTTACTATTTATTTTGGAAAGAGAAATTTCTCATTTTCTGATTTAAGATCATATTTCAAGATGTTTACTCCCCAACAATGGCCACGGTTAGCTGTTCTTTCCAATATATTAATGTTGGAATATAATATTTCATTTTCCTCAGGTTCACGTGACTTTCTGATAAAGTAATAAATTTTCTCAGAAACAGAGCAATGCACTTTTGCATCATTTATTTTCGAATTCTAAGAAGTTAAACGTTACAGTCATTTATTAACCTTTAGTTATTGGGCATACATTCTAATTATATTATTTGACTACATTAATGTTCCATATTAAATAATGTTTTATATTAAAGTCATGTTCTATTTTAAATTGTGCTCTATATAAAAGCATTGTTATACATTAAAGGATTTATTTATGTATGTATTTAGCGCAAAGAATGTTCTTTGTAACATATTTCGTAACACAAATTAGGTGTTGCTCAGATAATAGTGTTGTTCAATATTTCCAATAAGCAAATAAAATAATATAAATTGCAATGTTAAGATGGTGTTATGCATTCATTTTTTTAATTGATTGCTCTGGGAAACAACTTTTTGCTGCATTGCATATTAACCCATACCCCTAAATATCATCATACGTGGCTAGGAGCACATCCCTATTACGACCTGTTTACAATGATAAAACACACAATGATAGAGTTAAAATTAGGAAAGAGCCTCTAGTGGCGTATGATGACATTTTCAGGTATGAGTTTCCAAGAAATTTTAATCCTGATGACGTGCTCTAACTCCCGTAGATGCAGGTCGAAAAATTTATGTGACCCCTTGTCATATATGATGCTCTTAATTTTACGTTTGTTGTATTAACGAGCATTTCGATGAAATACAACCTAAAAATGACATCTAAAAAAAAAGAGCTTGAGCTTGTAGAGGAACCAATTGCAGGTTTGAAATCAGCGATGTAAAAATATCTAAGATCTGTTAAAAAAATTTCCGAAATAGAAAACAAAAAAAATAAGTTCCCAGTGGTATCATTAGAAGCATTACGTATAAAAATATTACAACTATTATTAGTCAGTATATTAACATTATATTAACATTATGCTTTTAAAAATGCATTTACCACACTTTTTTTTAAATTTTAAATATTTATTTTTTTACTTATAATCTCTAAACTCTTAACAAAGCATTTCGTTTGCATTATTTGTTATTAACGTTCTATTATTTTGATTTGTTGCTCGAGTTAGGAGTAGAAACCAATGAAATGTTAGGTCAAGCATTAACACTAGGTGAGACAAATGGTCAGTTAAGAGAAGTTTGCTACAGATCATTAATCTGTCACTAGATGCCGTCTGTCACCAATATATATAAAACGAAACCCTTGTTAGCCTTCGAAGATATATTTCTATATTTGTAAAAATAAAAATAAAAAGATTTAAGGCTGCTTTACTTTTACAGAGACGTATTACATTGGATCAAGTATTAAAAGTCAAATATTGTTATGAATCTAAATTAAATCATTAGGTTCAGCAAATATGTATAAACTAATTAGTATATATGATAAAAAAGTAAGGGTTATTTCAAGATAAGTAATCAATTATGTATGAATTGAATAAAATACTAACTCAACAACTTCTTTATTAAAAAAACAATTTTACGTATTATTTTACAAACATTACATTTTCTTAGATTGCTCAATAAATAATGAAGAAAAGGATATTTCACGCAAATTTTTGATAGGTAACACTGGGAACACAGTTTTTTTTTTTTTTTTTTTGTTTAATTTAATCAAAATTTATTTGGGAAATTTATTTTTCCGGAAAGCTGTGAATTTTTTACAAAGTTATGTTTTAAATTTAGTTTGTTTTTGTCTAAATGTACAAATTTTTAAGGAGATATTTGTCTGCATATATGCATGTTCATTTGCTTGCTCATTTGAAAATAATACTTGATACAAAAAATATATAACTTTAATGAAATGCATTATAAAATAATATGTATTACCACCTTCTTTTTACCACTCCCTATGTATCAGAGACGTGGGGACATTTAGTATTCACTCAAATTAATTTTAAAAAGAATCCTAGTCAGAATATACTTTTAAAATTATTATATTGAATGAGAACTGCAGATTGAAGATATATATATATATATATATATATATATATATATATATATATATATATATATATATATATATATATATATATATATATATATATATAATCTCTTGTCACAGTTTTAGTGTTTTAACTCCTCCAAAACGGCTTGACCGATTTTGATGAAATTTTATATCTATATTCAGTAGGTCTGAGAATAGGTTTATAACTAATTGTTTTTCAGTTTTTTGACAGATTTAACGTATATTTTAAATATATCTTTATTTAATCGAATCCAAACTAGACATAGAAACCAAATAAATCAAAAACAATATTCAGGCACGTTGCAACAAGTCATATTAAACTCTAATACTTATGTGCTCCCTTAAAAGAAGAGCATCAAATATATTTGCAAGTGATATGGCAGTATTTCGAGTTGAACATACCAATGCGACTGCTCTTCCAGTGAATAACAACGATGAAATAAAGCTGTACCAAATTGGCCGGTACATCAGCTCCAATGAAGCTGTTTGGCGTATCTTTGGTTTCCCAATTCATGAACGGGATCCAACCGTTATTCATTTAGCCCTCCATCTTAAAAACAGTCAGAGCGTATATTTCACGAACGAGACAACGATTCGTCGAGCTATAAATCCACCAAAAACTACATTCACCGAATTTTTTGAATTGTGTGATCGTGCGGATGATTTTGGTGCATCTGCACGGTCATTACTCTACTCAGAAGTACCTCACTATTTCACATGGGCTTAACCAAAAAGAATGGACACCCCGCAAGCAAGGCACACCGGTTGATGCATGTCCCGGTTTATTCGAATCAAACACATTTACAGTCAAACCAAGGCAGACTGAGTGCTTTTATTTTCGACTGTTGTTGGTTAATGTCACCGGCTCATTGTCATTTCAAGATATACGTGAAGTCGATAGACATCAGCATCCAACGTTTAAAGATGCATGCCTTGCACTTGCTGGAAGACGACAACTGGAATGTATGCTTGCTGAAGCAGCATTGAACTGTACTGCAAAGCAAATTTGTCTACTATTCGCTACAGTATTAACTACATGTTTCCCGGCCCGTTTAGAAACGTAATCACCAAGATTCGATGACTGATGATATACGGTATCAACATCGCACACGTTGCAACGTTCTAGCAATAGCATTCAGCGATGCTATGTACAATGAAGCACTGATTGCTGTTGAGGATCTTTGCATTATTAGTGCCAACTTGCCATTCAGTCATTTCGGTATGCCTTCGCCAAATCGAATCGCATCTGATTTATTAGACACTGACATGAATCGTGAACTTCGATACAATACGATAGAAATGGCAGCGATTGTTACTCGCAATGTTCCACAAAGGAATGAGGAACAAAGGAACATTTAGGACAGCATAATGCTAGCAGTTTCGGCAGAACAAGATGGATTTTTTTTTTTTTGGATGCTCCAGGTGGAACTGGCAAAACATTTATTATTTCGCTATTTCTCGCTGAAATGTGATCAAATAATGGCAGCGAGTTGGCCGTTGCATCATCTGGCATTGCGGCAACTTTATTGGATGTAGGCAGAACAGATCATTCATTATTTAAGTTGCCACTAAATATTCAAAACAACCCAGATGCAGTGCGCAACATAAAAAAGCAATCGTCGATGGCCACAGCGTTGAAACACTGTAAAATTATCATCTGGGATGAATGCACTATGGCACACAAACATTCGCTTGAGGCGTTGAACAGGACATTGAAAAATATAAAAAAACAATGACAAATTATTTGGCGGTACTCTGTTACTCCTTTCAGGTGATTTCAAACAAACACTTCCCGTCATTCCACGTTCAACGAACGTTGATGAGATCAATGCTTGCTTGAAATCATCTCCACTGTGGTGTAATGTTGAAAAATTTCAACTAAAAGTAAATATGCGCATCCAAATGCTTCAAGATCCATCTGCTGAAAAATTCTCAAAACAATTTTTAAATATCGGTGATGGAAAATATACTTAGGATGAGACTGGATGCATAAAATTACCGGACGATTTCTGCACAATCATTGATTCACAAGATACTTTCATTAACCTAATATTTCCTGATGTACGCACAATATACATTCATACGCAGAAAGAGTGATTTTAGCAGCAAAAAATGTGGACGTAAACGAATTGAATCTGAAGATACAACAGTTATTGCCAGGTAACTTGGTGACATCTAAATCCGTTGATGCAGTTTGCGATCCCATTAAAGCTGCAAATTTTCCAACAGGGTTTTTAAACTCATTGTATTTACCAGGCATACCACCGCATAATTTAGTACTCAAAGTTGGATCTCCGGTAATTTTGTTTCGTAAGATGAACCCACCACGGCTGTGCAACGGTACGCGATTAGTCGTTAAAAAATTAATAAACAACGTTATCGAAGTCATTATTTTAAATGGAAAATTCCGGGGTAAAAGTACATTACATCCACGAATCCCTATTATACCCACAGACGTGCCAATTCAATTTAAACGCATTCAGTTCTCCATTAGATTGGCATTTCCAACGACTATTAACAAATCTCAAGAGCAAACAATGTCTGTTTGTGTCTTAGATTTGAGCACACCATGTTTTTCACACGGACAATTATAAGTGGCATGCTCTCGAGTGGGCAAACCATCCAGTTTATTTGTGTTAGCTAAAGATGGAATGACAAAAAAATATTGTGCACTCCATTGCACTAAGAGATTAATATTGTTGACTAATATTTTCAGAATTTGTTGTATATATAATTTATAAAAAAAGTTACAATAAATTTTAAAAAAAATATTATTTGGTGTGTTGTTATTTTCACATTCCGTCATCGTTCACAGAGCTCCATGCCTCTCTCACTCATATACCACATACGCACATACTTACAATAAATAAGATATATTTTTATACTCTAGAAATAATTCATATGGCAAAACAACGTTTGCCACATCAGCCAGTATATATATATATATATATATATATATATATATATATATATATATATATATATATATATATATATATATATAGATATATATTAGATCGTCACATCGAGGTGGAAATAAATAGGTCTCAGTCACGTTAATAATATTTATTTCGAAAAATTCATGAAGTGAACCACAAATTGAAGTGTTATGGAATGTTAAGGGAAAATCTTGCAAATAATTCAGTAATTATGTTTTTTCTTAATAAAAAAGTGGAAACCTGAGTAATTGCTATTGATCTATTAAGTAGGCCGAAGGGAAAGTCTGTTTCTCACAGTTCCTCCTCCTCCTCTCCTCTTCACGACAGCCTCTTACAGGCCTTGGCTGCCTCAACCACGCGTAACTTCCAACGCCTCCAGTCCATGGCGACTTTTTTCCAGTTGTTAATCTTTAACACTTTTAGATCTTTAGCAGTGTCATCCAGCCATCTAGTTGGAGATCTTCCTCTAGCCCGAGATCCCGAATGGTTCTCACAGTTAGTGAAGAGAAAATGCTAAAATGTTAATTAATGCAAAATTGAACTAAAAACTGATTAAAAGACAGGGTATGAATATTAAAAAGTGAGAAAGCGTTCCGTTTTAAATAATAAATTGAAAAAAAGATTAAGATAAAGGAATTACATATATATATATATATATATATATATATATATATATATATATATATGCTTACTTTTCTCTGAAAAATAATAAAACGTGAACTATAGATACATGATACATTTCAATTATCGAGACATTATTTTAACTATAACTAAGGTAATATGGATATGTAAGCAATATGCATATAATTGTTAGGTCTTAATAGAAACTAATGCTGCTAATAAAATACACCATGCTCTTCTAGTTAAATTTATTTTAACTAGTCATGCATATAAGTAATTACGTGTCTGAGTAGAAAATCCTTTATCTAATTAAAAAGCACTGCTTAGTCCCAAAACTTGTTGGCAACATTTCAAAATCACGAGTTTAAAATGTTTAAAGTTTAATTTTAAAACGATATTCTCCAGAGTAGTCTTTAAGAATATAAAAAAAATATAAAATAAAACTTTTTTGCTGTCCAACACTGAAAAATTAAAAAATATATATATAAAAATATTGGCTTATTGCAAATTAATTGACAGTTTTGAAATATATTTTTAATATTAACTTTTACAAAATTTACCTAAAATATTGTTTTTACAATATTAAATAAGCAACCGAAAAATACATTTTTATCATAAGAGATACAATGTTTAGTGTTGTATCTGTGTTATTTTTTATTTAGTTATTCTTATATTTCTTAAAGTGTCAATTTCTTTTCGAATGTCACAAAAAATGTTTTGAGAATTTGATATGATTGATTTTGATATGTGATATTATATAAAGATGGCGTCCAAAGATATTTATATGTTCTTTTATAATTGGTAGGATTTGAAATGTGAAATTTTATATTTATTGGTTTGAGATTAATCTTGCATAGAAGGTCGTAGAATGTTTATAAGTATTGAAAAACTATTAAAAAAGTAAATTTTTTGTAAAACTATTAATTTTATTTGTATAAAATATTTCAGGTTTTAAAATTAGTGCAACTAAATGTTAATATCTATTTATTTTACCTTCTGTTCATTTTTAAAATTCATTAAAATAATTAAATTTTTTTTCATTCAAAACTCTTGCTTTTGAATAATTAGTTTATCTTTGTTTATTAGGTTTGTTTTCTCAATTTTAAAAAAAAAAAATTCTAGCAGATTCAAGAAAAACTTGAAAAGAAATAGAAAGTTGTGCCAAATGAGGCAGCAAAAAAAACATAATCTGCATAACATTTAGCTCATTTAAAAACATCAATGCAATTATAAATCAACCTATATGAAATATGTAATATTAAATCGATGTCAAAAACAGAGTTAAAGAAATAAAATCAGTCAACATTTTTACTTAAAATTTTTATCTCCCCCTTTCAATTCTGAAAAAAATGTTTGAATCAAAACAATGTTAAGCCCAATGTGATTGTAAATTACACTATTTTAATACGCTTACATTCATTATTTATTTATTATTTATGCATTAAATATTTATTTATTATTTATATATTATTTATACGCTTGCATTTATTATTTATTTTTTATTTATTTTAATAGTAAAGAAATTATTCGTCATTCCATTTCTTCTTTTAAATAAATAAATAAAAATAAGAAAACCTCCTACTGCCTTAGGTATCTGACTATTCTAATGATCTGATGCCCGAAACGAGATTCAAAATCTAGATTTGCGGTACGAGATCTACCTTCTTGATCACCATTCACATTATTTTCGTTTGTCTAGACTTCATTCTTGTTTCTTCATTCTAGTTAACTATCTCCCACAATGCACTACGATGAGTTTTCGAGTAAAGGAAACATTTTCGTCATATATTTAAGAATTTCAGTTTCGTCGTGAATCACGCCATTTCGTGACAAAGTATTTTGCAAAATTAACGAAATATTTTGAAATATTTCTTAAAGGGTAAGATTTCTTAATAATATATTTGGTTTGATAATATAAATTTTTATGAACCATGCCTATAATCAGTTTCATAGTCATTACATGCTTTTAATTTTAGAAGGGAATAAAAATTCGAAAACAAGAGTCAATTTTCAAGTAAATTTTGAATTAACTATCTATTATTTGAAATAAATTGATCATACAAAAGTGAAATAAAAATGCAATTTGTGGAGAAAATAAATCATGTAGCGCATACATTAAAGATATAAGCAATTTTCCATATATACAATAATCAAGATTCTAAACAGTTACAGTGAACAAAATTTAGTTAACTTGTATCTGATGCTGTAAAAACTGTAATGGAAAAAAGTTTTATAAAAAAAAACTAGGTTTTAAAAATTTCAAACATGCATAATAAGGCGCATATTTATCATCGCTTTAAAAAAAGCGTTTTGTATTTTTTTTCATTATTTATTTTATAAATATTTGATATCAACAGTTATTGATGCAATTTTTCTTTTAAAAAGCTGCTTTGTCTACTCTGGTCTTTTCCACACATCAGTGATTTATTGCTTTGGCGAAGTTTAATAAATAGAAATGATATATTGCATCAAGCATTGTTATTTTCTTCGATGATTTATGAAAAAAATAAAATAGAGTTAAGTTCAAAAAGAAATCCATACTTCTTTTGATAAAAGTTGTGAAAAAACTGTGTTTATGGTAGGCTTGTTATTGATTCAATTTAGAGGGGAATAGTTTGTGAAATTGTTAAGTTAAGACTTTTTCGTTCTATAATGTTTAATGATAATTTTTATAGGAGTGCTTTAAATTAACTTGAAAGTGATTTAAATTAATTTATAGTATATATAATAATAGTAGTTATAATGCAGTTTAAAAAATTTAAATTATGTATTTCTTTTTTTTTTCAAAAAAAAAATTTATATATATATTTTTTAAAATTTTTTTTTTTTTAAATGTTTGAGCTATTTGTTAACTTTTAGATAATTAACTACTTCCATGGCGCTCAAATCAATTTTTAAAACTAAAAATATATTTTTATCTACGAAATTTTATTATTTTAAACTGTTATTTATCATTGAAAAAAATAGATAAATGTATTGATAGAATAATTAAGAATTAAAGTTTATAATGCAAAAATTATCTAATTGTCGATTAATATGTGATTGAACTGTATTTATATTATCTTTTTTTGTCTGGCCTTTTTTACGGAATATTTGGGAACAAAAAAAATATTTTTTTTAATAATTTCATCAATATAATAGAATAAAACCATAATATTATCGTTATGATATATATATTATTATAATGATAACACATTATAACATCAGTATATTATATTATTATACGAATATTATTATAACATCGGTAATATACTATTAATACTATTAATAAAATCTCCTTAGTAAAATTAATATTTCTTGACAAAATTTATTAATCAAAATGCTATAAATATATATTTTTAAGAACTATAATTATTTTGAAGTTTGGAAAAGTAAATTAGCATTTGAATTTTTTTTTTCTTTTTTCTCCCGAAATCCACTTATTTTAATACCATGTTATAGAACATCGACCAATGAAATTGCATCCCGAATTCCCGTAGATTCCCTTACACTTTAGATAAATCCATGAAATGAAATTACCATGCATAATTATCGAACACATTTTTTACTTCAAAAATCTAATTAATTTAAAGTTCATATCAAAAAGATCATCTGTTTACAATCCATGACTTTAATGTGTTAAAACAAAATACTGAAATATATGAAAAAATGATGGGAAACTAGTTTTCATTCCTTAATTCTCATAAAGCAATAATATACGATATTTAAAACAGCAAAAAAGTAATACACAGCTCAAAATAATTAAAGAATATTGTATAAAATTACGATATAAGCATTTTTTATCTTTGCATAAAATAGAAGAAGAGATTCACAAATGCTAATTTTTTTTTTTAAACTTAAGCGGCAACGAATTTGATTTGGCCTTCAACTTAATGTAAGACAAAGCGGAAAAGGATGATCAATATTCAGTAGGCGCGTTGTTTCGATGAATGCAATGTCTCAACAAAGTCAATTAACCAAATCCGAAGCTTGGCTGGTTAGAGGAATTCCAAACACAAGCCGAAGTAGCAGAACCCTGGAGTTTCACAAAGTGTGATTTCCAGGATCTGAAACCATTGTTTGGAGACAGGATATGCAAACCGAAAATAAAGGTAAGGCGTAGACACACAACAACGCCTTATGAAAACAGTTATTTAACGCTAACGGCTCGGAGATACCAAAATATGAATACCATTCTTCATCGACAACACCTTCGCTTGGCTACTGGCACCACAGTTTTGACATAAAAAGTCCAAAACCGCCTTCACGTTGTTGGTGCAGCAAGGCCTCGTCGAGCCCGTCGGGACTGGGCCACAGAGCAGGTGAACTGGAGGAGCAATGAATTACGCAATATTCTTTGCTCTGAGGAGTCCAATTCTGCTTATCCTAATGCTCATCCTAATATTCTGTTTATCTGATCATCTTATGCTCATCCTAAAATATGCGTATTTTCATCTGGAGAGTACGTGGCACTAGAAAAAATCCTGCGTTTATGCACGAATGCGTAAGATTTGGCGGTGGGGAAGTGATGATCTATGATGGCATCGCCATTGATGAGCGAACCGATCTCCATATCTTTCGAAATAGTGTTCTGACTGGTCGCCGATATAAGGATGAGATCCTGAGACATATTGTAGTTCCTTACGCTGCAGCAATTAGATATGACTTCCTGTTAATGGACGACAATTGCAGGCCACATCATGCCAAATTGGTAAATGATTTCATTTTAGAAAAAGGAATCATACGAATGGATTAGTCGACGTGTTCTTCTGACATGAACCCGATCGAGCATGTTTGGGACATTCAAGGCAGGCGACTCTTGACGCCACCCCCACAAACTCTCCAAGTATGGAAGAGTTCTTCTGGAAGATTGTGACAGACAACTCCAGCCCCTTATTGATAACCTCATTGACTCTCCAAGTCAATTAACCGAATCCGAAGCTTGGCAGGTTAAAGGAAGGCCAAACACAAGCCGAAGTAGCAGAACCAAATGCTTAATAAAACACATCTCCTTTTGTTACCAAATGCTTAATAAAACACATTTTTTCTCCCAAACAATTGTGCATTATATCTCATTCTACAGTATCATTCAAACAATTCGCCGAGTGCAAGATCACCGCAGAACCTCAATATCTTTTAAAAATTTTGAGCAGTGTATAATATTCAGTCAAAACTTTATTCACTCGATTAATTTTATATTTAACTATATAATTCAATCATATAGTTTCGATTTCCGAATTGCCGTTTAAAACATGACATTTGCTAGTTAATTATTTTTTCTAAAAATAATTTTTAGAACTTTGTGATCTCTACTGAATCAAATTCAAAACAAGCTGAATACCCGTTCTTCGTATAGGTAGGATAAAAAAAAATCAATTAATTAGTACTGATTGACACTGCAAAAACATGCACAAATCTAAAAAGCGTACACCAACACTATTGAAAAGCTCAGTTGAAGAACCAGGTAAACCATACTCTTAGGGTTATTTATAAATCAGTGAAAATAACAAAATGGTTGCTTCAAAATGGGTTTGTAAAATGTAACAGAATTGTTTTTGCTTTCACTTTAATCTTATAATATATAATCCCCATTAGTTTCTAGCATGCTTGAATTACTTTTATTTTCAAATCAGGCAGTGGTAAATAAAATAAGACATAGAATTATTAGCCCTTTTTTCTAATTGGTTGGTTATAAAATAGTTTGGACATCACTTTTTTCTTCTTCGTATGCTGATTAAAGCCTCCCTGAAAATTTAACTTACCCTGATTTTCCTCTGAGCTCAATTAATAAAGCTAGACAAATTTTATTAATTAACTTATTTGTTATCTTCTGTTGCCCTTCCCGATAACTTTTCATTATTATAATAAAAAAAATCATTCATCTCCTTATTATAATAAGCGTTTTTGGTAGTTGATTGATCCCACTAAAATAGAGATTAACTGTATTTGACATTACTTGCCATGATGACATAACTCGCGGCTAATTCATGATAGTCGAAATTTAGCACCATCGAGTAATTTTCTCCGGCACATATCCCTTTCAAGCGTCAGTAAGACACTTATTTCCACAGTAACGATATTAAAACTACCAATAATCTTAACATTATTAATTTATATTTGTTGATTATTGAAACTACACTGCTGTGTAGTTTTAGTAATCACTAAATATATCGACATAAGGCGTTATACCTATATTTGTATATTTGGTACATAACCCTTCAAGATCTGAATTTTTTACGAAATATATTTATTATTGGCAACAAACTATTGCTGAAATTTTAAAAACATATCGAATGCCTTATTAAAACTTCACTAATTGCCCTTATACCAGTAGTTCATATTTATTACCAAAACTAATTAACGTTATATGCGCATTGCAATTTTCTACTGTTCTCCTAGACGAATCTCTCATTTTCTCCACTAACTTTGCATTTTAGCACACAGCTTATATTTTTCATTTAAAAAATACATTAATTTATCATTAATTATCATTATAAAATTAATTTATAATATTAATTTATCATTTGTATCAATATTAATATGGTGGATAACAATATCCCCTAAACGAATAAATATCTTTTCTCCATTGACTTTACTTTTTTGTCGATAGATAATTTTTTATTTTAATTAATACATATTATCAATATTAATTAAGCATCATTGTCGTCAATAATAGTATGATGATTTTTAATGGTTCTTATAAAGGAATAAATACCTTTACTCTTTTAATTTTGCTGTTTAGTACATCGCTCATTTCTTTTATTTTAATCAGTAATTATAACCAGATTTAACTATCACTGGCGTCAGTAGTAGTATGCCGACTTTTTCCGTGTCTCCTAAGTGAATTGGTCTCACCCTTCCCTCAATTTTCTGACATATGAATTTATCTGACATAGCGAATAAAATATTTAAATAAAGTACCAGCTATAAAATCTTTTCTTGATCAAATATAGCTGTAAGCAAGCAGATATCAATGTTTTTAAAATATTTGGAAAAATAGAATCCCCTACAGTTAAATTTAAAGCATCGGGTAACGCTTAACAAATTAGAATATTCCATTTCGTTTTCTGCTCATCTCGCTTGAACGATATTTCATAGAATGTTCTAATGTTGACCGCGAACTTCCTTGTTCTTCGATCTATCTAGTAAGTCGAATTTCATCGTTTTTTGTTTGATGGCTTATGTGTCTATAAAGAACACACACCCATAGAATACACATCCATTTTTATTTATATTGATAAATTATAAGACAGAAAATTTCCTAATTGCTATGGATTGATCTTAAGATGCATAAATATTTCAACTGTTATTTTACTATTTTAACTATTTAACTACATAACTACTTAAGATACATAACTAAAATAGACTCATCTGACAAAATTCAGGCAAACTTGACTTTCATTATTAACTTGGTTTTATATTTTTATCCATTAAATGAAGATGAACTGCCAAAAAGGGATTTCGCAAAATAGAGAAAAAAAATTTCCAAATACTCAAGAACAAATATATTTAAATTTGAAAACCCAATATATTCATTATTGAGTATTGACATTTTCAAAACAGCGTATATTCATTTCTGCGACTATGCCCACTCTCGTTTCAACATTAAATTATTCAAACTGGCAAGCAATGATTTATCATTTTTAGGCTATGTATTTTACTTAAAAATAAGTATATGCTGTTTGGAAAATTTTTCCATTTTGTATTCAATAATGAGTACATGGAATTGTCAGATTCGACTATATTTGTTTCGGTGCAATTTTGAAACATTTTTGCTCAGTTTTCAGGTCAGTTTAGACTTTAGGGTATTTTGCTCAGTTTCAACTTAAAATAATATCATGAAAACTAACTGACTGATTAAAGAGCCACTAAAAATTAACTGCACAAGTTCAATGAGAAAATAAAGAGAAAAGTAGAAACAAAATTTAATGTACATCTTCTGCCCGATTACTAATGCAAGACTGCAATTAGGAAAAATGTATGGTCCAAACTACGGAAGTAAAGTCAGATTTATCGAGTATCTTGCTCTATGGTAACGCTAAAAAACTCGGTAACGTTTACCAATGAGCTTTGGGAACGAGTTTTGTAAAATGAACATTAAAATATGGTATTATATTATGTGCTAAAATTTAGTAAATATGACGATTTTATCATGATACCTCAGAGCATAGCATAAACATCATCATTTATTTGGTTAAATTAACTTTTGTGATTCTTAAATTTTAACTACATGTGCTACAATAAGAACTATAATTTTGAAAACCAGAATTTTCAGTGATCCGTAAGAATATGAACGGAAAAACTACCAAATTAATGGTTTAATTACCGTATATTTTGGTTTTAATAACCAGCATTATGCTTTATTTTATCTGAAATGTGATTACCATAGAGTACGGTATTTTTACCCGATTATTTTTCTCCGTGTATGATGAGTGTATGCAATGATGGTGTTAGTCGAAAAACTGTAGTGTTAAGAGATGGAATCTCATATTGGCCATTAGAGATAACACCATCCCTTAAACGTGCCAGTAAGAAAATTTGAACAAAATTTATATATTATTATTATATTATTATCTTAAAAGATGCATGTCAATTTAAAGTTTATAACATTTTCTCATACCTTCCCAAAAAGGACATTGAATTACTAATCAAAAACTTTAAATAGCAAATTAAAGTAAAAAAGTTTGAGAAAAATAAATTAATATATCTCTAAGAGTTCCTTATAAAAGTATAGCCGAAAAAGTTTCAGTAATAGAACGAGAATATCTTTTGAAACATTTTTCACTAATGCTAATCTTTAATCGATCCATATAAATGAATAATTTTACAACATCGTAAGAGTTCGTAATTTTTTTTTTGTGATAACTGTTTAAGGTCCAAAATGTTTTGGTTTAAGTTTGACTTCTGGTCCAATTTTTAATTATCTTTAAAGGTCACGAAATCAAATACGTTATTGAAAATGTTTGATAAGAGCGTACCATATATTCTATTTTTTTTTTTTTTTTGGTCGTATACCTGTTTACGCAGAGGGGGTGCGATTGTTCTTCTTTTTCAGTGGCGCCATCTATGGTCAAGAATTCGACTTCTGCCATACCATTCACACAACCACAAACCCGTTTATGGGCGGCTCATATTCACACACACAAAGGAGAAAGGACATAGAACACACACAGAGAGAAAGAAACATCCATGCCTTGCCCGGGAATCGAATCCAGAACCTTTCTGATGCAAGGACGGCTTCTACCCCCTACACAGGCCAGTCGGCATACATTCGATTGTCCATGGATAATTCAAATTAAGTAAAATAATAGTAGAATTTCTTTTTTAAATTTTTCTGCTTACCCTTTATTAAACAGTTGTCTAAACAAAATATTTAACACTACAATTATTACAAAATTATTTTTAAATGATTGCTGATCTACGATGAGATATAACTAGCGATGTTTTTTTTGGGGGAAAAAAAGAAACAAAAATCTTATTTTAAACTCATCTATAAGTTTAGTACCATCCGTTGACTAATTAAACATAACCAAGACGATTTCATGAAAGAATATACTACAATAAGGGTTTCTTTAAAATAATAAATGACTAATGTGATAAATATTGAGATGCAAATGATAAAAAAATTACTGAATTACAGAATAGTTTTTTTTAAAATCTAAAAATAAAAGAGATTTGGAAATTTATTTTTATTGTTTATATGATTTCATAAAATCATTTAACGATGCATAAAGAAAATACCAATCATTACCAAGTGATTTTTTTCTAAGAATATTTCTATAAATCACATTATATAATGTTATATCACAGAATAATTCACGTTTATTAAAATTTACTTCTTATCTCAGATTTAAATCTAGTTCGACGTAATAAAGTTTCCAGCTACGACAGCAATTAAATATCAATTCGAAGCGACCATAATCACATCAGGACTTTTAGAAAACTATCGGCTTGGAAAGAGTTTAAACTCAGTTCCTAGGAATTAGTTTCCATCCAACGCAATTACCCAGACGAGGAGAAAATACGTTCTTCTAACAAGTAAACATTTGGGAATTGTTGATTACGCTTGGTTGAAAGAACAATTTGTTGAGGGAATATATGTAATACCATAGGAATTGGAAAACTAAGTTGAATTGACAAATCTATAAAAACTGCTGTATTGCTGTGCATAACGTGATTATAATTAAATTTAACTAAATTTTGACACTCAAGTTGTATTTATACATTCAATAAAAATAAATGCTAACATACCGTGTTATTGAAAAAAAAATTATTGTGGTATTACATTTTTAAATTATATTTAAGTCAAAAATACTACAATTGTTTTCAAGAGGCAAAGACAGATAAAATCAAGCCTACTTTGAACGCCTTAATAATAAGAGTTTTGACTTCATAACAATTTAAGTTTTGATTAACCTTAAAATTAGATGAAAATAAGTAATCATAGTAAATATGAAAATAAGTACCATCACTTACCAACAATGGCTCTTCAGGAATTCAGGGAATAACAATGACCAGAAGCAATTATAAGATACATTCAACTAACCCTACTCTCGAGACTACGAGACTTGCAGGCGAATCTTATTTTGCATAAGCTTCAATGTGGTGCTTAAAGATTAAACACATTTCGAATGAGTTTGATAACAAGCACTAAAGATTGAAATCACAATTTAATTCAATGGGAAAAGTTTTGCATTTTTTTTTTCTTTTTTATTATTATTTTATCTTGAAAAATATTGAACTGCATGTAGTTAGTTGCCAAGTTGAATCATACACGCAGGAAAAAATGATTATTAAATTACCGTAGTGTATGATAACCCCATTTTTGGCAACAAAAAAAAATAAATAATAATTTTGCTCAATTGAATTAAAAATGTACAAAACTTATAACATTCATTTGGTAATTTTTCTGTTCATATGGTAATGGTTTACCTTAAATTCTGGTTTTAAAAATTATAGCTCTCATTATTACGCATTTAGTAAAAAATACAAAACTTAAAAGTAAATTTAACCGAACAAATAGTTTCTGTGCCTTGCTCTAAAGTACCATGATAAAATTACCAAATTTTTTCAAAATTAACTAAATTTTATCGCACATTATTTTTTATTTATTTCCAATGAGCTGCACAATCAGTGTTCCCGATGAGCAGACCTAGTGCGTTCTCAAGAAGTGGTATCAACTCTTTCAGTGGCCACCACGATGGGTGAGATACCGTTGGCCATGTTAATTTGGACGTCTAGTTTTTGCCACACTAGATGGCAGCACCGAGACTCTATTATCTCACGTTATAAAATCATATATTTTATTGTTAATTTTAAGAAAGTCATTACCATAGCACTTCGGTAAAAATTACGAAGCTTTTTGGACCTCCCATATAGCTCTCTATACTCTTTAATGAGGTATTTTGGAGCTCCCATACACCACAATTTCGGAACCAATGGCATGATTGTAGCAAAGTAACCCGCACTGCTCACAGAAAAATTGGTACTTATAGATCGGAAACTGGGAGCGCTTTAAATCGTCACCTCGGATCGAACCCTAGTTGTTTACATTTACAGGTCAGTATCTTAACCTCTGAGTCACGTTGTTCAATTCCCTTATGAACGTGATTTAATAGCTCGGTATTGATTTTTTACTCACTGCCTTAAATGAGCTAATGTTTAAACAATGCTATTGCGATTGGACTTGAACTCATTTGTGAGAGTTATTTAAATTTTTAAAATTTCGATTTCCTATAATAGAATAGACACTAAGATAACTGTTAAAGAATTAAAGATAAAATTACT
Source organism: Parasteatoda lunata (assembly GCA_949128135.1). Lineage (NCBI taxonomy): Eukaryota > Metazoa > Arthropoda > Arachnida > Araneae > Theridiidae > Parasteatoda > Parasteatoda lunata. Next base: position 43,094,177 of record OX421975.1, on the reverse strand, counting down.
AACAATCTGTAAGCAGTGTGACAAATTTACGTTTGCATATTTGAATTAGATTTATTAGAGGGCATTACCTCCTTTTTCAGAGGTATACAGCATTCGCCTCCTAATGAGGCGAACCGGATTCGAATCCCAACAATGGCTAATTGATACGAATCAACACCAGACTCGCACCGACCTCAGTGCTGACAAAACATCCTCAGTTGTAGACGGATCATGGGTTCGAGTTTCCTTACCGTTAGGCTAACTGTGGCAGTTATTCGTGATTTTCCTCTTCGTAAGTAAAGCAAATGCAGGTCAGTTCCATCAAAAAGGCCTAAACAAAGGCATATGTTTCCCCAATACTTGATCCATGAGTTCCCTTGTCTTCTGGATCTGTCTTCCTTTAAAATTGTAACGCAATGGAGGTGAGCATACTAAAATGGTAGTCGTACACCCTAAATTGAGTCGCCTGTTCAACGATAGTTATAAAATAAAATAAAATCAGTGTTATTAATAAATTTATAAATACATACATTCGAAAGTAACAAAGTTTACCACTTTAAGTGCAATGCTTTTGCGGTGAATTTCTTTTGAGTATTGTTTATACGTGTGAATCATTTTTCTTTCATTTCCTATATCCTGCTTACTTTTTAAACTGGCATACGTAGTTCTTGTTATTTATACATTCCATATAGGTTATCAATAAAAATAAACATTATTTTTTAATGACTTTTAAGTTTTATTTATGAAATGTGCATGTATCTTAAGAAATGAGATCTTAAGTATGTATCTTAATATATGTTAGGTACATTAAGGAATGAAATTAATCACACTGTTAAAAATTTCGGATCAAAGCGTTGTTAACGTAAAGCGTTATTAATGTAGAAAAGTACAGATTTATATTTATACCTATTTATATGTCTAATTTAATTGTATATACAGGTTAAGCATTGTATTCTATGTATTGTTTTATGCTGAATATATCGAATAGTTTTATATGAGAAACCTACACCGTAAAGATTTCTGGATCAAGTACCAGGTGCATCATCCGTAAAATCCAGTTTACAGTTTACTCCATTTTTACCGTAAAATACTAAACCATACATTTTACAGTAATATCTATTTAAGTTAAGTGATTCAGTGATTTTATGGTAATTATTGATGCAAAAATTGCAACAAGTTAAATTTTTTAACCCATAACAAGTATTGGTAAAAATGAATTTTACAGTAAGAAGCATTGGCATCTGAAGAATTTTTATAGTCGATCCAGAGTTTTTTACAGTTGATCCGGAGTTTCTTACATTATACTAGAATGAAACTAATTGTACAAATTTGATGAAAAAATAATTAATGAAAGAACAAATATGAGTTTTTTCTTAATGATGTATTATATGTAGGTACTTGCTATAAATAATTTCTTAAAATATCAGTTCACAAGCATCTTTCAACTATGAAACTTAACATTATATCCATTGCGACATCTCTAAAATTTCTTATGTTTAATTACAATCATATTTTATTACAATAACCCTTAACGGTTTAACCATATGTTCAACTGATAAGACGTCTATCTTTGAATTAGAAAAAATAAATAAATAAAAAAAATTAAGTTTAATATTTAGCATAGTAAATTTCCGAAAAAGTTTCTTGTGTCAGCGTATTAAGGTTATAAGACATCATTCAATAACATTTATAAACAAAAAGAATTTTTTTTTCTTAGAAAGTACAAGGAAGGCAGAAGGCCTGGTTGAAAAGCTTTTGCTTAATCCCATTACAGGGAATCAATTTGGTTCTCACAGACTGAATATACAGGTTATCAACATACAAGTTTGGTGACCTTGGCATGTTTCATTGTATATGATATTCATTGGCATATTCATATTCATTGTTTATATATATTCATATAAAACTTGGCATATTCATTGTTTTCTCTGCTGAAGTCCATTTAAGGCAAAACATTTGAACTTCTGAACATGCAATCAGTCTTTTTTGCACATTGAAACAGAAAATTATACATCATTCGAAAAATTATAAATAAGAAACATATTGCTCTGCTGGTGCGTGTGCAATAATAAAAAGAAAAAGAATAGAAACAGACCACCCTGAATAACTTTTGATGGAATGTTCGGATATTCTCGTTCTATAACTAAATTTTGTTTTCGAGTGCGCGACGTCAAATATGCTAATTAGTTAGAGTGGACAATATTTCAAGATACAAAATCATACGCCGCGACGTACTTTTTCTGAATAACCATAACTTGTTTCGACGATTTTGGAATTCTGAGACTCAAAGTACATGTGGCAGCCACATTCTGTAAAATATATTTGCAATAATTTGGACAGGGGGCTCTTACAAAACAAAAGGTTTTTCTTTGAGTTTGTTTTGATTTCGACAAATGTAAAAAAATATACCACCGAAGTTGAAAATGAGGTTAAGTTTTGCCTTCAAAATAACCTAATTAATAAACCGAAATTTCAACCTTATTCACAAATCACTAAATCACCCTCACATATAACTCAAAAATAATTTTAACTTCGATTGGGAAAAATTATTCATATCTTAAATATACGTATTTTCTTAAAATGTAAAAAAAGAAAAAAAAATCCGTACACTTCAAAACAATCTTCCAATACTGGTTGTTCTAAAGTAAAGCTCCATCTACCTCAAACTTCATTCACCTAGGGAGGTTGATCTTTTAAGGTTGTTTTTTTAAAGGAACTTCGAATAAACCTCAAATCAACCTTGACACCTCAAATCAACCTCAAAAATATCTTACATTTCTGTAAGCGGAGCGGTCCGAAGTTTGGACTGTATTGTTAATTTTATTTTTTACGTTTTTTGCCATAACTCCAGTTTCAGAATACGATTTCTCAGTAACTATTCAAATAATTTCGCTCTAATTTTATATTTTTGCCGTGTACTATTATATTTTTTTTTAAATGATGTCGAAAATTGTATACTTTACAATTAAAATGTTTTTCGACTGTTGTTAAATATTTACGAAATAAAAACAATTAAATATTTACTAAAAATTATTTTTTTGCATAGAATTAACTTATGTGAAACGAATTTAATAACTGGGTGCAAAAATGTTTTGATTTGTTTAAACAGTTTGTGAAATACGCAAAAAATACAATTTACGTAAAAGGGTCCTAACTGTGGACCACCTGATGTCCAAACTATTGGCACCATATTTCTCAGTTTTCAACTTCTTACTATACTTTGCGGGCTAGAAATCCAAATCATTTTAAAAAAGTTACGTTGATTCGGAGATAGCGTGTATTTTGTCTGATTTCGTAACTTAAAATATCATCTTCACTAATTAAATAGCATATTTGTGTTTACCACCTCGAACCATTAAAAATGAGTCCTAGAGCTTGAAGATTCAATCATTAGATCAAACGTTATTAGGGTGGTCCTTTCACCTATTTTTTGCGGTTTGTAGTGTAACAAAACTCATTTTTTTTAAATTTATGTATGTATGATAAAGCTAGTAAGTTACTTAGTTTTAGACTCAGGTATTGTATTTCTTGTGGATAAATAATTATATTTTACTGTTTACGATCTAGAATAATTGAGGTAAGAAATAACATGCTAGCATAATTTCATTATTTGCAGAATAATATATCTGAGTAATATTTTTTTACAATGATACATATTTTTCGTCTGAAAGAGTGTTACTTACTTTCTATTCTCCAGCTTTACTGGCATCAACTCATGACAATCTAATTCTGCATTAAAAAAAGAACTTTAAAAAATCATAAATTTTTTTTAAAAAATCGTGGTGAGTGAATGCAATTTCTAATTTAAACTAAACATGTATATTTATTTTCTGTTCAATGGAAGAAACATAATTATTGTATATGTCGTAAGAAAATTAAGTTTTCTTCGATATTTAATCTCCTACTTAAAGTGTTAATGTTATAATCTTTTGCAATTAACTCTATGAAAGGATTAAATTAATGGTACATTTTTATCTTCGCTAAAGTACTTATTGACTGTATTATTGTATTTTGTAGGTATCAATGTATGAAAAGCTGAAAAAAAAATTTTGTTTGTATTATTTGAAATACTTTTTAAATTAAATAAAATATCAATTATTTTCAAAATAAATATAATAATTTTGTTTTTATTAAAATTATTAATTTTAATTTTATTAAATTTATTAACTTGTTTATTGAATATTTATTATGCTTACCATTTAAAAACTATATTATTTCTTACAAACAATATGCTTTTTACTGAAAAATATTCTAAATATTTTAACACGATACACATACACACATATATCTCGCATTGTTTTGTCCATAGTCGTATTTTTACTAGAACAATGCAAAATTTCATAGTTAAGGTTGAAAGAATTTGCTCTGACAAGTAAATTAAATTTTTTTTTTTTTTTTTGCTTTCAAGTTTAGATTTTTAGTTCATTATTTTTAAAGTTTACCTCAAGTATAAATTTAAGACAAAGGAGGAGAATTTTAAGTGTTTTAAATAAATAAAGAGCAAGTTAATTGACTAAATTTCTTTCAAAATAAAGTTTTCTTATACAATAAGCTTTTTTAGAAAGATAAGGTAAAAAAAAATATATATATTATTATTTTTGGATTTTATTATTTTTTTATTTTATTATCTGTTTTTAAGCACTGTGAGGTAATCTCAAAGATATAGGATGGTTAAACTCGAAAATGCCCATTATTTTTCTGGAACATAAAAATTACACACTAAAATATACTTAATATTCTAATCATGCATTTTTGACCATCGCGTAAGGATAATCAATTTCGAATGGAACTGATTGCATGAAATAAAAATGTTTTCGTACTCAGGTGTATGTCTAACACTATATAATATTATAAAGTCTAAAAATATCTAACAAAGGCCTGGCCAACCAAAGCATGAATAGAAAAAAACATATAACGAGATAAATTAAAAATAAAAGCATGGAACAATTTATGGAAGAATCAGAGAATTGTTAGTTTTTGATGAGAATGGTTTTTGTTTTGAATTTAAAGTTCATACCTATTCAATACGGGTGTTCCATTTATTTTGCAAGATTATTAGTACCCGTTACGGGTATTGTAATTTAATTTGTTTAGTTTATGCGCGGTTTTCAAATAAATGTGTTTTTATGAAAAGAACTGTTTCTTAAAGTAGCTTGATTCGTTACAATATAAATATCTTATATGAATTAAACATTTAAATTTTTAATGTTACTCAAGTAAATATAGATTTAAAATATTCTTTATAAATTTCATTGGCAATTTTATCAATAAAAATGCGTTGAAGCATATAAAATCATTCATTGAATTTGAGTTTTGCATAATGATATATAATTCCGTAAAGTATCTCAGTTCAGAAAATCGTATTTTTATCCTCTGGCAACATCTTATTTAATATTTTGTAAATCTTATTTTTTTTCTTCTTTTTTTCAAACATCATTCAGTACTTTCGATTTTTCTGTACCAATTAAGCTTTTAATACTTTTGTCTAAGTTTTACTTACTTTAGTGTTCAAGTTGTAATTCCTTATTTTCGCTTCACTGAGTAAATACCTTCCAGTTCTTAGCAAACAGTGCTAGACAATCAATGTAAAGGAAATGTCGTTCAATGGACTTTATTCGGTTGTTCCAAAGAATTATTATGTTCTTTCTAAACATCCACTTTTATTTGCTTTAAGAAGTAAAAAGATTTTAATAAAATATATTTTAACACAGATCTTACTTGATCAATCGACGTCGATAAAAATTTTAGAAGCAAATGCTTGAGGCAAATACTTGAAATATTATTGATGATGGCTTAAAATGAAATGTAACAAAAAGGGTAATTATTATGAAAACTTGAGAGAAATTATTAATTTAAGCTATAAAACAGTTTAAAATGTAAAGAAAAACAGTGTCAAAAACAAGTTATTGTTTCATCTTACAAAATTCTGGGACTTTGTTCAGAAACGTTTTTAAAAATTTTAGTAATATTTGTATGCGTTAATAAAATATTATTACCTGTAATGTTTTGGTTTTTATGAGTAAAATAAATGTGTTCTTAAAATTTCCATCAGTTATTTAAAATACTTCTTAAATTAGCACAATTCTTTAAAGAAATAATGATTTTAACTTCAGATAAAACCGAAAATATTACCTTTGTGTTATGAAACCATATCTGTGTAATCGTTCACTTCAGTGTTCAGCTATGGAATGAATTACAATAAATGGAATAATAAAGATTTTCCACCTCACCTCGTCGAGCGTAAAGAAACTTATTCAAACAGCTTGGTGGACTCGGGTAATCTGATAATCTAAACTATTAAGCATCATATAGTACTAAAAATATTAGTGATATATGGTTTTAAAAGCAAACTAAAAAACAATTCTGAAACTATTTGTATTTTTTTATTTATTCTTTTTTTTGTTTTAAAGCACAGCGGGCGGAAACTATGCTTGCTTCAGATTAAATTATTTAATTCATTTACTAAGATATTCTCATCAAATGGTCTCTTTAATGTTTAGTAAAAGCTTTCTGTTTCCTTAAAATTTATCTCAATTACTTTTCAACTACATTTATCTGTTCGTAGTTACATTATATAACAGCAAAGAAAAGATAATTTTAAATCTGTAGATGTTTATTTGCGGAAACACAGCGATGGATTCATTTTAAGGATAGTGGACTCAGATTTTCATGTTTATTTCATTAACGAAGTTTGCACAATATTTATAGAAACCGTGTAATTCACAAGAACACTTGGTTCTTTTTCTCCGAGGAAACAAAGGATAAAGTGTATTAATCGTTCCTGTTAATTGGAAAATTGCTCTTCACACAAACTTACCATTCTCTACTACAAAAATAAACATCTCGACAATTCCCTTATGGCGTGATGACTTTGTCTACAACACCGCATTCATTTCTTGAATAATAAAGACACTCTCAATGGGATTGCACTTATTTAGTGACGCTTCCCTCTCTGTTTAATTATATATCCTTACACTTTATTTAATCTTTTTTATTTCCACTTTGCTTGAATTATTTATGAATCTTACAGCGGGTATGCAGTTTCTCAACAGCCCTTTTACGAACTTGGCACTTAATTTTGCCTTTCTATTTAGCCGGTATGCTTTCGAAAGTGAATGCATATTAATTGAAAAATTACAAATGGTGCTATATTCATAACTCTTATGATGCAGTTCTGATTATCTGCTTCCTGTATTGCTTTTGCTTCATTGCAGCTTAAATAAAATTTATAAGTGTGTATTTGGAAGTCAATGGAATAGTAAATCATAAACAAAATGGTTTATGTCAAACTCTTCACGATTGCATATTTATTTATTCATTCAAAATTTAAAAAAAAAAATATTCATCCACTTTAATGAAAAAATGAATTTTTGGGCACAAAAAAATCATGATTGGTTTTGTTATTATCTTTGATTTACTCATTGAGAATTAATGTAATGATATTTTAATCAATAATTATTGCAAGAGAAGTGGTTGTTCAGGGAATAGAGCTCTTGCCTCCTAATGAGGTGACCCGATTTTGAATTTTAGCGATGGCTGATCAATACAGATTCAGCACTTGGCTCGCCCACAGTGTTGACGTAAAAATATCCTCAGCGTGTGACGGAATATAGGTTAGAGTTCCCTTACCGTCAGATTAAAAGTGGGAGGTTTTCCTTTTTTTTCCAAACAATGTAAAGCGAATGCGGTTTAGCACCATCATAAAGTCCATCATAAAGTGACTTTCTCCCACTACTTGATCCAAGAGTTCCCTAGTATTTTATATTAGGTTCAAAATTACAAGACTACGGAGATGAACATTGGTAGTCGTAAACTCACAATTGGGACGATTGTTCAGCGATGGTTACAAAAATTGTTGTTGTTGTAGTTGTAGTTCATTTACGTCGCACTAGAGCTGCACAATGGGCTATTGGCGACGGTCTGGGAAACATCCCTGAGGATGATCCGAAGACATGCCATCACAATTTTGATCCTCTGCAGAGGGGATGGCACCCCTGCTTCGGTAGCCCAACGACCTGCACGCGAAGTCGAGCACTTTACGGTAGAACAGTTTAACGAGGACCAATATCGCACACCCTCGGTCCCTACGCAGACTGATCCAAGTGGTCACCCACCCGCACACTGACCGCAGCCAGTGATGCTTGACTTCGGTGATCTGCTGGGAACCGTGTCTTAACGATCAGTCCACTGCGGGAAAAATAAAAATTAATTATTGGAATTTTGTTTTTGTCCAACTTGTCTCGACGTTATCTCGTTTCATCTCAACCTATACAAATTATAAATTTAAGCAACTTTCTTAAAGAGACAAAAATTTACCAGCATAATAATTTTCTAATTGTGAACCCTTTATAAAATACATAAATGCATATAATGTACAAACTGCATAGAATGTGTAACAATTTTTATCAAAATTCCTTAAAAAAAAAACTTTTGTAATTTGCATTAAAGTCATCCGCTATTTTCCTTCTACTGCCAAATCACTTTGCCTACGTATCTAACGTATGAGTTGTCCACGCGATTTCCTAATTTATTACAGCAGTCCCCGGGCACAGAAGTTTGTGAAGACTCTCGTTTGAACAAATGAAACTGTGTTTCAGAATTATTTAGAGTAACTAAAATGTATGCTATTCTAAGATATAGTGCATATATATTTCAGAAAGCCTAATAATCTCCATAGTTTAAGAGTGCCTAAGAATTTTTTTAATGTGTCATTTATTTATATCCATGTAATTATTTAGGACTAGACACAGTCATATTTGAGTTATTGAAAAAAGGTTTTCAATGTCTACTTTTTTCATTGTTTGATGAGCTAATTTCCAATAAGGTATCCTTTTATCACACGCATACAAATGTTTCTCAAAAATAGCTAAAATAAATGAATAAAATGCCTATTTTACATATAGAGAAGAGGCATATAAGGGTTAGGAGAGAAACTAACTTACCGATATATATATATATAGTAAGTGAGGTTTTGTTTCTGATGAATAAATTTATAATGAATTTATTGAAGTTAAACTCAAGTAATTAAGGCTGAGTTTAAAAGTTATTAAAGCTTTATTTATTAAAATCACGGGTTAGATTCATGGATCAGGCTAATCGTGGGATGCTTTCGTGTTTTTTCTCTCCATGTAACGCAAATAGGGGTAGTTCAATAAAAAAATGCTCCACGAACGCAAATTTCTCCCAATACTTGATCTAAAAGTTCCCTTGTCTGCTGGAATGGGTTCAAATTTATAAAGTCAATTGAGTTGAACATTGGTAATTTTAACTTCTAAACTGGGTCGATTATCACTCAATGATGGTTATATAATATAAAAAAAAATAAAACTATTAGTCTTATTGACTAGAGTTTTAGCAAATTTGAAAAATTGCGAGACTGTTTGTCACGTATACACTATTTCTCTATCTAATAGCAAAGAAACACTGTTTAAGTTTTACTGAAAAAACTGCAGGTTAAAATACGACTTTTTAAGTGAAGAACCCATAGCGGATTAATCGAGTAGTAAGAAAACAAATAAACTCCAAAATAAGAATGAACATTTTTCGTGCTATGTGAGAAAATATTAATTAATGCAATTTATAAAATATACTACATCTCATCAGTTATAAATTCAATCAGTCAGTTATAAATTCAGACATTCATAAATTTCAATTGTTGCACGCAGTATTATATTGTCTAAAATAAAAATAGAGCCAAATATTTATTTTTGATTAGATCAAAATACGTTTTCAGGAAAATTTATATAAAAAAATGCATTCTTCTAAGATGTTTTTGTGAAGATGCCAGATACTTTTAATATCTGTACTTTCTTAATGACTGGACAATAAATGACAGTTGCCAGACGAAAAACAACAAAGTTTCGGATATTATAAGCAGATTAGCAGTGAATAAAAACATTTACATGAATGTTTTAACACTCTTTTATTTCATTGAGTAACAAAATATAAATAACTTTTTTCAAAATGTAGTGTCCCAAATTAAATCAATTAGTTGGAAATCCAATTTGTTTCGAGTAATATTATCTGGTCTTAAAATTTAAAGTCGGCACAAGTTAATAAAATTAATTAATTTATTTTAATAATATTCAAAGAATAAGCATTCATGCTGGATCTTTCAATATATAGTTAATTTGTTCTCAAGATCACACGAAATGCTTTATTCATTATTCATATAAATAAATTCAGTAGGGATTCTGAGCAGGTAAATTTATTCAAGTTTAAGCCTTTTTTTAGTTCCTTCTATTTTCCATTTTTTATTTATTCGCCTTATATTTTCACAATTTTAAACGCTATCAATGGAATAATTTATCCACATTGTTTAAGAAAATTTATTTATTTTGTTATTTCTTAAATGAATGAAAATGCATATTTAAGCATTTAAAAAATTTAATACGTTGTGTAAACGTTTCTATCTGTATCTCGGCTCTTCTCAATGAGAAGCTTTAACACATAAAAAATAGTGAAATGTTTTATGTTATTTACAATAAAGCAAAATTTATTTATCAATAATAACTGATATAATGGATAGAATTAATCAAAATCAATCTATTTTCTCCGTCTTAAAAGTAATTTAAAAACACAAAGAACACTATTTTTTATCAAATTCTATAACATGTCTGTATCTTGTTTTTTTTTCCTTAGTTTTTATCCTCCATCTTTTTTTACAGCCATGGTAGGAACGCCTCATATTTTTTAACTGTGATCAGATGACGGGACCCGTGCCGGGATTGATACGCCACACTTGAAATTCTCATCCAGAGCTAATTTTAAGTGCACCTTGCCGACTCTTAATAGTTGACCATGATTTAATTCAGGGCATTCAGCTTTCAGACAGCAATTTATAGCACTTTATCGTGATGACTTTCATGTCCAGTAGTGTGCCATGACAGCTCAATTGCACGGAACTTTAGTTGTGGAGTACTGCTAAATACCTAGTGATACTGACTGAATATTTTAAATTCCAAAGCTTCTTCTGTATAGAATCATCAATATTTGACATTTTAAACTTCTAAAATATTCCCTTTCATATTTCTTTTTACTTAATTATGAACATCAACATTTAAAATTTAAAATCTAATAATATACTATGGTATAAATGTAACGTTTACAGGCATTGGTACTTACGTATTAACGCAACCAGGCCAAAATTCGCATAAATCGCCAAATTTGGCGACCCTACCTACGGCAACCCTAAGTGATTTATATTATTTTTCTTCACACATCTTGAATAAATGTATACCGGGCAGTGGCACTTGACCTTAAAAAAACATCAATGTAGGATATACCGGGCAAATGTATACCGGGCAGTGGCACTTGACCTTAAAAAAACATCAGTGTAGGGTATACCGGGCAAATGTATACCGGGAAGTGGCACTTGAAATTAAAAAAACATCAATGTAGGTGTTACACCTGAAGGGTGACATGAATTTCGATCAGTGAGAACTGCCTTTAACTTGAATCTCAATCAGTGAGAACTACCTTGTGAGAGAAGCAGAGCAGTGGAAAAGAGCCCTAAGACAAGTAGAAAGACTTTTTCTAGAACTGTTTTTCAGGTGTGGCAACTGCGGCTGGGAGAGATTGATTGTTTGAAAAGAGAATGTGTGGGTGATATTCTTTTTGGGAGTTTTCACGAGGATTAGGGGGCTTGCCCCCCTAATTCCTTCAGAGAGAGTTCTTTTTTTTCCTTGCCTGAATGTGGTAGGCAAGAGAATAATTTCTACTCAGGTGGTTTGTGTCTTATATCCATATACATCGTAATGAAATTTTAAAACGAATTTGATAGAATTGTAGAATTCTTTTCTTCAAGATGTGGTGTTTGCACCACTGTATTTAGTGTTGTTTGATTCCTCCAATAAATTATGTAAGTTGTCTTTAATTTTGATTCTGTCTTTCTTTCTAGAGCCATGTTATTTTTTCTAAAATATTGTCTTTCACTAGGATTCACTACTCTTTTTTAGCTTCCGCTATATATCTATTTTAGATCACGCGCCGGTCTTATATGCACACGTGCCGATAGTAATTATCTTATAGCTTAATTCATTTTTCTTGATTGAATTATTTCTTTTCAGTTACCTGCTTGATTTAGGTAAGAAAGTAAGATATGTAATTTATAATATAGTGATTTATTTACCACTTAATTATTAACTCTCTCCAGTTAATTCCAGCTTGTTTCTTGTATCTTGGATACATCTTGTGTAAACACACATGCTTCCCTTATATTTTATCTATGTTTATTTATATCAACAAGCGTTATCAGTAGGGTATACCGGGCAAATGTATACCGGGCAGTGGTACTTGAACATAAAAAAACATCAGTGTAGGATATACCGGGCAAATGGATACCGGGCAGTGGCACTTGACCTTAAAAAAACATCAGTGTAGGATAAACCGGGCAAATGTATATCGGGCAGTGGTACTTGAACTTAAAAAAACATCAGTGCAAATCGCATACATACAAAAAACATAACATACAAATCGTGCCAACCTGGTTGCGATAATACGTAAGAACCCAGGCATTATAACGTCAGGAACACTATAGCGATGGTAATGGCATGATTCAGATTATTAGGGAAAATGAGAAAAGTGCACCAAAAAAAGCGTTTAATAGATAAATCAATTCATCTGAAAGCATTTAATACGAATGTAAAATCGTGCTATAAAGGATGCATTCAGCTTTTTATAGTGTTACGATTTTTGAGGCGTTACCGTTTATTTACTAAAAGTATTTACCGTTTGTTTACTAAAAGGATGTATGTATGAGTCATGCTCGCAGAATCGTAACTTCTCGCTTCCCACTATTCAATTCACCAACAGCACCAAGGGATTTATTAGAGACCATAATGCTTGCTTGCCCTGCGAATAGTGGGATGCTATATATATGCACGTTTTAGTAAATATTAATATAGTTTGTTTATGTTCTTTGTCCTGGTACAATAAAAAAATAATAAATAAATAAAAAACACATTTATTTCATTTTATTACCGTCGTTGAACAGCCGACCCAATTTCATGGGTTAACGACTACTAATGCTCAACTCCGTAGCCTTGTAATTTTGAACCAATCCAGAAGACAAGGAAACTCCTGGATCAGTACCCCCCAGAGGTATTGATTTGTTATGGGAACATGGAGGACTTTGAGACTCGATAGATTTAACGTGCATCAGTCACCATTTACTATCACCATCTTCGGTCGGCGAGGATCGAACCCACGACCTCTTGTACATTGGCCCAGCGCCCTACCGACCAGGCTATCCCGGCCCTAAAACACATTTATTGTCTCGAATTAGTTTGGATGATTCTATCATAGAAAGATTTTGTATTCATTTCAAATGTTCTCATGGGAACTTGTTAAACTGTTATGCACAATCTGCGATTGGCTTTTATATGATTTTAAAGCTCATCTACCGCCTAACTATAATGCATGTGTCGCAACTGTCACACGTAGTCATTTTTTTTTTTCATTTCATTTTCTCTTAAACTTTTTGAAATTAGTGAACAAAATAATAGTTTCACTACCTGTAAATTTTGAAATAAAGTGCTCAACATTATTAAGCACGTTTCACTTTTGAAAGAAAATGTATATTCTTTTTTTTTCTTTCTACATAACTAACTGTATAATTTAAAACACGAAATTTGACAACGAGTTTATTTTCATACAATTCTTATATATTTAGATAGACTCGTAAGAGTGTATCTTAATATATAAGATAACTTTTAATAACTTTTACTCATATAAACTTACACAGAAAATGTAAATTAATAAAAAAGTTAAAAAAATATACAACATGTAATAATTGAATGTGAATTAATTTTGCAAAAGCTTTATTAGGGGAATTTTAGAAATAGATATTCTTCTATTCTTACATTTCATCGACATTCAAGTAAGTTGCTTTCTTGCAGGCTCAAGAAAAAATATCTAAGTACGCAGATTTATGGCCTCACCATTTTTTCTTCCTTTGAAGACATAAAAAAGGAGAACAACTATGATAGTCTTCCATTCACACCTTTGTACCCAGAAAGTTACCGGGTATTTTCAGTTGGGTCTGTCTTGTAAAATGTGTTGGCGACAAGCCATTATGCTCGAAATAATGTAGAAGAAAGAAGTAAAAGGAAACATCAATCACTCTTTTTGTCCTCATTGAACTGAATCGTGGTTGATTTATCCAACCCCTTTGGTGTTTCAAAGCAGCTATACAAAAGAATTTTGAACTTAAATTGTCACTAGTAACAATAAGAATTGTTGAGATTGTGCTTTATCCCATTAATCATTTACATGCATCTATTGCAAAAAGATTGTTATAATGTAAAATATTTTATATATAATCTTCGAAAAAGAACTTAATTTGTTTCTTACCTTTGGCGACATCAATAGTTAAATTGCATTGTAAACTGAAAATTTAAGTAGCTTATAAAAATTTTTCTAGTGTGCTTCACAGCAATAACGTAATTAATGATGCTTAATTATCATGTCATGAGATGAAATGATAATCCAGTTTCTCGGCAACTACCTTCCTGTTAGCGGCGAATAAAAATAGAAAAAAGGTTTGAATTTATTTTTCATTCTGTTATACTTACACTATTGTAACACATTTCATCTATGCAAACAGCCAATATTTAAATAAAACTAAATGAAATATACTTTGTATTTAAGGATATAAACTTAACGCATTATTTTAATGTTTATTTAGTAACTTAGTAAGCAAATCCATTTTTTTTTCAAGAAAAGAGAGCGTGATGGAAATTTAATTATTTTGAAGAGTGAAATTTTCTTCCAATAAAGCTCTCATAACGCCAAAAGAAATGAGGAAAAATTAGTAAGTGCTAATCAAAAAAGTAATTTTTCATCTTTATTTATTTAACAAATATAAATGCATTTGTCTAACATATTATGCTAAATTTCAATTTTTTGTAAATATTATGTTAGTCCTTAATAGAATCCAATTCCTTAGTTTTCAAACACCTACCTAAGCTATTAAAACCATATTTTCCAGATATCGACTAATATTTTGAGAATGAAAAATTTAAATCCGTTTAAATAAGTATGTTTATTCAGAGACCATGATTGATTTTGCAACTGAAAAATATTGTCAGCACTAATTAATAAGCATATTCATAGTTAAGAAATTCTCGAACAAGTAATATTGAGTTTTAGTACCTGGAAATTCAATCATTAGATCAAAAGTTATTTACAAACTAAATTTTTTTCAACACTGTACACGTTCTACACGAGAATAATAAGCAATATCTGATAAGCAACTCACGAGTTCATGAAACAGTTTGAGAAAATAAAAGACTTTTATGTACCCCAAATTTGAAAAAATTAAAGCCCTCATGTAATACTCAATGAAATGTAAATATATTTTTGAATTCTAAAATATTTCTAAGCTGCATTGAGAAAATATCTAAATGCTCATAGTTTCTATTTAGTTCTTATGAGAAATGTATTTAGAAATTTAAAATAAATGTACAATGTTTAAAATAAAAAAAGTTTATTAAAAATGTTTTGGGGATATTTCCTTATTATAAAAATAACAGAAGCTTGTATTTTCCTTCCATTTAATGTAGAATCGATTCCCTTGCATAAAACGAAACAAATAAAACTTTGTAAAAATAATGTGATGTTGGTGTTTTATTTTTGGAAAAAAGTAGTTAAACAATTTCTCTTAATTAAAATCCCTCTACATATTTAATTAATCATCAAAAATGTCACTATTCCAACCTACTAGAACCCTTCGTACATTAGTTTATCGAAACAGTTTTACCTACAGTTTTTTCAACATTATTATCAATAAAGAAATGACTTCATTTAAAAAATTTATTATCAAATTTTAAGAAATAATCTAATCATTAATTTTTAAGAAGTGTAGTATTTTTAAGAATTGCAAAATAAATTTTTAGCAGTTATAAGAAGGCAGAGAATCGGATTTGGTTCTTTAATGGCTTAAAAATATTAATATGACTTAAAAATTTTCAATAAATAGCTTAAAAATATTCATTTTGTTTAAATTTGATTGCTTACGTTAAATAATTTTTTTAATATTATTTCAATGTGTTTTACTTCCTTAAGCCAACATTTACTTATCGAAAAATCAAGTTAGAGTTAGATTAGTTCCATATTTTTAAATTAGTTCAACCTATAGCTCAATAAAAGTTCAGGCTGCCGATATAGTCAGTCTGAATTCATATAATCGTTCTCATTTGCCAATCACATGATTTCTACAACTATACTTGAGATTTTGTACAGTGTTATTATTTGTAATTTTGGGGTCATGAAAATGAAAAATATCCAAATATATAAGATTGTCTCTTTAGACTGTACAAGGTGCTTTAGAAAAAATACCTTGTATTTATTTAGTCTATTCCATCAACTATATTCTTTCTCATTCATCCACTTTTATACTTAAAGTTCATCTATTACACGATAAAACACTGTCAGAAAAATTGGTTCGACAATGAACCATAATAACATCTGGGCGTATAATTTGAACCATAATATTATGATAACTTATCGGGATATTAAAATAGAGATATATTCAGTCATACTTGCAGTCAATATGAAAAATAATTTTATGTAACCAAGCTCGAATAGAAAAAGTAACTGTGTAAGGTGTATAATTTTGCAAATGTACGCTGCATTTTTCATAATTATTGTTTTGTTTTCACAGTCTTGCCTTAGATTCAACTGGGGTTGAAAGGAAAATCTTTTAGAAACCTAGACTTATTTGTATTAATTAACTGTATTTCTTATATGAATGATTACATGATTTTTTTAATCTTAAAAGTAACTTTTTTTAAATCTTGAAAAAAACTTTTTTGCTGATTTAAGAAGAAGAAATATTGTTTTTATCGAATTGACTGTAATATTTGACATGTTATATAACATACTTCGACGTATTATATGTATTGCATTATATATATATGTTGTATTATTTTAATAACGTACGTAATATATCTTAAACATGGTCTCTTAAACTTGTTTTTTTATTTATATTACCAAAACGTTTGCGTATTGACACAATAATGCATGTTTTATCTGTCTTTTTGAGCAGTAAGAAAGAATAGTATAAGCAAAGAATGTGAGGGGTAATAGCAAAGGTGGCAATAGCAATAATAGAATGTATGGGTAATCAGGAATATGTCACTTTTACATTCTATTTTATATCAATTTTAAAGCAATATTTGCTAAAAGAAAAACTAACACTTTCCCAGCTATCACATCAGTTACATTCCATAATACTGAGAAATCTGAAACGCATATAGCATCACTTAACTGGAAAAACTTCTAAAGAGTTTAATTACTTTTCCTATCCAAATGCGTTGTAACGTGTGTAATGTTTTTAACTAAAAAGTTAAGCAAGTACTGCATGTGTTATGAAGAATTAATTATCTGTTTCTTTAGAGCATTTTGAACTATATAAGTTACTGGGGAATAATAAATCAATTATGCTTAAAATGTTCCAGCTTTATGACTGACATTATAATTAATGGTAAGCATGATATATATCTATCATCTCCAAAGCCTTGAAAAATACCGAGAAAATAAAATTAATTGTAATTATAAAATATTAAATCATATGTATTAAGTAAAGAAAGTTTCGCAGAATTTAGAATTTTCCATATGATTTGACAAGCATTATAGTGTCAGCATTATAGTAAGATAAATATTTTAAGAATTTTTGGGTGTTGTAAACATCATATTCGTAGAGATTACCACAGCTTTTACAGTTTAGTATTAATCATTCCTTGCATTATAATTTGTACAAAAATATATAAAACTATTTCCCGTGTTACTGTTTAAAGAAAAAATATAAGCTTCAATTAAAAATCTTCTTTTAATAAATGTTTCCATAAATTATTAAATTAGCATTTGTTTAATTATCTATATTATATAAAACGCTAATACGTACGTATGTATCAATAAAACCAATGATAATAAAAATATTATTATCATCTTATTTATTTCTATTTTTATTCTCTATTTTTTTGAAATCTCTGCTGCTTTTTAGCGCATTTTTTTAAAAGAAGTTTTAGCCATTTTGTTTAAAAATTATTTGTATTCTTTTAGTATTATTATTAAAACCGATGATATATCTTTTCTCGTGTTGGCAACAATTTTCATTTTTAGGCGTTTTGATTTTAATTGTACTCGTTTTGTACGAATCTCTAACGTTTTTTTCGTATTTATCCACATAATTAAGAAGTTGTGAACTCATTACATAAATACAATAGCATTTGTCTTCCATTCTCACCGAATTCTAACCGAATATGGGAGTGCCACATCTCCGATTGTCGCCGAGAAAAAAACGGTTGGTTGGTTTCGAGTTCTGAAATAGTACCTTTTCATTGGCAGAAGTAAGAAGTGCTATGCTATTGCTATTTTATTTTGAGTTGAGCACATTACTATTCCACGTTTTGTTATATTATTAGTTATGAGTTATATACCGTTTTATTATTTCATATTTTAAGTTAATATTTTGTTTTATTTCAAGTTAAATTTTATTAGAGTTAAATTATGAATCTTAATAATCTACGTACGGTATATAATAATCTACGAAGAAGAGAGAGCCGCTCTAATGAAACTCCAGAAGAGCAATATCAACGGAGAACAATTAGAAATGCTACAGAAAGTGTGATTAAGAAAAATATGTGAACTGTTTGCAATTTCAAATTAATATTGAAATGTACAGGTTTAGAATTTTCTACAGTGAAAAGTTTTCGGAACTTCAGTGTTCAAAAAAGTATACAAAAGCTAGAGGCTAAGAACGTATCCAATGAGCGAGCAAAGCGAGCATCGCATTGCGAAGCAATCCGAAATGAACTGCGAAAGCAGCTCCGGGGGTTGGCGAGCACCAGCGAGCAGGGGGCGAAGCCTCCTCGTATAGTGAAATAAACTTTAATAAAACATAAATAATAGATTTGAAAAAAAATTATGGAGAGGAACTAAATGGTTTCAATGTAGAAATCTCACAACTAATATCTTACATAACACAAAAAAATGTTCTAGTTTTTTGTAAATGCAAAAAAAAAAAAAAAAATAAATAAACACGTTCTAGTCACAAAAAATAACAGTATAATTAGTAAGTTTCTAAAGAATGGCAGCGTGTAGATTGCTTCAATACTTTTTAACTAATATCAATAAACGAATTCTTTCTTATTACATCTGGTTAATAAGTATAAAATAATAAGAACAATAAGCAATTTTAAAACAAATTAACTTGTGCCTCTTACCCTATATTTATTATCCGTTGTTCCACTCTGTTACCATCAGTAAGGTATGAGCAACAGAGGGAAAAAGAGGAAACTGTATATCAATTTACCTGGACAGTTTCAATTAAAAAAGTATTTACAAAACTGAAAAAAAAAATTAGGTCTTACCATTAAGAAAATCAACTGAACATTAAAACAGTTAATTTGAAGCAATTATTCTAGTAACAAAGGGGAAAGCACTCTCCTTGTCAATTTTTCTTCTAATAATGCCAAATATATTGAGAGTTTTTAAAATGTCTGCTTTATTTGGAAATTATACATCTAGGGTGTCATGCTACTCATATTTTTTGATTTACCAAAAATAATTTAATGCAATAATTAAGGTAACAAAGTTGAAAAAATCCTTGGACAAGATTTAAATGTTTGATATTTACTCAAAAGTAATTTTAAAGCTATATATAAGATAAACTACGCTATACATTATACATAACACAATTTTCAAAACTAGATATATCCATTTTAATTGGAGTTAAATAAGAGGTAAAGAAGGCTAGGACATAACAATTTAGACTTATTAAATTAGTACTACACTGGCGTTACTTATATACTACTAATTTTATCACTACATTTACTGCTAAAATAAAATAATAAATTAATATGAATACTTAAAATTTTTATTTCGAATTATATTCCAGTAATTAACAATATTTAAAGTCATGAGATATAGAGCAATTAAGACGTATTAAATTAATACATTACTGGATTATTTGTAAATTACTAATTTTTCCCTAACATTTACTGCTAAAATTAAATAGTAAATTAAAATGAATGCTTAAAAATTTTATTTCGAATTATATTTCAGTAATTGAAATTGTTAAAAGTCATAAGATTCAAGTTTTTTTTTATTTATTTTTTTTTTATTTTTTTTAAATCATCCAAATCGCTTCCGATAACAATAAATTAGTATGCTGAAAAACACGTTCTTCTTACAAGTAGGCATCATATTATTCTATGAAAATTAAATTTATTTCGGTAACATACTCTTTTTTTTCCTTACTTAACTATATTGCAATTGATAGAAATTTAATAAAATGCTTATATTCAAGAACGTCTTTTAGTAAAATACCCAAATTTAGAATTTCTTTTTACAGTGTTAAAGTTATTCATATTAAGAGAATATATTTTCTTATTCTTTATCTTCCTAGTTTCTTTCATTACTTCCTTTCATAAGAAACAAATGTTGTAGAAAAGAAAATTAAATACTTTTAAAAAAGATGAAAAGCCTTTGTCTAGTATTTATTTAATTTTTATTCACCACTGAAAGTCTTTTGTGAGAACAGCTTTTAAAGAATTCAATTACTGTTTCAAATAACTCTTTTTCATATATTCGACGAATTTTTTTAGGAACTGAAGGTATTATTTTTTTTTAAATATGTTAATGCATTTTCCTAATTCAATCTAAAAATTTCTTTCTTTTTATCTGGTACCACATTTACAAAAATTGACATTTCTTAAAATAAATCTCTATTGGATTAGGCCTGGACTTGAATATTAATCGTTAAATAAAATTAGCAATGAGTTTCAGTTTTTTTTCTGTGTTTATTTTGGAGATTGTTTGGAAGTAATTTGTGCTAATTTACCACTTTTTACAAAGTACTTATTACTTAGCAAAGTCATGTCATTTGAAATTTCCCAAATAACATTTTAAGTAAGCCTAAACTGTAAAGAAATCCGGTTCAAATTTAATTTTTTTTTTTTTTAAAAAAGGTAAAAATACGACCGATAAAAGTACCAGCACTATTTTTACCGCAAAAACATATTTTACTCTTTACATTTTATACCGTATCTTTTAGTTTCATACCGAATTATCTTTTAGTTTTATACAGTATATTTTACAGTAATAATTATTTAAATACAGTGATTCTATGATTTTACAATAAACATAACTGTAAAAAATTAGACATATTAGATTTTTTTTACGTAAAATGTTTCGGGAAAACTGGATTTTAAGGTAAAAATTACTGGCACGTGGTCATCGATACTTACTTAAACCATAATCTTTATAAAATTACGGTACATTTACGGTTGCAGAATTTTTTTACAGTATAGAAAACTCCATACCTGCTTGCATTGTTGTTCCCTAAAATTCACGAATATCATTCAATTATTTTTTAAAACCATCTGTTTCATAAACTGTCTGTTACATCAAAATTTAAAATACTTCAATTAAAGGATTCTAGCACTTTTTTTATTTTATTTATGTTAATTGGGTACTACAGATTTAATTCTTGATTCCTTTAAGATAATATTCAAACATAATCATTTCAATCACTTATAATTGCAACTTTAACCACGAACGATACCTTAAATATTATTAATAATCTTCATAAATTTCATTCCGATCTCAACTTAAAATATATGTGTCTTCTTTGTTTGTTAAAAACGATGTCATTTAATTTTTTTTTTACAATAAAATGCGTAATAATAATAATAATAATAACATCCTTGAGGGAGGCATACATTCACAATACTTTCACTACAAGAACATAGTCCTTTCGATAATAAAGAATAATCTAGAACAAGAAAAGCATAATTAATTAAGAGAATTAATGTCGAATTGCTCAGATGTGTTGATGTTAGCTTCTGTGTTCCAATTTTTTTTCACTTGGCAGGGTTTATATTTAAGGGTTGTTTGATAAATTAAATCACTATTAATTTTAAAAACTCTTATTGCTGTTGTCCTTTTTTGAACTTATTAATGATTTTTTATTGTTCTTCCTTAATTGAGGAACACTTCATAAATAACATAGTATGCCAGTAGTTTCTTTTTACAATAGAATGCATAAATCATCATTTTTAACACATTTTAAGATATACAGATGCATATTTTCAAGACATGAACCGAGAAAAACAGAATATAAAACATAATGTCAGTAAATGATATCAACAAAAAAAAATCCTAGCTTTTTATGCATAGAGTTGAGCCTCTAGATTCTTGAATTGTTTTAAAATTGCCAAAGGTTTAATTAATTATTTTTTCTTTATTGAAAATCCAGACCATGTGAATTATTTGTCCAATAAAATACACCAAACTGGTATTGATTTTACTCTATGTTATTTTATATGGATATATTAATATAATTAATTTTTTTAGAGCAAAGTTAATTTATATTAGTATAGCATAATTTTATAGTTATGCAATATAGTTAATTTATATAGACATGCTGATTATAATTTTACAAAAAGAACCATGTCTTTTCCCACTTTTAAAATCTTTTGATTTTAAAAGTGTGGAACCTTAACCTCCATGAGCCCCTCACCAACATCTGACGTTTATGGAAAGGATTTTTGTTAAAGGAATCGCACTCATTAAAATCAATCTCCATTATATCGATTGCTATTGCAATGCGCTTATTTTTTGGAAAAGAAAATTAAATTTATCTTATTTCAATCCAAAAACATAAAAACATAAAACTTATGACATGTTTAAAAACTTTGAATAAATGCACATATTATTATTCAGTAATATTCCGGAAAATAAATTGATAGATACACCTTTAAAAATAACTATTTTCTATAATATTTTAAAATATTTACTGAATATTTATCTAAACTTTGATAAGCATTTTTATCACCAAAAAGAAGTTTTAAGAAAAATCGAAACTAATTTCAAGGATTTCCAATTTTCCATCGTTTACTCATTCCTTCTGTTTGCCATACCTCTGGTTTAATTCCCGGCAAAAATTTGTTTTTTTTTATTTTTTATTTGTGAATTCTAATTTTTTTCCGTAAAAGTAATCAAGTCTTAGATTCACTAATGTGTTAACGAAAACAAAATAAAATGAAAACCTCCTCTAATTCTTCACTTACTACAATTTATGCTGAAATTTAGGACAGTTAGAACAAATTAATTTAATTAGAGATTGAATTTATGACTTTGCTACAAATTTAACTAAAATAATATCCACAATAAAGAAATTTAATCCACTTTTATTTTTTATTTATTTTAAATACATTTTATAATGTTCAATAATAAACAAAATATATTTCAATGCATTTTTAATGTTTTATAAATTTCAATGCAATTTTAATGGATGGAAAGCTAAGAATTCATGAATAATAAATCTGCATTTTTCTGTTAATGTGCAGAAAGAACAAATTAAGTAGAATTCTAGATCTAATGGAAAGATGTATCATTCTTAGATAATTATATACTTTATGGAATCGTTAAGTAAAATTGCAAATCTGTATTTATTTATTTCATTGTGACTCCAGCAGTTCTATGCAAAAATACAAAACATCGGTAAAATTTTATTTCAACTACAGATATTACGTAAATTTTGTATAATTGTTTAATGCGTTTTTTTATTACAAAATATGTTCCCCGTAGTTCTGAATTGATATTCTTTGAATTTATTTACAAAATTTGTAAACTTTTTTTTTATCAAAATTGGGGCTGACACTTATCTACTTATTATGTAAGTTGAAAAGTAGCTACAGTTTGATTGTAGTTTTTGCATATTAATCAATAATTTTCACTTATATTTTTAGTGACTATAAAGAAAACATGAAGTTACATCAAAATAAATTAATTTTATTTAAATAAGTTTGTTGTTTGAAATATTCTCTCTTACCCATTCAGGGACGGTGAAATAATAACTATCCAACTTGATCTTCGCAATAATATGAAACACTAAATTGTAATAATCATTTGTCTCTAAAAGAACATGGTTTATTTACCAAATTTTTAATTTGGAAAAAGTGTGAAAGTCGCTTCATAGTCACGTGCGCTTGAGAGTCACCTGTATACTATAACCACAATTGTTATGACTTTTCTTGAATACTTTTTTGGATTAATTTTTCCCCGATTAAATCAACAAAATTTCTTTTCAATCGTTCTTTCCGTTTTGAAAAGTTTGTATAAGTCAGTGTAATAAAAAAACTTTTATTAATTGGTCTTGTAACATTATTTATATTTTTACATCAATATGCTCCTTTATATTATTTCCACTTGGGAATATTTTAAATAAACTAATAACCATTGTATTTCCAAATTTTTTTCACACAAATTTAAACTTTTGTAATACCATTTAATTGTTTAAAAAAAATAATCTACTTAAAAGTCAGCAAGGTTATTTGAATCAATTCTTTTTACATCTAAGCAACTCTTATTGCAAAGGTCATTTTGAGTTTTTCAACATTTAGAAAAATTTAAATATTACATTATTTTATATTTGTTCTTTATTTATAATTTATAGAATTTTTATTGGTATATTGTTTTATATACGATTTTCAGAATAAAGTAGATTTGCTGAATAGTCTGCGTTTTTGCGATTACTCATAAAAATGTTTGATTTGTAGCAAAAATGCTGCGTAATAATTACCGTTTGTCCAAAATATGTGCGCCTACCTAAAAATAAATTAATGTAAAACAGAAGAAGATAAAAATAAACTGTTGCGGTTTGCTCTGAAAACCATCGTATATACTCTCTCCAAATTATAAAGTTAGTTTAATTGGTTAACTACAAATGGTATATAGTAAAAATGTGTTTTGCTGAATATATCATATACTTTAAACTTCTCGGGTGTTCCCAAATTTTGTTTTCAAAATGCACCAATTGTTGATGTTGTAGATTGTAGCATTTTTTTAGATAGTAGTTATTGAAGAACTTTTTATCTACTTTGTAAACTTGGTGAGATTTATTTATCTCGTTTCCCAGCATCACATGCTAAACTTCTAAGGGTCACATTAACAGTAGATAGGAATAAAAAGAGGTATTAAACTATAAATAATTATTATTAAGCAATGTTAGACAAAAAAAGATGTTAAAGTCTTCCAAAATTTTAAAATTAGTTATAAGAAAGCTGAAGGAAGAGCAAACTTGTTTCATTCTCGTAAGACTCATAAATTAGTTTCTGTTAAGAGTTTTATCAATAATTTTCCTCTGTTTAATTTTGAAAGGGACTGATTAGAATTCAATTCTCTAATTAAAAGTATATTAAAATTTTCTTTTAATATAAGTGTATGTTTCTTTATATACTTTTTTTTTACTCTCAAATAGGAAAAACTTATTTATCAATTAAATATAAATGTCATTAAAACTAATCTAGTGTATCCTTTGAAAAGAAAAGAAATTATTTTTCCTTAAAAGAAGCAAATATATTTGTCATTAATTTTTTCTTTCCCTTTTATTTAGATCAAATATTTCTGTAACTATTAAAATTATATTAAATAATTTGATTTTGCATTTAACAATAACTGGAAGAAATAGAGAGTAAATCACTTTCCTTAAAAGTTAATATAACCTTAATTACTTAATTATCAAAAATCTAATTCAATTCAGTCGATACAATACAAAGTAATATTTAACCAGGATTTTGTTTCAATATAACGCAATGTTTCTTACTTCATTTAATCTTTTCACCTTACTGGTGTAGCATTTCTTTTTTTGTCAACTTATATCCTTAAATAATTTATTTTATTCATGTTTTTACAAAGTTTTTTTTTTTTTGGTTATGGAAGTGCAGTTTTTTTAACATAGTATAAGGAAGTTACAACTCTTTTTTAAATTTTAAAGTGGGAGTTGAATTTTAAAGTGTTTCCAGCTCTATAGGAACATCGAAAGCTCGATAATTTTTACTGAATCACTTTGTTAATGATTTTGGTAAAATAAAAAATACATGATGGTATATATAGTATTATATAAGATAATATTTGGCAAATGTGGTAGAATTTGGTAATTTTATCATGATACATTAGAGCAAGGCATTAAAAACTATTTATTTAGGTTAAATTTAATTTTCAGTTTTGTATTGTTTTGGAAATAGGATCATAATTTTGAAAATCAGACTTTATATTAAACCATTACCATATGAAAGAACAAATTATCAAGGAATAGTATCATATATTTTGATTTTATTAACAAGATTTTTTTTATCGGAAATACCATTATCATACAGTAAGGAAATTGTACCAGAATTTTTTTCTCCATGTACGTAGTTTTTAAACAATGAGCTATGGTTATTCATTTATTTAATGCGAGTGTTCTTACATTCCAAAATAAAATTACAAATGTCTCCAAGTTTTATCCCTTAAGTATGAAAACATAGTCACTATAGACAAATAAAAATTAGAGATTAAAACTTATTAACAAGGTAAATGTGCGTTCATATCAGTCATTATAAAAGAAATTTAAGTTCTAAAACAATATCTTTGAAATTTTCATTTTTTTTCCTGAATACTTTAAAGCAAAATTCTCTTTATATAAAAATCTTTTAATTGATATTTCAGTTATCAAATCAAATAATTTGAAAGAGATAATATTAGACATTGCTGCATCAACAAGCAACAATTTTTTTGCTCATACAATTAATCATGAAATTATCATACTGACTAGTTTTCAGTATTTCAATCTACAGACATAGTGATCACATATATCGTCATAGATCTGTAAATACACGTTGACTTAATTATCTAAAAACACAAATAACACGTTTTGAAACATTTTAGATCTTCTAAAAGTTTTTCAAATAAAAATTCTTATTTTAAAATCTTTAGATTTAGCTTTTATACTACAAATTAAATTAATTGAAATGAATGCAAATTTAAAATTTTTCTCTTTTGTAAAAATCGCAATTACAGGTGTGGTTTTGTGAGTGTTTATTTAAGCAAGAAATATCAAAATTTCTAGTTTTCGGCATTTGTCTCTGCTAACACAGTCGCCCAACATAATTTAAAAATGCACGTGATTTAACCATTTAAGAAATAAACGGGATTTGGTATTTTCATTCTGAAAACTTTAAAAAAAAACTCTTTATTTAAAAAGCTTTAAATTTAATTCTTATTTGACAAATCAAATAAATTGAAATAAAAAAAGAATATGAAATTTTTTTTTTATAATTCACAATAACAGGCCTTAAATGTTTTCGAGAGTGTTCATATAATCAATAATTAAGTCATTAACATTTCTAGTTTTCAGAATTATTATCAGAAAACTTAATCACCACTTATATTCATTTTTGCTTATAGCTCTCTTGATGAACATTAATTTAAATTTTTATTTTTATTCTAAAATGTTACAAGTTAGAATTTATTATGTAAAAAGCTTTTAATTTAGTTTTTAGATCCTATATTTATATTTAAAAAAGATGAATATATTAAATTAATTTTGCTTGTGTAAGTCACAATAAAAGCGCTAATAATTTCATTTGTAAATGTTCCTACAATCAAAAAGAAACTCTTCTAAAAACTCTAAAAAGAAAACAGAAAAGTATGCATAATGAGGATCATAAAAGGAGAAAAAAAAAATTTTTTGAAATTTAAAAAATTGCGTTGCAGGAAACGAAGATAATCAACAAGAAAATAGGTTCAATTGTCAGAGGAAACAAAAATGAGTATGGAAGACAATTGTTCAGCAACTTTGAAGTGTCTACAGCCAATTAAACGAGTTTTAGTGTTAGTTATACTTGCCTTCTTCTACTGTAATTAGTAAGAATTAAAGAAGGAAAAGAGTGTTACTTTTTTCCGCGGTTAAATAAAGTTCTATTAATGTGCAGTGTCTAATAATTATGCGTTTCAGTTTTCATTCTTGAAACGGATTCTGAGCATTTAAATAAAGGGTAATCTTTACTGTCACCCTTAATATCAATTTGGAATTTTAGCAGCTTTAAAAATAAGACTTGTAATTAAACGTGATTTAAGCATTTACGTAATAAATAGGAATTGGTGTTTTTGTTCTAAATACTTTTTTTTTAAAAAATCCTTATTTTAATATCTTTAAATTTAATTCGTAAAAAATAAAAATAATACTTTATAAATGAAAATATTAGATATATTTCTTTTAAATAAGTCACAATAACTCTTTTAGTTCAATAAACAAAGTTGATATAGATATTTTTAAAAATATTATGATTTGCTGATTTTCTTTTATTGTTCTAAAATGCTTTTAAAACAAAAAAAAATCCTGATATATTCGTTTTATATATATAATTCCCTATTCCCTAATATGAAAAAAATCTTTAAATCTTTATTTTAATTCTAAAATTGTATTACCAGAAAAAAGATGATGTTATACTTATTTCTCTAAGTAAGACCGTAAGAACAACAGGAAATGTATACCTAATAGTGGCGTAAGTGTTCAAAGAATTAAAAAATTATCTTCAACTTTATCTAGTTATATGCAGTTAAATTTGCAAGAACAATCAATGCAAACATATAAAGCCATTTCTGTGTGGAATCGTTATCTGTGAAAATTAATAAAATATAGTAAATGCACTTTTGTTTCATTTATTGAAAATGCAATACAATGTTTTTAAAACTCCCATGGTTTGAACCTTTTTAATTCAGTCCTGAAAAGTTTTACATTTAATCTTTTCCATGTGATTAAGAGCTTAAAGTTTGTTCGCTGCTATCACTTTAAAAATAAGGGAAATGAAATGAAAATATATGTCATGAAATGAGTTATAAGTGGCTTTTTCTTCTAGTTTTTATACAATCCAATAATATATAATCCCTGTTACCAAACTTTGAAATTTCAATTTCAAAGAATACTCCCAAATAATTTGTAACTTACAATTTTAGGGAGCCACTGAACTGTTACTAATGTTGATTTTACACTTTATGGTCAAAACTAACAGAAAATTTTGCTGTTTTCTGGCTTTATAGCGTCATTACAAAGTCCAATACTTTATACTGAAGTTCTTTGATAATGTCTTTAGTAAAATTAACAATACAAAACGATGTGTCCATCCAGCCTCACTGAAACATATACTTGATTGTGTCGGTCTTTCCAGGGTGGACTTAACTTCCGATACCCTTCTTGTCATCGACTTTCTGGCTGTCAACAACTTTTTGGAGTTGATCTGACCAATGTCATATCTATGAGGATAAGCAACAACAACAAAAACAATAAGACCTATAATTTTGAAAACCAGAATTTCCTCTAAACTGTTAATACATGAGCGGAAAAACGACAAAATGAATAGCTTAAATACTGTATATTTCGGTTTTATTAACGGGAATCAGGTTATTTTTTACCAGAAATATGATTATCTTACTGGACGGTAATTTATCAGAATTTTTTCTGTAAAGTATTTAAAAATTACTATGATTTAGAATTTTTTTGTCTGTTTTAATTATGAAAAACATTTTTAGCAACAATAAATATATATATTATATATATATTATATATATATATAATATATAGTTTTTCTAAATATACAGTTAATACAGTTTTTTTTAAAATATTAATTGATTAATTAAATTTAACTAATTAATTTTAATTTTAGATAAGAGAAAACAATTTCTTTTATATAAGATATTTAATAGGATATATATTTAGAAGTAAATACAGTCTGTGGCGAAATATGTAGATCTCAAGAAAAATACTTCGTTTTCAGATTATTTTTTCTCTTTGGGTTTTAGTCTTAGTCAAGGAGGTAACAAAATGGAAAAAGAAGCACATGAAGAAATTATAGTGAGAGAGAGAAAGTGTGTGCGAGATTCTATTTTGCCACTTAATATTGTTATATATATATATATATATATATATATATATATATATTAATTGTAATTATTTAATAAAAAGTAAGTAAAATAAATTTTTTCTTTGTTGACCTACGTAGGAATTGACTTTAAAAAAATTTTATATTGATTTCTTTTAATTCTTTGCCTTATAAGGTCACGAAGAAAATTTTTCAAAACATTTTTATGAGCACTGAAGAACAAATTTCATAATGTGATCAACAAATAGTGTATTAAATTTTAGCAAAACATCTGTTACGTTACTATACAAATAATGGCTCCTAAACATGTTGCATTTTTTGTTGATCTTTAGGCATGATTTTAATAATAGCATTTGTTCTTTACATCGAATATATGCTATATTCTTGTATGAATCTACATTATTGCCATATCAAACTATGTATATGTTCGCAGTGCCCAAAAAAGTATAAAATCACTAAAGAAAGCAATAAAACCTAAGAGGAAAGGACTTTTATGGTTTTATTTTATAATATAGCTATAGATTATGACAAAATAAAATCGAAAGTGAAATTATATTAAAAGAAAAATACATTACACATTATTTTATGTGACAAGATATGATTTCAAGTTGGAAAAAAAGTATAAAGTCGGTGAAATTATTACATCAGAGCAGTAAGCAATGTGATCCTTTGTTTTCCACTACTTTTATCAGTCTTGCATTCATGAACACAGACAGAGTTCGCAAAATGATGTTATCAATATTTTTCCAAGTTATCTTGATTGCATCAATCAAATTCGACTTGATCCCGAATTGCTGATCAGATATGTAAACATTAAGCAAAATAATTTTCTTAAAAAATGGCCACTCATGGAATTTAACCTCATTTGCTTTATCCAGAATTTAGTTGAAATTGAAGTATGGACTGCCGCATTGTCCCGTTGGAAGGTCCAGTTTTCGGATGTTATAAGAAGAGTAACTGGCAATAAACTATCTCCCAATGTATACTGATAGGTGAAGGAATTCATTTTAGTTTGCATAAATATTATTGGAGCCCCTACCTCAGAAGCATCAAAAACCATAACAGACCCATTACCAAATTAACTCTCTGAATATAAGTGTCGTTCTGTACATAAGTCGTACTAAAAATATCAACAGTCTTCTTGTTCATTCAAATTAAACTTCTTTTTTCATCAGAAGAAGTCATATCACTCGAATTTGTATTTTTCTTAAGATGTTTCTTTGCAAATGCTAAAAGAGTGTTTGTGCGTAGTTTAATAAGCGGAGATTTTTCTTAGGATTATTACTTAAATAATTTATAACCCTGTGGCTACTACATAGGAGCCTTAATTTCATTTTTAATTAGTTCAGATGTCATCATGTCGTTACAAGCAAGATTCAAGATTCGTCTTTCTTACCTTGCTGATATTTTTGCCCTCCAATACGCAGTTTATTGCAATGGCTTTCAAGTTTCCTGAAGTAACTAATCTGTCACCTTGGATCTTCCTATTTTTCTTGCAATTTGAGTAACATTCAAGCCCATTTCTTTAAGGGCTGAAATTCTTCTTTGTTTGTCTTTAGTTAAATGAGTTCCACTTTGCATTGTATTGTGCAACTACCTGTACTTACAAACTACCTACCTATACTGATACTGTATTAGCAAACTACCAAAATCTGCTTTTATACAACTCGGGTTTGCTTTTTGAACTGGAGCAAACCACTTTCTAGTGTGTTTCATGAATGACAATGGCATAACTACTTTATACTTTTTTCCAAGGTCTATTTTAATAATTATGACAATTTTTCCATAATTTAAATAACAAGCAGAATAAAAATCAAATTGTCATGCAAAGAAATTAGGCTCTACCTCTACAAGAAGAAAATAAATTTACATATACAGCCATAAGAGAGGTGTTTCATATTGGGTGAAATTTTTCTCAGCTTTGTACTTTTCTCAGCATTGTATTTATACATTAAATTCAGAAATACAAATGTTAGAAAATCGACACGTGTTTCAATTATCGTTTGCGCTTGATAACTTCTTTATTTAACAGTAACTGAAGCAAAACGATAAGTTGAAAAAGAACTGTACTAAAGTGAAAAAAATCGGTTAAATTTGCTTAATCTTTGGTATGACGTAATGATGCTTATTTTTATTGTTTTTCTCTTAATTTTTTAAAAAGTATATAC
Source organism: Parasteatoda lunata (assembly GCA_949128135.1). Lineage (NCBI taxonomy): Eukaryota > Metazoa > Arthropoda > Arachnida > Araneae > Theridiidae > Parasteatoda > Parasteatoda lunata. The sequence goes on along the minus strand of OX421975.1, from coordinate 43,062,322 downwards.
GTGATCGTCATTAAATACTTTCTTTTTATGATATACACAAACATTTCATGTGCTTCTTTCATTTAAACGTCAAGACAAGGAATAATTCAGCCTTTCATTTGAAGTCAGAAATGGTTTCTTCCAAATTATGTACATAGTTTATCTGGAGCATCCGAAAAGATCAGTTATTTTTAACGAAACTATATTCATAAGTGTTTCGGCGTAGCTCTTAATTAAAATTATTTAATTATTACCAGTATTATTATTTGTATTTTTCAAATAAAGTGTACAGAAATGTTGAAACCTTTTTAGAACTACTATATTCTTATTATCTTTATAGAAATTATAATGTCATATAATGTTAAGTATAATAATGTTAAGTAAAAATAAAAATAAGAATAATAGAAAATAAAAAAATTCGAAACTGAAAATCCATGAAATAAAAGATATTATCTTTTCAACATCTCACACGATTACGATTACGACACGATTACATCTCACTCGTATATCCGCAAAAAGGAGTGCTTTCTAATATTGTATCAATATAGCCAAAGCAAAATATATCAATACAATAGTGTGAGGAGCACTCAATTAATTTTACAAAATAATTACCTCTAATAAATTAAAGCACTTTAGGTAAAAATATCACTTCAAAACAGAAAATAAAATATAATCTTTTCACACATATATGTATATATTTATACTCACAGACACACAACTTATTAATATTCAATTAGAAAACGTGTAACTTTCGCATATATATATATATATATATATATATATATATATATATATATATATATATATATATATATATATATATATATACATATATATATATATATATATATAAACTAACTAAACTCAGCGGCGCGATAGTCCATAGAGGGCTTCAGTTTTCTTGACATTGGGCTCTGGGGTGCAGGAGCAGATGTTTCGGTTAGGTAGTCAGCCGAACGCGAAAACCCCCAGTGTTTAGTTCACAAGCATGCTTGGTACTCATTTATCGACCCACTGAAGGGATGAAAGGCTGAGTCAACCTTGCCCGGCCCGAGGATCGAACCCATGACCTGTGGCAAGGAAGCGCTACCACTCAGCCACCGGGCATCATATATATATATATATATATATATATATATATATATATATATATATATATATATATATATATATATATATATATATATATATATATATATATTTATATATATATATGTATATATATATATATATATATATATATATATATATATATATATATATATATATATATATATATATATATATATATATATATATATATTTATATATATATATATGTATATATATATATATATATATATATATATATATATATATATATATATATATATATATATATATATATATATATATATATATATATATATATATATATATATATATATATATATATATATACGAAAGTTACATGTTTTCTAAATGAATGTTAATAAGTTTTTCCGAGTAAATATTCATTAATTTAAAAATGCAAAAGTGCTTTAAAATAATTCGACATACCAAAGTAGAGATTAAATTTTACGAAAAAAACTGAAATAAGTATAATATTTTATGTAGTAAAGAAAAATCTTAATTTAATATTTTTTTCTTTAATTAAGAATTTCTAAAGTTTATAATAATTCTATATTTTCACTAAATGCTTTAAAATTCAAAAAACCTAAATTAATAATCTTGTGATTATTTTTTTGAAAAGTTATAAAAGTCTTGCACCGTTAAATATAATGCACTGTTAAAAGTGAAATGTGTACTGTCAAAGAGTGCTCGTGAGCAGGTGTTTTCAAGAGTATTTTTTTCTATGAAAATCAATCTAAAACTTTGAATACTATAACAAAAACCTAATATTATTTATACTAATAAAAATATTTAATATTTTTCCGAATATAATGATTTTAAAATGATTGAATGTGTAAGCAATGTGCAGTTAAAATTTTACTGAGCAAAGTTTTGATAAAGTAAGAAGACTAACATTCAACCAGTATTTAAACCGATAGACAAGTTTTTAAATTCAACAAATGACATATATAGTAACAAACTTTCTGTTAAAGGTATATTTTTCTTAAATCTACGTCGTTTAAAAACATTTTGAGAAAATATTTGGATTTTAAATAGATTTTGAAACATCATTTTGAATTTGGTTTGGAATTTAATATTAATATGTCATTTATAAAAAAAATATTTTTAAAATTCACTTATAAATTATTGGTTATATACATATATATATATATATATATATATATATATATATATATATATATATATATATAGCTTAGGGAAAACCTGTTTCAAAATCCTAAATATAGATCATATATTGCTTAAAAGGAAAAATAAATTGCTTTAAAAAAATACCTCTAAAGATCACGTGGAAAATATATTTAGAATCGCAGAGCTAAGCTCTTCCTGTTCTGATGCATTCACCGGAAAGATTTACCTTCTTCGCAGTTTGGGAAGGCTGCCAAAGACCATTTTGTGTTTGTTGGCCATCTATCGGATAATGAGTATATGTAATACTCTCCTGACAGAAAAAGGTTTTTTTCTTCTTTTCAAAGTATAGTAATTTATGTAATGTGTAACTAAAAATGTTTTATTTTTCTAATTTAATCTTAGCAGGAAAAATTAGTTTTACAAACATTTAAGTTTTATCTTTAATTTTTATTAATAGATTTGAAAAAAATATACGTTTTCAAGTTTATGCAGGAATATCAATCATCGGTATGTTTTTAAATCTGGACACGGCTCGAAGAACATGTTTGGACACAAAAAATGGACACAGCTCAAAATGTGTGTCTATAATAATAGGCATAGCTTTTTATTCCGGTTTTTAAACTCTCCTTATGAGTATTGTTTTTTTATTAATCAATTATAAATTTAAATAAAATAGTAATGTCATATTGTTTTTTTTAAATAAATTACTCGGTACATTTAAAAAATTAGTCTTTTTTTAGAGAAAAAAATTAACAAAATTGCCACAATGTGGTAAAATTTTCCATGTTCCTGGCTTTATGGAAACATCAAAAAGCAGGGTAATTTTTGCACTGTGCTTTGGTAATGATTTTGTAAAAATTAACAATAAAATATAGTTTTATAAATATGTGATAAAATTTCGTAAAATTAGAAAAATTTTGTAATTTTAGCATGATACCTAAAAGTACAGCATAAAACCATTTATTAGTTACATTTAGTTTCCTGTTTTGCAATTTTTAAGAGATGTGTACTAATTAAAACTATTATTTTAAAATTACCAAATTTATGTTGAAATACACTATATTTTAGTTGTATTGACAAAGATTTTTTTTTTACAAGAAATTTTATTACCATACATTACGGTAATTTAAACAAGATTGTTTTTGCCGTGCAAAAATACAATAAAATTAAACAGTTGTTTATACAATGTTGCCTCATTTAGAGTTCTGAATAAGAAGGCAACGGCTGAAAAGTTAAATCTTTAACCTTTACTCTTTTACCCTTTTCCCTCTGTATAGAATTGAAAGTCCCTCTGGATGTACGTATGACTCAAGAACGAGGGCATAGATTTTAATTGTATTCTATTCTACAGTTTACGAATTTTTAAGGGATGGTTTTTAAACAATCACTTATTTCTAGCGTTTTGTGGTTTAGGCACAATATCGAAAATACGAAATTTCATCGATAAAATCATTGTTTTGGATAAAAACATGCGCTATCATGGAATGAAATAAATACCGCAATTTTAAACATTATTTTAAAAAAAACAGAAGCAGGCGAAACCACTAAAAATACAATGCTGAAACAAATAACAAGGCTAACATAAATTAACGAAGTATTGTCGTACAACCTCAGCAATAACGTTAAACATTAATATTCTTAATCGTCCTAACGGCATTGTAATTTCAAGAACTTTACGTTAAAATTAATTATATTACTAAGACTTTTCATTAACAACTATTAATTATAATAATTAATTGTTCACATCTTTTTTATTACGAATTTTAAATTCTAAAATCTTTCCTTATAATTATCTTAAATATAAATATCAGAAAATTTATAAGAAAATCAGCAATTATCGGTTATTTGTGTCATGAAAACAAGTTTTCCAACAAGTAGAACAACGTCAGGTTCTGATTCAAATGTATGATTTAAAGTTTTGTTGTCCAAGTTTCTAAAGTTTTCTTCTTTAGTATTTATTTAAAAAACTCTCTTAGTTAATAACAGTTAACTGAAAAAGTTGCTAATATTTTAAGGACTCTTAGATTTAAAGCAAAAAAATATTAGTTTACTGAATTAATTAAAATAACAGTTTTGCAGAGAAATAATTTTTGGTTATCAAAGATATTATTGTTTATAAGTAATGCATACTTGGAAATTTAGATTTTATTTTCTAACATCTAAAACTAATTGTTTTCTAATTACTTGTGTTTGTACTTATGTTTAAATGATCATTATATTTTAGACCTCGATGAAACTAATATAATGAAAAATTTATCTCAGTAAAAATATCTTACTATTTTAAGTAACAAAAATTCCTAACCATACTAGAAGGAATTCAATAAATATTAAAAGCAAAAAACATGAAAATTACTTTATTGTTTATTATGGACCGATGAATAAAATATACATGCTCTATGGTAATGAAATTTCTAAAAAATAAACAATATTTCTGGTAAGTAAAACCAAAATATTTAAACTGTTCATATGGTAATTTTTCCTTTGCTATGGTAACGGTTAACTGGAAATTCAATTCTGGTGTTCAAAATTAAAGATCTTATTATCACAGTGAGAAAGAAATACAAAACGAAAAATTAAATTTTATTCTAAGTAATTTTTTTTAAACTGTTTTTAAACTAAGCTCTAAGATATCATGATAAAGTTACAAAATTTTACCACATTTATTAAATTTTATCACATATTGTAAAACTATTCATAGTTAAATTTATTTAAGTACTTCATTAAAAATGTCCGAGCTTTTTTGGTGATTTCATAGAGCCTGAAACATGTACATTTTATCATATTCAGGTAGTTTTGACCATTTTTCATTTCTCAGTGCATAAAGATTCTCATAAATACTGATAACTTACTCATTTTATCTTTATACTTTGTTCAATCAATCGTAGATACACTAAAATTCTTTTAAATGATTTGAAGCTTATTACTTAAAATCAAAAAAATGTCAGTCAATCTTTTACTAACATTTCAAATTCTTCATCAAATTAATTTCGTTAGAGCTGATTTCTTTTATTCGAGATAAAAAAAGAAACGGTCATTTCCTTGGAAAGGAAGTTAATTAATTGCCTAAAGCGAAAATGAACTGAAAAAGAAAATTTCCTATCATCTGAAAAATACAAAAAATTTCCATTCCCTTAATGCAATATGAAATAAAACAGTCCTAATGATTTTACTACTAATGGTTAAAAGAGCTCTATATGTAGGTTTCTTTGTTATTAGTTAATGTAAAACTGTATTTCGTAGTAAATTTGTGTCTTATAAGTAAGAAGAAAGACAAATATAAAACAACAATTTTATAATTGGAAATATAATGTATTTTTAGAAAATTTAGAGATATATCCATTACTAATAATATTTTCTTGAAAGTGCATTACTACAATCATTTTCTCAATTAAAGGTTTTTAACTGCCTTCAAGTATAGTTTTCGGCTTAGTGAATGATTTTTTTATTGTATGCTGTATTTATTGAGTGTTTTTCTAACTATACGCAATAATCGCTTTGTTCTCAAAAGCTGATTTTCTAATTTTATGCAGTAAAACAATCTCATCGATGTACAGTTTTCTCAAGGTACGCAATATTCTGTTCGTAATAGAGAGTAATCTGATTATACACAATAATTACAATATAATTAATATATTTTTTTCAAAATCTACATAAGTATAGTTCTATTAGCAAAGAAACAATTTCTAATAGTTGGCAATAATAGCCATCTCCGCAATTCAGGTTTTCCTATTTGCACATGCTTATAGACTGTCCTTAACTAAAGATTCTAACAGAAATAAAGTTGTTTTTTTTCCTAAACAACGTTAAAAAATCACTGATCTAGGAAGAAATCTTAAATTTCTAAAATTGAAAGAAATATTGGAATTTTATGGATAATGATTGAAAGAGGAATTTAATTTAGTTACATATTTAAGACATTTTTTTTTAAAAAAGGCCATAAAACAACACATTTTTATCTAATAAAATGTAAAAGAGAAAAATGTACATTTGAGAATACCTTAAATTTCATATATGAAAGTAATGATGATTTTTAAATGTATGTTACAGCGCATAGAAAGAGTGAGAAAAAAAATTATAATGAACCAAATTGCACCAAGAAATGCGTAAAAATTTACTGATTATTTTCTCTTCCTAAACTCTGATATTGATAAACCTATGAATTAGCGAAAAATAAGTTTAAAAATAAAAACATGATTTTTCATGAGTTGGTTTAAATAAAACCATTGATTTTATATTTATTCATTTTTTACTTTTCTCAATGAGGCGAAATTTAATATTTTTGTAAGAAAACTACACCAATGAGATTTAACTAACTGTAATGTTGTGCTTCAACACTAGAGAGCATTGGCACTAAAGTGATTTGAGACTAATTTAAATTATTTTATGTTCGGTTAAACTGTATTGTAAGCAAATTTAAACATGCATATATTTTACAGTTTAACATTTTATTTTTTCATTACCCTCTCTATGGAAAACTATCTACATACATGGAGAGAAAAAAATCTGGCAGAATTACCGTACTGTATGGTAATGTCATTTCTGGTAAAAAAGTAAATAAATAAAAAGAACATAATTCTGGTTTTAAAAAAAATCAAAATATACGGTATTCAACTCATGCCTTTGGAACTTTTTCTGTTAATATAGAAAATGATTTACCGGGCATCCTGGTTTTAAAAATTATTGTTCTTACTATCAAAAATTTCGCAAAAAATACAAAACAGAAAAGTAAATTTATAATTAATAATTTTTATGCCATAGTAGATATGATAAATTAATAAATTTCGACACACTTACTTAACTTTATCATTCATTATAAAAAATATATTCTATTGTTAATTTTATTAAAATCATTATCAGAGCGTTTCGTTAAAAATTTTTAAGCTTCAAAGTGTTCCCATAAGGCCAGAAACACGTTACATATTGCCATATTCTGGTAGTTTTGACCATACCTTTGACCTCAATGTTATTTCATTCGTAAATTTTTAGTAGGGTCACTAACTTTATTCAACTGCATTCTTTAAAGATAACTTTGGACTAAAATTCAGAAGTTTTTAAAAAAAATTAACTATTTGTTTATGCAATTTTTAAAAGTGAATAAAATGAATTTTCAAAAAAATTGTAAAGGCTCTCTTCCTTATAGTGTTGAAAATTTTTTTTTATTTCGTTTTGCACATATGAAACTTTAGAATTGTTGTCACAACTTCAAATAACAATGTTACGGTACTACTTGTGTTCGGAGACTTTTCGCCGCTTATATCCCTCGCTGTGTTCTAAATCCATGTAACATTGTGTTTCTGATCTTTTTTTAAGAGTTGCCAACGCTAAAAAATGTTTCAAATTGCTTTACAACTCACTGATAGAATTTTTCAAAGATCTTTTATCCTGGTGTTTTGTTCACTGTGCATTTGTTTAGTAGCACTATAAGCTACTTTCATCTCAGGAATGCTGACTGAAGTAAATAAAACATGTTTCAATGCTTGTTTCATTTTTATAAAAGTTTTCAAGTAGAATTGAAACAACTCAGAAAAAAGTTTTTCAGAGTTTTATAATTCGAATAACCAGATCTATGTCAAAATAACTTTTTAAAATAAAATATTTGAAGAAACTAAATCTTACTTTTTTGGTAAAAAGTATTACTTTTAATGTTCCATAAAATTTGAAGTCTCAACAATTCAAATTTCTAAGATTTCAAAACAAAAAAAAAATATGATTTGTATAAAAAAAAAAATAATACCAGAACTACAATCTCTACTCTATAAAACTTAATTAGTTTAATAGTTGAAATAATATATTTTACTATAATAAAGTCTATGCAAAAACAATGACATACATTTAAAAACAAGGCAAAAGTTTTTTTTTCTTTATATATATATATATATATATATATATATATATATATATATATCCAATATCCAATAAATAGTGTCTTTAAGAAGAAAACAATAGAAACTAAATTTTGCAAAAAATATTATTTTACGCCATTAGCATTGAAAATTGAAAATCAATTAATGCGACTGGTAAGAAATAAAATACACAAAAAACTAAATAAATGAAAATATCAATAAAAAATCATAGATAATGAAAAAATTTTATTCTATTAAAACAATAAAAAGTATGAAGCACTATTTTGATAACAGCATTCAAAATACCGTCAGATGAGGTGACTTTGTGAAAACTGTCATTTTTTTCAATTTTTGCGTCGTGCCATCTAGGGGTATTTTTTAAAGCTCGGTATCAACTAATTTGAGTTGTCAACATTACAAACTAATGGTTTACCAAGGACTGGCAATGTAAACATCATCGTTCTTGGAAAATTGTGAGCTCAGATTACAAACAGTTCCAAATTTTTAACGTCGCAAAATCGGAGGCTGGAAAGTCTGCTCGGTTGAAGAAGTTCTAGTTATCCTGGCCAGGAAGACATGTTATACTTTAAAAGTCTTATCAATTGAGAGAACAAATAATGCATAATTTTTTTGTTTTTAATTATTATAATGTTAGTTATTTAATAATTAATAAAAAATGCACCATGGGGTGACTTTGTGCAATTTTTTTTCAGAAAAAAACATGCCTAGGACATATAAAAGAAGGCCTGGAACAAGAAATTATTGTGATTACTACACCAAAGTAAAAAATGGTTTATCCGTTTCGAAAGCGTCAAAAAAGTTCGGAATTTACCGAAACACGATTTCGAACAAAATTTATGCGAAGCATTCGAAATCTCACGGTGAATATTATTTTTCATTTCCATGTTGTTATTTTTCATTTCAATTTCCATATGTTAATTGTTTAAGACATTTAATTAGAGACTGTTAATAAGAGAGGATCATTCCGAGATGCAGAGTTGGAGGCAATTTGGGGGCGTTAAATAAGGGAATTTATTCAACTGTTTATTCATGTCGATTCATATCAAATGTTTGATTGTACCTGAAAATCATAAAAAATGTTCCCTAAGATATAATTAAAAAATCTAAAAATTAAAGTTTTGATGTTCATCTTAAGTAGATTTTTTAATACATAGTACATATGTATATGTAATATACTTGTATTGTACGTTAACAATGTTAAATATTGTTTATTAAACGATTTTAAGTCAAAGTGAATGAAAATAACTGAACAAAGTCATTATTTTATTGCATTGCACAAAGTCACCCCATCCTGGGGTGACTTTGTGCATTCGACTAATTGATTGTTTACAAGTAATAAACATTTCAAATCAGCACTTAACTACGTGCAATTACTTCCCAGATGGCTAACAACAAATTTTAGATTAGATGCTATACAATTCAGCATCTTTTAACTATTTTTTTTATTAGGTCAAAATTGGAAAACTGAAAATTCCTTCACAAAGTCATCTGACGGTAAATGAATGTTTCTCGAATCTTGCATCTTGAAGAATATATGTTAAAACATATAAAGAATTCTAAGACATCAAAAACATTTATAAACCCGTTTTCTTTTGTTAAATTTTTTTGTGTATGACAATCACGCCTAAACAAGTATAAATAACAATTCAGCTATTAAATAAACATTTTTTAGTAATACTTTTAAATGTATTATGCATCTCAAAGGTTATATTGCTTCTAAAATAAGTAAAATTAATCAAATCATTTCATATAGATTTTGTTAAATATCAATAAAAGCCGTAGTGCGTCAGGGGTTAGAGCACTCGCCTCTTAATGATGTGACTCAGGTTCAAATTCCATCGATTTTCTGGCCGATACGAAGAGCTGACGTAAAATATCCTCGGAGGCAGACAGATCAAGGATCAGAAAACAGTAGGGAGTTTTAGGATTTCCCTTTCCATTTGACTCAATTACGGGTTAGTTCCATAAAAAGTCCTTCACGAAGTAACATTTCTACAAATACTTGATCCAGGAATTCTCCTGTTTTATAGGTTAGGTTCACAACCACAAGGCTATGGAGTTAAATATTGATAGTCGTTAACTCAGAATTCGGTCAGCTCTTCAACATTTGCCCTATATAAACTAGTTAGCCTCTTAAATATGACTCTTACAGATATCAAATGCAGAGCAAAATTTATGTCTGAACTATCCAATGCAAATAAGTTTAAGACAAGGAGCCGTGCTATTTTTTAACACATGCTATATAAAATAGCATTGGAAAAGCAACTAGGGATGCCAATATAATTACTATGGATACAATTATTCAAAACTCAGTTCAAATATTGGCTTATGCAAATAATATTTATTCAATAGGATGTACGAAATATGCTGTCTTAGAAGCCTTTACGAGGCTGGAGGCTTAAGCTAAAAAATTTGGTTTAATTATTCATCAGGATAAGACCAAAATTATGAAATTTAGTTATCAAAATTCTGAGATTTCACCTTTCTTGATCCACAGTCTCTTTAATACCCAGGGACAATTATTATTCTTAATAATGATATCAAAACACCAATAAATAACAGCATAATGATGGCTAATATGTGTTATTTTGGATTACGAAACTAACTGAAATCAAAATTAAATTCAATTAATATTAAAAAAAATTTATTTAATACTCTAATTAAACCTGTATTGCTTAATGGAAGTGAATGTTGGCATTTAAATAAAATTGAGAAAAATAAACTATGAATAGTTGAAAGAAAAATACTCAGAGACTTCGTTGGTGCTATTAAAGATAACAGTGTTCGACTCATTCAGTTCAATTATGAATTATACATAAGGTTTGAACAATTATGAAACCAAACATAATTTCAGTTGCAAAATTTTATAGAATAAGATGGCCAGATCACGTCTTTAGAAGGGAAGAAGGGGTCCCAGTTAATAAGCTGACTTTTGGAAAGTTTACAGGCAACCGAAAAAAAGGAAGAACAAACACCAGATGGATTAATTCTGAAGAAAGAGATCTCAAAAACCTTGGGAATCTGTACATGGAGAAACCTAGAGTCTGATCAAGCCATATAGAGACGACTAAGAGGAAGATTATATATATATATATATATATATATATATATATATATATATATATATATATATATATATATATATATATATATATATATTATTTAATATATATATATATATATATATATATATATATATATATGTATTAGGCTGCCATTCTGATGGATGAAGGTAAAGTTCAACGCCGGATTTAAGAAAATATCAATTAGCAATGTGCATAAACGAAGCAAAGCTACTATCATATAAAATTATTATATACAATCCTTATTATACCTGATTTATGCAAGCAGTCTCTTTACAGAAAATATTAAATTTTTACAGGAGAAGAAAAAAGTCTGAAATTTATAAAAGTTATAAGGACACTGATGTATCATAATTAATCAAGTGAGATAAAATTAAATTTTGCATTTCGATTCAACTGGTCCAAAACGAAAGATTTTCAAACACTAACCAATGCGATATATTACTCAAACGTGACCGTCATTTCTATGACTGGTCTCCTTTTTCATCAATTTTGATAAGACAAGATAGTACAATGAGAACTAGAGTATTCAAATGAATGAATACCGAGTATAGGGATGAAATACAAAAACAAAATGGGAAATAGAATTTTTTTTTTTTATTTCAACAAATTTTGACTCTTGAAATAATAATAATAGATGTTCCCTTTCTTGTCAATTTGAAATGAGGCAAAGTATAATGGTACAGAGTTATCAAAATTTCAGAGAGAATTCCTACAAATGAACTTTTCTCTCAAAGAAATTTTCGAGTTTTGCAATTAAGATTAAAAATTGGCTTTATAAGATGATGCCAGACTGATGACTAATTAATATCTGTGTTTAAAGTTAGACGCATTAAACTTAAAACTCGAAAGACGATTATTGATCAAAAATGGAAAACTTAAATTATAATAGGTATTGACTGATCTTTAACAATAATTGGTTAAGAGAGCCCTGATGACTCAAGAGAGAGAGCGTTCCATTGAGGTGAACCGGGTTCGAATCCCAGCAATGGCTTGTCGATACGAATTCCAAATCCGGCTTGTACCGACCACAGTGCTGATGTAAAATATCCGCAGTGGTAGACGATACATGAGTTAGAGTCTTTGCCGTCAGGCTAACCATGGAAGGTTATCGTGGTCATCCTCTTCGTGTAATGCAAATGCGGATCCACGAATCAAAAAGACATACACGAATTTTAAATTTATCCCAATACTTGATGCAAGAGTTCTTCTGGATTGGGTTCAAAATTACAAGGCTACGGAGTTGAACATTAGTAGTCGTAAACCCGAGATAGGATCGGCTGTTCAATGACGGTTATAAAATCGGTTACGAAAATGAAAACTGGATATGCAAAATAAAATGCTTGGCGTTTATTTTAAAATTTGGAAGCACGATATTAGTGAATTAAAACATAATAACTTTATAAAAATAAGGGTATAAAATAAAGCTAATGCGTCTGAATGTTATTTTAATGCAACAAAACAGAATGAAGTAGGATTGTGGAACTGGCCACGTCATACTGTTTTACGAGCTATGTATAAGTATGTTACAAAAGTATTTTAGTTTAGGATAATATCTTAAAACATTTTTTAAAAAATTTTGAGTACTTATTAGTTAAGTAATGAACTATTGACAACTTCTCAATATATAAAATATAAGTATGGAATTCTAAAAGTTGATTGTCTTGTTAACTTAAAAATGATGAAAACACAGCTAAAAGCATATAATTTTAATATTTTGTTAAAAATATAAGAATAAGTGACATAAAAAAGCAAAATAAAGTTAAAGACTTACAACAAGCATTCGAATAATTAATTTAATAAATACATACTGCGACTTATAAAGTAGTCATATTAAGAATCAATCAAATAACACAAATAAAATAAATCTCTAATGACTAAAATATGCATCAATTACGTAAAACCAAAATTACCAGCAGTAAATTTTAGATGCCTTTTCTAAATGAAATCTTCAATCTTAGAATGTTCGTATTAATCAGTTGGACGAATAATTATGATTGATTGCAGACACATACTTCACTGTACTTAAAAAGAGAATATGTAAATAAAATAAAAGTTAACGGCTAAGGGAATATTAATCTTTCCAATAACATAATCATTTATTCTTGGCATAGATAAATAATGTTTGATTCTTGTTTCGCAGTTTTATTATTTATGAGAATTACTTCGAGAAATAAGTGAGTAATTTCTGCTTTGCGAAGTCTGCATCCAAGAATTTATCACATACCACCTTAATATTTTTGAAATTAAGTTGCTATTACATCTCATGTTTTCTTATTTTTGGAAAAATCTACCAATATTCATATTTGACATTAATGATTTATTGAAATGTGTTCCTTCTTGTACCTTCTTTGTTGTTTTTCATTTCCTAGCTTATTAGATTGAATGATGTTGACTGCTATTTAATTTAATAGTGAATGACTTAAGTGATATCAATATATATATATATATATATTACAGCAAAATAAATAAATGCAAAAAATTAAGAAATTATTTATGTCAACTTTTTTAAATTATCCAGTATAATATTACCTCACGCACATCCGTTTTCTGGCCCATCCTTGGTAACTAACAAGTCAAACGCACTTCAGTAATGCAGCAAGAACGCACTTTAAACTCCTCTAGTTACACTCAATTTGCGCTTTTGTTTTCATAGTTTTCATATTTTGCAATCTGGCAATCTTGTTACGTAAACATTTTAAATCATTCTTGAAAAATTTCCCGTTCATGTATTCCATTATATTTCACTGCTCACTTTATAGATTTTAATTTATTCTGCTCTTCCTTTATATTTTATTTTCTGTTTTTACGTGTTATTTTTCTGTATTTACGTTTATTATTTGTCGTAATTTTTGTAAAAATTTTTTTGAGTGCTCCTCACACTATTGTATTGATATATTTTGCTTTGGCTATATTGATACAATATTAGAAAGCACTTTTTTCGGATATAATCGTGTGGGCTGATGAAAAGATTATATCTTTTATTTTCCGGTTTTTTTTTAAAAACTTTATCCTCTTTTTTTTTCCCCAGTTGTTTGTTATTATTATTATTTCCCCCTTTTTTTCATTTGTCTGTAATTTACCTTTGTTTTTTCTTCATTTTGAACATATATATATATATATATATATATATATATATATATATATATATATATATATTTAAGCCTGTACTTTTATTTGCAGACAGATTGATTCGTTTTATGAGGTGGACATCATTGATTTTCTAATTGAACGTTTTCATCCATTTCTTTCATCATTAGTTCTTCTTATACATAGTTTGCGTCATTAAAATTATTATGCTCTGGTTCTTGTGGAGCATTAAGATACTCTTAGTATTTTTATCCGTATTTACCGAATAACTAAAACACAATGTTATGCTTGATAAGTCAGTAATAGTTTAAATTTTTTCATTTAATAAGAATTTCATTTTTCATTTAATATTTTTGTAATTTTATGATTTGCTTTAAGTGATTTTTTTCAGACTTTCAAAATGATATTTTTAATAATAAAAACCCATACCGCACATGCTTTATTATTTAAATATGTGCAATAAATTAATTTGTTGTTTCGAACTCTCTTCATAAATTTAAATTGAATCCAAATATTAGTGCCGAATTATATAATTGTCGAACATTCTCGAAAAAAAATCTTTTTTAAACCTTAATCAGTTTTTATACTTCAAAAGAAAGAAACAGGGAAATTAAGAATTAGTTTATAGCACTATTTTTTGGATTATTAGTAATATTATTATGTTATCAGAAATATTAGTACATTAATCAATATTATATCGGTTCCTGAAACTAAAATAATAAGGAATTCATGGCATACGTATCCAACTGATTTTGACACAATTTATATTAAATAAAACATAATTAAAATTTCAAGTTTTTTTTGGTAAATAAGGCACCTAAAATTATAAATATAAAGTAAAGTTTAAAAATTTATAAAAAAATGTATTTCAAAGAAAGGGCAAATTTGTGTTTAAATACTGCATAATTGTTCTTGAAATGCATAATATCATCATGCAATGCCCTACTGCAAAATGTAAAGCATAAATTTCAAAATATTTTTTTTTTCTATATCAGTAATGAGATTACATGAACTTTAAATTTAAAAAATAAAACTATAAGCCATATAGTGCCATACACGAATTTATAAAGAAAAATTCTAAATATTCTTACTTAAAACTTGAATAAAATAATAAATTCATACTTAGACCTTAGTCTTTGGTTCATATATTGTTAACATTTTACAAAATGTAAAATTTAAATTTCTAAGAATTATATATTTAACTTTATTTGTAGTGTGTTTGTTAACGTATAGAAATTTTCTCAAAATTATAGCTCTTCAGAAAATGAATTTTAGAGGCAAGAAAATTCTGAAACAATGACAACAAAAATTTAATAATTCGAACGTTAATTTCTGAAAATGAATTTTATTTGTCTTAAATTTGTAATTTATTCAAATAAATAAGTGTTCAAGTATTCAAAGAAAAGTAACTTTTATTTTTATTTCCAGTACGGTTTCGTCTATCAACATACGAAAACTTCCTTCCGAATTGCAATTTCATTTCCAAAAATCTGAGTTTAAAATTTTAAAGAAGTTTGGAAAACTAATGAACTGAAGTTTAAATATATATAGTAAAAAGTCGAGATTTTTGTCGAAATTACCGATTTTCTCCCAGTTGGACATCTTAACAAGGTATTGAATTAAACTATGTCGTCTGAACACAAGTTCAGACATAGTATCGCGATATTAAAGATTTCTCACCAGTTTAAATTTACAGCAAATTTAATTATGTTTTAAACGCTATGAATTAAATTTCAAATGTTACTGTACGCTTCTAAATTTCTAACAAACTAGACTCATGTCTATGTCATATTTTTACAGGCCGTTTTTTATTATTATTATTATCTTATTATTCATAATTTTTAGAACCAAACTTTTTAAACATTCTCGTGCATGAAGTTTCTTTGAACCATTGTTGATTCCAAAGTAGATGCTAATATAATAATGTGATTCTGACCTGAAATTTTTGATATTTGGTCACGGATAGAAAAGATTGAAAAGTCACACTTTTTGAACAAAGTTGCTGCTAGAACTTTTCTTCTTATCTATAATTTTATAATGGAACGTTTTTTTATAGAAATAGAGAGTTCAAATAATAAGGGCAATGTCAAAATTTTTGTTTTTTACTGAACTCCAAAAAATGGTGGTAACTGCTTGACACCTAAGTGGTGTTTCACTAAATGTTTTACTACACCGAAACCTAAGATAGTTTCAGGTGCCGTGAAACACCCAGAATGTTCTTTTATACTGCTTGATGTAAAGTAGCTGTCACCATGCTTGCTATTCATTAACTATAAAATCTATAGTTATTAACAAAATTAACCGCATAAGAGTAAGTAAAGTTGCTTTTATGATACAATAAGAGTTAAAATTTAGGATACAGATCTACATCATTTCTCAAAATATAATTTGTTTGCAACTTAAATATACACACATAACAGACAGAATAATAGAAATTCAAAAAAGTTTTATAAAATCATTCCATACAATTGACAGATTTATGTAAATCTGATGAGAAAATAAATATCGTTATTATACAACTAATAACATACTTGCGTTTTATGAAAGTTTATATGAATAGTTTGTCAGATCAATCCGACAGGATTGAAATTACTTCATTAATTGTTACTTGGTTTTAAATTGGCTACGGCCCGTTTCTTAATTAAATCCGACTATAATGACTCATGTTTCACCTGTACACTTCATATCTAAACAAACCACCAATCTTACTCAATTGCACAATTATTCGTCTTGATGCTTCTAAAGACGATGCTAAAAAGCCATTGTTATTCATTTAAAACGTAAATACTAAAGAATTTAGTTAAACAATTTAAATATACAATAATTATTCGAAAGCCAGAAACATGGAAAACTATACAAAAATTGTACCAAATGTGGCTAAATTTATACCATTTATAGCCAAAATTACCATATTCTGGTAGTTTTGGCTATACTGCTTTCCTCACTGTACACAAATACTGAAGGAGTAGGTACGGGAGTTATCAGGCCCTTCTGATTAGCTCAAATAACACAATTTTCAAATCTAAAATAATCATTAAAATCTTTGAATCAAATGTACCCAAATAGGCCTAATTATTAACATCATCAGATCTAATTAGTTTCCATATGTATTTTATGCACATGCCATAGATCGAAAATGATCTAAGCAATAAAAGCTTTATATAATATTGATTTAGTTTTTCGGTATAGTATTATTGTTATATTATTGCTTTGTAATAATAATATTGTTATTTCTATATAGTATATTGTTACAGTAATTAACTGTAACAATATTTTGTTCTCTATAATTGTAGAAAAAAATAGTTAGCCGTGTGCAAGTCTCTCTTATGATTTAAGCTATTAATAACTCTGAAACTGATAAAAGTTTTGGGGTAAAAGCTAGAAAATGCATTTAGGGCATCAAACTTACACGCATATTTGAAATGTAGTGACATACATAAGGCAAGTTACACATGCATGACATTAAAAAAAATTGAAGCGAATTATTTCTGCTAATTTTTCGAAAAGATTGGCATATTTCAAAATAAAATCTTTCAAAATAACATCTGGTTCTTATGACTTGAACTAATATTGATAATTTTGCATTTAATTTAAAACAAGTAATATCTAATTTAAAAGGAAACGAAATAATAATTTAGCAGAACGTGGAAAGAAAGACCTTCTAAAAAAATTAAAGGTAAAATCATTACTACCAATCTTATTTCAGTCTTTGTCCTTTAATTATCTTAATAAACTAAATTTTATAATTATCATAATCCTTCTGTTAGAATTTTTTTCTTTTAATTTTTACTATACTTATTATAAAGATATATTTTAAAAATATAATATAGCAATTGAATGAAATATATTTCATTTGTTTTTTTTTTCTTTTTTGAAACAAACAAATGAAACTTATTCCTCAATAAAAGATTATTTTACCCGAAGTAATATTTAAAAGAGAGAGACACTCATCATTCCCACTATTGTTATAGGTTTTCCATTTTAGTTTTGAAAGTTTCCACTAAAACACTTTTCTAGAACTAATCAGAGTTTTTATTAAGGTAATTTCAAGAGTGTTATATATGTTATTTAAAAAAAGCCTGAGAATTTCTTTTAAACATTATCTTGCAAGAGTTTTAGATTGGCCATACTAATTCTACATAGTTAAGTTCTAGCTTTTATATAGTTAGCAATAGTTTTTCTTGAAATATTTACTTCAATGTGAACTTTCTATTTAAATCATTTATTATTTTTTTTCCTATACAGATCTATTTATTTTGAAGATATTTACTTTTTTCAACATTAAAACTAAATATAGATAACAAAGGAAAAATTTAAATCAAAAGAAAGAAAACATCGAGTTAAGGAATAAAATGTCATAAAACACTTGAGAATTAATAATAAATGAATGAAGCAGACAAATAATTAAGTTTCAGTGAGCTCCTTCGTACAAAATGAAATATTTAAAAAACATATAAATCAATAAATAAATTGTATCATTTAGTCATAATTTTGATAAAGTATGTATAAAATAGAAAATTTAAATTCTTGTAGTCTAAGTAAGTCGAAAATTTTTATTCTGTATACAATTTTCATTGCTTTCTTATGCACATAACACAATTAAATACATTTGTAATTCATTTTAACACAATTAACATAGCATAACACAATTAAATACATTTGTAACACAATTAAATACATTGACGTCTTCAAAAATTTTTCATTAGCTTAAGTTTACTCTTATTTAATATAACCGAAAAACAAATAACACGCTAAAACTATTGTTTTTTCTCTGAATGCTGATAATTGTTTGATAAGAAGTTTTTTTTAACTTGGACTATAAAAAAAGAGTTTACAAAATTCAGCAAAAATGTGTCAAATAAGCTTAGAAACAAATAATTAGAAAACCCCATGTATTCAAAATTAAAGCAGCAGAAACTCATTTTTGAGCAAAATGCATAGTGCCAAAAGTTATATGAACAGTTATAGTAGAAACGTGTGTGAGAGATTTTCTTTAATTGCTGGCAGGATTCATACCAAGGTATTACGAATTTGCAGTAGAATGCTCTAACCATAGTTGTATGCCCCAAGCGAAAGAGAAAAGCCATTTCAAAGTAATAACAAAGTAACCGCCGCACTGACTCATCATTACATACATTCCACTCGCTTATAGGTTTATATGATACTAGTGGGCTGCGCCCCCGTCTCGCTAACGGTAGCCAACCCCCGAAAATTGCTACGTTTTCTTTTATGGTTTGCTTCTCAAACCAAGCTCGCTTCGCTCGCTACTATCTTAGATACATTGTAAATGCACAAAATTTTAAGATTTCAAAACAATCATCCAAATCCATATAACAACTTTTTGTTAAAAAAATTACATATTTTTAGTAAATACTAAGTCATTAAAATAAATTTGAATTCAAATAAATGACATGTAATTCGTTAAACCTATTAGAAATGTGCTATAGTATAAAATCTTAGGATAAAATTACGTCTTTCATAGCTGTCATTAATGCTCTCTTCCAATCTTCGAGCACGCTTCTTTTGATTATACTTCAAAAGCGTAACAGCACGACTGAGACTCATTTTTCAATGAATAACTAATAACAATAATAAAACAAATAAATTCGGGATATAAATCAAAAATCGTCAAATCAATTCGTAATATATAAATTCGTGAAAAAAAAAGCGCTTTCGACAAAATACTAAAATAGAGATCTATCGACAAAGACTACTCACTTCTGCCTAGCTTAATAGTATGAGATTGCCGTAGCTGAATTGAACAACCTGATAGGGTGAATTTCGGAAGAGATCACATTTGGTGAGAATGCTCTAGCTGGTTATTTCAGTTTCCGTTTTGAAAAACGCCATATGTTGAGCCACCTCAGCTAGATTTGGCATGTGACAATTTAGCGGCTATCATTGGTCGATTTTCTAGCGTTGCCATTCGGGGAGTTGTAATGAGGCCTTTTTTGTCGCCGTGTAAGAGAAATATATATATAGATAGCGAGAAAAGTAAAAAGGTGAAATTTAAATTACCGAACTCCTGACTAAGAAATAAGAACCTAATTTTCCAAACTGCAACCTAGTATCATTTAAATTGGAAATTTGCCTGTTCATGTGTCATTACGGAGGCCATCATATAGATTTTCTTAACTCTTCCAGAGCAGGGGTTTACAAATCCGCTGATAACAACATCCTTGTACGAAACCAGAGGTCATTGGTTCGGATATTATGGGCAACCAACGAACATCTCTCTCATGCATATTATCCGCCCTAACACTTTTGAGACTATGCATTTTGTACAAAATGAGTTTATATAGTCTCAAATTTGTGTTTTTCAAAGATGAGGTCTCCATTCTCTTCGTTACTCTGTAAAAAAAGGTTTTTGAGAAACCTTTTTTTACAGAGTACGATGGTATCAAATATAAGTACCAATTAAAAAATATAAAATTTCCAAAAGTAATCTAATAACTTGTGAAAATATATATTATGTGAATTACATACGCATACAAAATAACTCGAAGTGACCTCCAACTAGCTTAATGCATTTCCGTCACTGACACGTCAGACATTTTTCTGAATGTTTTTAAATTCTGATATCCCTTAACCATATTCTTCTGTCAAATTTTTAGGCATTCGAATCAAAATATCTTGAAAAGTTCTGTTCATGTTAAATATTTCATATGCATATCACAAAAAAATACGGACCAACTACGAGATTAAGTGAGAATTAAATCACTCAGAAATCACAAGTGACATAATTTAGAACAGTGCCAGTAATTATTTAAAAAAGAATTTTTCTAATCTTCAACATCCAAGTACACAAAAACAGCACACTAGCGCTAATAGAGTTCACTTAAAATCATATGAAATGGGTATACAAATTCACAATACTTTTAAGAGTTATTAGATCAGTCCTTGAATGTAATAACAGTGCTTTGTGTTGTCAACTGTTTTTACAGATCTAGGACTTAAATTCTCGTGCAAATATATTTTTGTCAGAATTTTTTTTAAATAAAAAAACATTTGCTATTAAATATAAAATAACTACAGATACATATCTCAAAATAAAGTAAATATTTGTCTCATAATGAGTACAGACTATTGTGATTTTACTATTAGTTTACTATAAATTTCATTAGATCACTAACCATCAAGATTGTTATTTTCATAGATTTTGTTGAGAAATTTAACTTTTTCAAAACGTTATAACCAATATTTATAAATATTTAAATAAATAAATATTTGCTTTGGATTTGTCTACAATATGGTTCAATCGAAAACCACTTAAACAGCAACAAAAATATTTAGAAATGGGCATACCCACTGGTGCAGTAGAAAACAAGGCCAAAGTCTTCACTGTTCTCCTCAATGTAAGAATTGTGCCAACACATGGTTTACGGGATAGCAAGTTTTTACATTAAGTAAATATCATTCACTGACTGCACCTTGAAACAATAATATTTTCTGAACAGGTAATACCTAACATATTTTTTACAAAAATAGTTTTAAAAAATAATTTGCTTTTAGCTTATTATTTTTTAATTGCTTACTTCTTTTATTTCATATTACGACTATTCAAATAACTAGAAAACATGTGCTGAAAAGTTAATCAAAGTAACAGTGTCTCCTCTGAAGAATGAAATGTTATTATATTAATTACTGATTTTATCAATAGCTTCTTTAATATTTATATAATAAAAAATTAAGAACTCGTATCTCGTTGTCCTACTGCGAATCGCTGTTAAATTTATTTTCAAAAATTGAAGTGTAGATGAGGATAATTACTTTCAAAATGGTTTGTATATTTATAATATATTTGAAGCAATATAATTTGCATTAGAATGACTGAAATCTTTGTTAATATCTGTAAAAAAGGTTATTTTAGATTATTAAATAGTTCTTGATAATAATTCTGTTTCTAAAAAAATGATCTTTCTAAAAAAAACAAATACTCAAATTGCACGAAATCTTCGTTTCTTCGTTTTTGACGAAAACGTTTCCTGGTATATGCTCCAAGCAAACATTTGGTCAGAACGAAAAAAAAATTTCATCACTTCTATGAGTGAACAAATTTCGTCAAAATTAAATCAATGTTTTGTTTTGTTTTTTAATTATTTATTTTATTTTTTCAAAGAGAAAAAAAACTTCATGGCACCTAATCTAACTTTATAATAATCATTTTATCGCGATCACCATATGAAAGATCACACAATGTCGCCCAAATAACACAAGAAGGATGGAGAAGATATAGGGATAAATTACACCCATGCCGAAGTGGTATTTGAACCCGATCTTCTTGGTACGAGGGCAACTCCTTGACCAACATTCAAGCCAGTTGGCTTGTTTCGTCTCTTTATTTTCGATAAGCATTCTAAATCGTAATTATAGTTAACGATGTCCCACTATGCAATATGAGGAGATTTCGAGTTGAGAAAATATTTATCGTATATATCTGAGAGTTCACGTTTCGTCACGAATCACATTCTCAAAAGTAACGAAATATAGCTCACGGATTGCTGAATCGTCAAAAGTGAAAATTTCATTTCTGAGAGTGTACTGTGGGGTATTGAATTTCAATAATATATAATAAAAAATATGTTATTGTTTTATATTATATTAATATTCACAGTAAAGTAAGTAACTGAAAACAAACGTTATCAATTTATTATTTACCTACATTTTTATTCAAACATTTTATTTCTAAAAGAATGTAATGGCAAAGAAATATTTCTAAGTATTTTTTGAAACTAGCTATTAAATATATCACCATGTCTTTAACAAGTAACAAATAGAAATACACGTCTTATACCAAAGTTATTGCTTGTCCCATAAATTCTTAGAAACGTTTGATGGGAATTTATGTTTTGATCCTTACTAAGAGTCCCAATCGAAAGCACACCCTTTCAGTTTAGTAAGTGTCATTTGTGATTTATCCAACCATCTAGCTAAGTAACTAAGCTTAAGAGATGCCTCTATTTTTTCAGATCGATCTTTTATGGCACCGGATGAAAGATAAATGGTATATGAGTAGTTGGTGGCATCAGGAATTGATCTTACGTTATTTGGACTATAAAAATTCTTGTTGCGTTCATTCGGTTATTCTATTTTATTTTTTTTACGAACGCATAAAACGTTAGGTCATCTTTTTACACAGTAACACGTATTTCCTGTTCTTATCTTCCACCATAATAAATTGAGTCTTGTTATTGATTTTCCCTTTTAGTTTAACAACTTGCATAACATAAAATGCCAGTGCACTTGTAAATAAGAATGAAAACGCTTATGAGATGCATTAAATGAATAAAGAAAAAACTCCATTCTCAATCCCCACAAAATAGAAATAAATTTGTTTTATTAAATTTTTATTCATTACTAAAAGTTGGAATCAGAAATAGTTTGACCATAATATAACATGAAATATTTTCAAACTTTTTGAAAAAAAGTCTTTAGTCTCTTGAACAGGCATTTATTTCAGACCACGGAAAATAGATATCTGGGACAAATATTAAAAGAAATTTAACAATACTTCAAAATTTAAAAATAAAAAGTGAAATTTTTTGTTATAATATTATAAACAGGAATATGATGTTAACAATAAATATTTTTATTACGATTTCATAAAATATATGTTTCTAAGAATATATATATGAGTGTTATGCAATAAAATCATTTCGGGTTTCAATGAATTTTGAGCACTGAGCCATAAAACAAGAGGTTAATTCATATCAATCTTCTTTACACAATGCAAATTTTTCCTTCTGACATATATTTGAGTTCACTGCAAATGTATTACATTTTTTTTTTGCCAAATACAATAATTTTCTTCTTTTTTTTAATTTGTAAAAAGAATTTTGATACACTACTATGCAATTTTTTATTTAATTATATTTATTATTTTTTATTTTTTTTATTTTTTATTTATTGACATTTTGGTAAGCCCATTCTTTTAATATAACGCTATATATGCTAGATAAGATACATTATGATTAGGAAAAAGGCAATTTATACTTCACAAAGACTACACGTTCTTGTAAAATTACTGTAATCTGTCGTTAAGATATTTCTGTTAAAAGAAAAAAATATTATTCCGGTTTTAATACCAAAATATAAGTAATGCAAAACACTTAATGAGTAATTTTTCCGTACATTTTTTAACAATTTGCCAGAAAATCTGATTTTTGAATCCTATGTTGTTATTACAAAAAAACACAATACAAAAATACAATATTTAAAAAAAAATACAAAACAGAAAAATAAATTTTACTAATAAAAGAATTATGCCATGCTCTAAAATATCATAATTGAATTACCAAGTTTTGCTGCATTTACTAAATTTTACTCATATTATAAAATAAAATTTTATTACTAATTTTACTGAAAGTCATTGCCAAAAGATTTCAGTAAAAATTACTGCTTTTTTGGTCTTCCCATATAGCCCGAAACACGGTAAACTTTACCATATTACGGCAGTTTTAAGTTATTCCGATAGCTAAAATTTAAGATACTGAACTAAAGTATATATTTGACAATGAAATACGTGCATAGTTAAAGGATAATTTAAAATCTAAATCTCGATATTTAAAAGATTATTTCATTTAATATGTCATTCGTTTATTAAAATATTTTTGAAATATCCTACTTTTAACAGGAGCTACAAAAGCAAATACTATTGAAAACTTAAGAAAATCAAAAGAAAAATTTATCAATTATAAAGTTCACTATTAGTAATTCGTTTAAATAATTTCTATTCTTTTAGAAAATTAAATTTCTTTTAGAAACATTTTTTTTAAAAAAACAAAACAAAAAAAGCAAAAACAAAAACACATTTTTATTCATATAGGTGTGCAATAAATATCCTAAAAACTATATTTTATAGTGGAAGAGGCATTTTGGGTGCCTCTTTCGCGAATTCCAGTATACCGCAAAATCCATTTTCATCTAAAATATTAAACTAATAAAAACTATTTAGTTAGAGTTATTCAATTAATTATTACTGAAAAAATTACTGTATATTAGATTTTTTGTTCCGTAACATGTTCCGGCAAAACGTACCAGCAGCTTGATTTTCATAACTTTTTACCATAATTTGATACGGAATTTTGCACAGTGTGGAAAGCTTTTTTGCAATTTTAAGCATGTCTTTAAAAAACGACTTTTAATTTTTAAAAAAAACAGCTTGTCTTTAAAAGGCATTTATATATAATTGTGTGGAGAAACTTTTGCATGCATAAGGAGAAAACCGTTATGACTAAAGTATTTTGAGAGAATATGCTAATGAGTCCAAATACGACTCTCATATACAAACTAATATATTTTTACATATTTTTATTACAAGTCTTAATTCAGTACACTTCGAAGTTTCACAGTCATTTTTAGATCTTTTCCGGTGCACAGAGTTAAATAAAACTCGTAGTGATGTTTATAAAACAAACAATATATATATATATATATATATATATATATTATATATATATATATATATATATATATATATATATATATATATATATATATATATATATATATATATATATATATGTAATACAAAAATTATAATACTTTTGTATTAATAAAAGAATTAAAACTCTTTCGTTTTCATAAAATGTCTTTGTTAAAGAATAAGCGTAGAGAGATTCTATTTTGGGAATTCAAGGCTGATAAACATACGATTGAGTTATTTTTAGAATCTCTCCCCCTTTCACTTCCATATAAGGAAGCATGAATAATTTTCCTTAATGCGTAAGGATACAAGTATTTAAAGACTGTGCCTTTTTACTCCAAAATGTTTTAGTATAAAAGCGAGAGCAATGCTTTTCGCATTCCTTTTTCATTATGTTCTGATCCTGATAAGCTGTTCCGGAATTGTCCAAAGTATTGTCCACCCCCTCCCTTGCGGAGTGTGGATGTGAATTGTTATCGATACCAGCCTACTACCATTAATAAAGCTTTTTGGAGTGTATCATGGCTTACGACTGCATTATTAAAGCTAAATACACCACTGATAACAGGGATGTAGCCCTGTTATTATATATATATATATATATATATATATATATATATATATATATATATATATATATATATATATATATATATATATATTATATATTATATACACAATTTTCTCTAAAATACTTAACAAACTACTGTCACTTTAATTCAAAAAGCGTTCACTTAGTTAAATTATTTATTCCGATTCTATTTGGCTGAACACTTCTATCCAATAAATTTAATTACTTTGGAAAAGTGGATAGTTTTCCGGACAACACTCTAAAAAATAAAAGCTAAGGTAATGTCATGGAATCACTTTCAAGAAAAAGAAATAAAGAAACAATCCAATCGTCTGTTAAGTAGCAGCACGCATGAAGTAAACTAAGAATTAAAAAGTGTGTACTAGTTATCTGTTTCACTATGATCTTTGGTGTAGCATTCTTTGGGACAAGTTGGTAATTACTTAAGGCAAAAGCAATTACTTGAATCCCCTTAGCATTTTTGCTGTTTGTCGATTGTTTTCTTAATGCTTTGTAAACTTCTCGTTTAGTCTTAGACGCATGAAGAGTGAGACATAAAATAAATAAAACCAATACTATTAAATGTAGCTGAAGGTAGCATTTTGAAACTAAATAGAATCTCTCTGTTACCAAATCTCTCTACAGAGAATATTTCTCTTTATTAAAAAAATTTCCTCTTAATAAAGATTTAAAATGACACCTTTTGATAACTGTAATTGTATGTCATATCAATTTTTAGTACCATTCAACATTTTCATTTAACTCAGATACTAAACTACTAATTCTTCGCCTCAGAAGATGCCTGAATTGTTGCTCATTTCACGGTACCGGGTGGGTACCTGTTAACATCAGTCACTGAGGAAATCAATCTTTTCTATGCCCTATGGTGACAGATATCCGCTCATGATAATTTGTGATAATTCCGCTTTTCAGATAATTTGTGAATTGTGATTACAAGAAGTGAAATTTAGAAGTCATTTATAATTATATCACTCTATAACTATACCACACAGTCATAATCATAATTTTTTTTTTACACTCCACACACAAATTGAAAGATTAACAGTTTTTTTTTTTCACAAAAATATGAATTCTTTGTGTCTTAAATAAAAGATGTAAGTGCCACAATATATAAAAAAAATAATTTTTTTGTGTGCATAACTTCAATAATTTCACAACTGGTGTTGAAGAGGCGACCGATTTTTGAGTTAACGACTAACAATGCTCAAAAACAGAGGCTTGCAATTTTTGACCCAACCCAGTAGACAAGGGAACATTTAGATCAAGTATTGGGTAAAATTTGCGTTCCTGGAGGACTTTTGCTTTAACTAACCCGCATTTGCTTTACATAGGAACGGAAATTTCGAAAACTTAGTCCGGCAAAAAATTTAGCTCAGGATCAGCCCGACAGCAAGGGGATTATAAGCCGTGATCCGTCTACCACTGAGGATATTTTACGTCAGCTCTGGGGTCGGTGAGAGCTGGGAGCAGAATTCGTATCAACCAGCCACCACTGAAATTCAAACCTGGGTGTCCTCTTTAGAGACCACCTAGCATTTTATCCCCTGAGCCACCTCAACTTTATTTTAATAATTTAAAATCATTGTAGATAATGGTTTCAAGTGACATATCCATGAATTATTATGAATAAATTAAAAGATTTATACACTCATAATTTACGCCCTGCTTTTATTACTAATCCCCAATTTCTCAATTATTTAATGGATATTAGCCATCAATTCGTTATTACTTAGTTAATGAAAATTAATAAAATTGAGATTTGGAATGTTTAGTGTTAAAATCCAAAATTTGGATCCATTAACTTAAGTCGGAAAGTCTTTTAATTTGAATCACACGGAATGAAAAGAAAACATTTTTCTATTCACGATAAATTTATTAAATGTAAGTTTTATATAAAAAAATGATTAATTATCGCCTTTACTAGTATATCTCAAATATATGAATACGTGTTTCATTTATGTAACTACTATTAGAATGGATGTATGATGAATTTCTTATAATTCAATTACAACTTTCACATTAAATTTACTTTGAAATAACAACATCTGCATTTAATTATTTTTGTAGAAAATTATAAACTCGAAATAGTCAAATAAGGTAGTTTTTTAAATAGACTAATAGGATGTTATATTCAGAGGCAGTAAGTAATTAGCTGAGATTGAATGGAAATTTTGTAGAGGAAGTCTTTAATGAGTTGAATAATAAGTAATGAAGCATCATATATTAACAGAGTGGAATCAATGTGGACAAAAGAAGAAAAATGGTATCAGAGCAAATTTTGGGTTACCTTTTATATCATTATGCTCATTTTTATTAATAAAGACTATTTCATTTTTCAAGAGTAACTGTTGCAGTTTGAATAGCAATTAGCGTTAAATAGGAATTATTTGGGTAAATGTAACATTAACTATAAATGAAATGTAAAAGATAAAATTTTTGTGGAAGCAAAAAGAAATGTTACTAAGTGTAAATATATTTTTTGATCGATGCGTAGATGCATAAATTTTATAAACTATTAAAAAAATAGGATGCAAATTAAATATCTGAGTTGTGAATTGTATGGTAAATTGGTGTTAGTGATAAGCGGTTTTAAAGATTTAACTTTATAGAAACTAAAATGATCTTTTAGAGTAAAATCCAAGGAACGTGCACAAAATTGGCATCATTTAACAATTTTAAAGTTGGTTAACTAAATCTTCTCAGAAAAACGTACATTTATGATACATTATTGAGATTCAGCTAATCATATAAAACTTGTAATTATCACGTAAAACTCGTTTGATTCGTTTTAAAGTTATCACATGTGTGACCACTGTATGTTGATTTATGAGTGTCTGTCTAGTTGGGTTCTATCACCCTGTAACGTATATACCATGAATTTAGGGACCATTTACCATGAATTTTTCGAAGCCATATTTTTTTTAAAACCATAATACGGTTGAAACTATTGTAACCTTTCAAATTCGTCCCACGTGGTTCGAAGATTTGCTTATGCAATATTTAGTTTTAAAATTAACAGAAATGTGGCTCATATTAAAAAACATTAATTAAAATTGTTCAAATTTGAACCAAAATTACTGTTTAAAATACAGGTAATATAGTACGCTTTTTTAGCGTCTTTTTCAAAAGATATAACTAAGATAATATATAAGATATAATAAGATATAATAAAGATATAAAAAAAGATATAATATAAAAGATATAAAATATATAATAAAGATATAAATATATAACTAAGGTTATTTGAATTTGCATTGTAAATTTTGTGGGGGATGATTGCATATATAAAAACAGATGAAAAGCAAACAAACAATATAAATATACATTAATAACTATTATTTAAAAAATAAACTTTTCTTTACATTTTTAGAAAATTATGTGTGATCTCATATTTTTTTTTAAATAATAAGGGTATTGTTATACTATTAATTGCCTAAAAATAATAATTTTTATAAGTATGATTTCAAGATTTTAAAGTTGTGCTACTTTTACATATTGCTTAAATTATTATTAGTTTCTGAAAAATAAACGTGTGCAATCTAGTAAAGTTTGCTTTAAATGACAGCAAAGAATTTTTCTCAGCCAATAAAATTGATTTCAGAAATCTCTCATTGCGGGAACAAGCTGTTTAAGATACCAAACAATTATCAAGTCATTGTCAAGTAATCTATTTCAATTGCTTTATCGATAATCTGTTCACTGAAACATAGGTTGAAGAAAGAGGCAATATTTAATTTACTTTATAGTCTTTAAGTTCAAGATATCGAATGCACTAAATCGAAATTGTGTTGAGTAAAATCTTTCAAAACTAAATATTCTAATTTAAACGATTTTTCTTCGCTTGTTTCATAAGAGTAAAACCAATATTTTTATGTGAATTTAACCATCGATGAGCATTTAAGAAAGTTTTGTTGAATTTTGGAACAAAATGCGCACGTTCCTTTGCAGAAACCCTAAATAATATTTGCACTTAATCAAATTAAAATCAATCGTATAAAAACTTTATCTTTCATGGAAAATTTTAAAGTGAAGAATTTTTGTTAGAAGTTTGAACTTTTCGTAAGAGATATTCCCTACAAAAAGGGAAAAGAAAATACTTAAGGAAAGTTTTTTTTAATTTCTCTATTCATATAAACCACTTAGTTGCTTTTCTCTCTTTTATTTACATTATTTATATTTCTTGTTTGATGTTAATTTGCCAGATTTTTGTAATTTCATTAGTTTAAAAACTATTTTTGTTAATAAACATTTTCCATTTTTGTTACTTTATTTCAGAGATAATACATATTTTTATTGAATTTAAAGAAAAAAATATTTGATAAAATTTAAAAAGAGAAAATAATCTTATCATTGTGCAAAAAATAATATGATGATCTTCATCATAAAAAATATTAAAACAATGGCACCTACATAAACAAATAGCTGAATTAAATGTTAATTTGAAATATATTTTTTCACATCTAGCTAAATTTTACTTCTTTATAGTTTTTATCTCAATGTGTCAAAATTTAATTCTTTATTAATATTTACCACGCATTGTGGAATTTTATTCCTTTATAAATTCTTTTGAAGTTAGGTTTCAATTTCATTTCCTTCAAAAAATTCTTTAACGCCTTGTGGAATTTTGTTTATTTATCAAGTACTTAGACTGTATTGGAATTAATCCTTTGTAAAATTTTATTGCGTAAGTTTCAATTTTTTTATAAGTATTTTCAAGTCCAGAAGAATACTTTTTCTCTGTAATTTTTATCGTTTCAAGTTGAACTTTATTTCAAAGCTACTTATTTTCCAAGTCTCGTTAAAGTTTATTTCTTCAAAAAAAATTTTAATATGTACTTCAATTTTCTTTTCTTATAAATTTTAATTACAATTAGTACTTTTTAAGTTTTCATCATCGTTAGTTGAGTTTTATGTATTTAAAAGAGTTATTTTTACATCAATTTAAATTTAATTCCTAAAAATTTCGATCACGTATCAGAAAAGAAACGGAAATAATTAAAGAAAATAAAATTACGTATTAAACTTGAAAAAAATGTCATTCAAAAAAAAATAATAATAACAAAAATAATAGCAATTTTCTTAAAAAAAATTCTTTTAGAGATCTTACTACTTTAAATAAATTTTTAAGAAGCCAATTCTTTAGAAAATTTTACTAAACAGGCATCTTAATTAAGTAAACTGAACTGTTTAATTTTCTCCTCACTCGTGGATTAAAAAACAAGTTGTTTGCCTTCGTTTTAACAATGCAATATTCCTAGGTAGAAATAATTTATCCTAAGTGTGTGGAATTTGAACAACAAAGAATTGCATTTAATGAGACATACTAAATTTTGAATAGATGGAAACACAAAATTGTCTCGCAAAGAATACAACAAAAATAATTAAAATAGACAATTTTGAAAGATGTTGACATTGAATTGAATTTTTCTCTCCTAAAAGATTTATTATTTACGAAACACTAAATAAAAACTCTTTTAGTCACTTGAATTATTTTCAATGCTTAATGATGTTTTTTTTTAATTCTTATGATAAATATGCTAGAAATATATTTTAGGGTCATCTAAATGATAGTTTTGAGTTCATCAATTAAAATCATTGAAAAATTTTAAGCTAGTTCTTAAAATACTATTGTAAATTAGTTTTCCTTTATTTAGTTATTATAAAGTGCATTTATTACCTTTATATAGTGCATTTATTACGAGAATTAATATTCCAAATATAATAATTGCTAGTAGATTTTAGTTTTCAAAGAACAAAAGTTCTTAAAGGTAATAATTGATATCAAATGTAAGTGAAATAAAGATGAATTGAATTTAATATAATAAAATAAATGCAAATATAAAAAATCATTATTCATATTTAGTATTTAATTTTTAATTAAAACTCTTTATAGGTCTCCGTAAATTTAGAAATTATCATATTATTAGTATTTAATAATATGATAATTTCACAAATTAAAAACCATCAAAGGACTTTAAGACTTAGTTAAAATCTTGACAACATACCGATATGATTTATTAATAAATAGCTTGCATAAAAAGGGCTTCCAAAACAAGCAGTTGATGGGCAGAGGCTTAAGCTTCGCAATTTCAAGATCAACGCACCTGTGACCATCACTGCACACATGTTGCCTTTGGTTTCAAGACAAGCTGGTTTCTTTTAATCTGTGGTTGGATGCGTTTCAAACCCACAACAATGATCAAGCCCGTTTATTTACAAAGAAAATTCTACGTTCGAGTCCCAACATGGCTCTGTATTATGTGCAGTCGGCAAAAAATATCACAAAGATATCACTCTGAATAACTTTCGTTCTAATGATCAGATTTTCACGAACTAAGTGTCAATGATAATGGTTTCTGGGAGTGACCTCAAATATGATAATTAATTAGTGATAACTATTTATTGAGTTATGAAATCAGTCACATAACGTACTTTCTCTGAGTAAACATATGTATTTGTTTTTACATAATTGGAATCCTGTCACTTGTAATAGGGGGGGGGGGTAGACAAAGTTTTGAAAAAAAAATGGGTCGTAAATTTGGTCGCAATAAAGGATTCAGAAAACAACCAACGAAAGTCGTTCCCACACTAATTCAAAAGATGAATACTTAAGTATACTTGCTTGCTAAGAAACCAAGCTCTGACTATAAAAAAATTGAAATAATGTTCTGTAATTGCTCGGAGAGGTTTAATTAATAGTTAATAGAAAATATCTCCAAGTTTCTAGGCAATAGACAATTTTTAAGCTGATTTCTGTCCAAGAAGCAAAGATTCTTCTTTTCTTTTAATCTCCTTTGAAAAGAAAATTTCAGTTGATTTATAAATTATTTATGATTTTCTAAGCTTTTAGAATTTAAATACGTGAACTTTTTATCTGGCATTATTTAAATATTTTTTGTTGTTTTTACTATATGTATACGAGGATTTTATACAAAAATAAAGTTGTCATAACTTATAACTATATACAAAATTTTAGGGATAATCATTTTTGCAGCTAGGCAATAAACTTTGAAGAAACAAAAAAAGTGCTTGAAAAATAAAATATAGATTGTATAATAATTCTGAAGCACATTCACAAGGTTTTCTGTAATACACGATATTTTTTTTTTCTATAATTCAAGGAAATGCTGAATGTTAAGTGGCATTTTTAAAAAATTGAAATATGTCATGTTTAAGAATAAAATATTGAAATAATATGTTACATATTGTATGATTCATTGTTTAAAAAATCGCCTCATTCTGCTAGATATTTAGGTTACATGTTTTTCGTTGGATGAAGATGATTTGCTAATAGCATCCTCATGTTTCGGTACATTCTAAAACTTACGTTCGCCAATTCCCCATGAAATATCACACAGCATGTTCTTCAATTACGATAAGCTACATTTACCAGCAAATACTGCTACTATGATTTGTTTTCTTACTATATATCTGATACGATACTCTATTTTTAAACAAAGCTCGTAATGTCTTTAAGATACTGAGAGGGGGGCATAAAAACTTAAAAGATAAAATATTCTATTTCATTAACTCTAAATATCGGGTCTCAAATTTTTAATTTTAAAGTTAAAGATAACTTTTACAATATTGATGCTACGGTTCGGTTCTCTTTGTTTTTAAAAATCACATGAATCCCGTTGAAATATTAAAATGCATATGTTTACTTTAACGAGAGTAAAATCCTTATCAAGATAATGATCAAGACCCAAATGTAAAACAGTATAATTGATGATCGAAACTCAACTGGCTTCAAAAAAGATGAAGAGGGAAGTAAAAGTCGACATGTTTCGACCTTTCAACTATAAATGCCCATTCTCAAGACTTGTCAGTCGTTAATGACTTGTGACTTTAAATATTGGACGCTCAAAACATGTCTATTTTTATTATCATCTATTATTTTTCAAATCAATGAAGTTTTTATATTTTCGATTCAGTTTCTTCCTATTATCCACTTAGTAACACAGCATATTAAATTATATCTCTCGATATTAAACTAAGTTTTACGAAAAATCTAGGCATAGGTTCTTAGATTGAAAAAATAATACTTCACTATTTTTTAAGAAAATCAATGCGGTACATTTTTTTTTTTTGCTGCAAGCCTTAACATTTTTTAAGGTCATAAAAAATTCCGTTTACAATTTAAATTTCAAAAGTCGAATGTGAAAATGGAATGTCCCCTAGCACCAGGAATTAAAATTAAATAGTTTATTAGAATTAAGTAGAACAAATTAAAAAGGAAAGTTATTTTAAGCAAGTTAGCGTTTCCGTCCTACTCGAAGTTGCTTGAAAAGGTATTTTTTATCTATCGATTTCAAAGTTCATTCAACATATATTTTATGGTATACTTTGGGAGTATTTTGACCGAGTTTACTTTTACACCCTCATTTGTTTAAAATTATTAAATAATTTGCTTAAAATAAATTATTCAAACTATATGATTTAATGCATTTATAGTATAACAGTAAACGGGGCTTCTATAGCATATCCTAAACCGCTATCATTAAATAAATGGAATAAGCTTAGATAAATAATAAAAGTTAATTTTTCTCTCGTTTTATTTTTCAAGCAATATTATATGTTTCAATCAAACAGATTTCTTTCTGAAAATTATTGAGTAGGTTCCTTGGAGTAATATCATTCTTAAGTTGTTATGACGAAATCTTGGAAAAATTGGTCTTCACAGTTTCTGTAAAAAGTATGTTAACCTTCTCGCAGCGTTTTTTTTTTTTTCCTTTATCAAAATAAATTCGAAAACTGCATATTTTTTATAGTACTTTTTTAAAGTTTTATTGTACTTTTTTTCACAACTAAGACGTTAGGACGACATTTAAGATACTAAGATATTTTAAGGCGCTTAAAAATTTTGGCTACGTATTCGATTTCTTTTTATGCTCGGTATCTTTATACTCTTTGTAGTGACTTATAAAACATCATTACTATTTTAGATAATCTATGTTGAAGTCACAAGAAACAAAAAAAAAAGAAAAAAGACAGTCAATAATTTATATTCTTCTTTCGAAAAAAATAGTATGCTTAGTAAATAATCAGCTGTTTTGCATCAAATAATTTTGAACAGCTGGATGTTCTTAATTTCTTAACAAGATTTTATTCTTAGCTAACAAACAATAATTCTAAGTTTTATTTTTTTTTAAAAAAACTTGACAATAATTATAAAAGGAATTTTACTTCAAAGAAAACCTAAAGTGAAGTGCTAAAATAATTTATTAGTATACTAATGAAGAAATAATAAACGTAGTAGGGTAAAGAATACGATTTTTAAAAATGTTAAAATTGAATTAAATCGTTGGTAAAATAGTTCTGCGAAACTCTCCTGGACAGGTGATTAAAAAAAAATTTTTTAGATTAAGACGATATATAAGATCTTCAGAAATTTTAAGATGCTTAAAAATTTTGACTACGTATTCGCATTAATAATTATAAATATATATTGAAGAAATTGATAAATATATATTGTTCCAAATCTATGCATACGTATATATATTAATGAAATTATATCAATTATTGAGAAAACAAACTAAAAAATAAAATATAATTACGTTAAATAAGCACAATCTGGTGTATAATCATATTCTATCTGAAGTATGCTTTTATAAAACTCGACAATCGTTGAATAAAATATGTTTTTTATTCAATAAAATGTTTTATTTAAATTTCTTTACTGAATTGAAAATAAATTTTTAGGCGACTAAAGAAGAAACATGCATTTTATAAGCTTAAAATATTAAAATAAAAAGATTGGCAATCGGTTATTAGCGAAAAAAAATATGAATGAAATTTTACGCTACGCGCGTGAACTCAAGTTTCTCTTAAGTTAATCCCATTTTTATATTAATCGCCCCATTTAAATATTTCTTCATTGTCAGCAAATTATTTTCTAAAAATAATTAATTTTAATTTTCTCAGCTTCTACTAAATAAAAACAGTAGAAACTTTAGATTTTCCAATTGGAAAATATGTAGATTAATATGGTATAAAAAAAATTCGTACCTTATAATGCAATATTTTTTCATCCTCAATTTATTTAACAGTAAAAAATAATAAATAATTATTATTTTTTTTTGCATGAAATTATCTTGGGGTAAATGGGGTAATGAGTGGGAGCAATCTTTTTTGAATTGCTTAACTAGTTTAATCAAATTACTAAAAAAATTCCCAGCATTTTGGGTGCATTATTCACAAAATCAATTTTAACATAAAATTCCATTTTTATCGTAAAATATTATACAGTAATTTTTGTAGTAATATTTATTCAATTAGAATAATTCAATGGTTTCATGGTAATTATTACTAAAATTACAGTATTTCAGAATCTTTGTACCGAAACATGTTCCGTTAAAATGAATTTTAAGGGGAAAACTACCGGCAACCTGAATCAGAGTAAGCATCATACGTAATTAAGTTTTTTTAAAGCATAACATTTTAAAATCTTAGTCTGAAAGAAAACTCCATCCAGTACTGCATTATTAATGGGGAATGAAATTGCAATTCTTCATTTCAAATCGGCAATTTTAATAACACGCATTCCGTAAACTATGTAAAGTTAAAATTCCGTTAACTATATAAAGTTAATATTACTTTTAGTTGATTCCATTATTTGCAAGAGCCGTTTGATCAATGTTAATATTTCTCAGAGCGATTTTTATATCTTGAAGTTAAAATTTACATTTAGTTCTTTATATTCGATCCTTACATAGAATACCATTTTTGACTATAAACTGAAGCTATAAACTAGTAAAAAGTTAACTGTCAAAATTTAAAAATTTTTTACTTGAACATAAAATGAATGAAATGTTAAAAATCAAATAAGCGTATTTATTATTGCAAATTTAAAAGTATTAGACTTAAAATGTAGAAATAAATGTTTGCTAAAATGTTGGAGATCAATATATTCCCAAAAATAACAGAAGAAGTAAAAAGCTTTTATTTTATTTTCTAGACATGCATGAATAAAACTCAGCAAAGAGAAACAAATACTTATATTTGGAACGTTTTATTCCAGATACATAGGTTTTGGGATGATAAGTCTTGGAATATCAAATGTTTAAGTCACGTAACACATACTCAATGAAATAAAGGAAACTAGTGCAAAAATACCAGGAATGAATTCTACATAGTGTGAGAAACCTTAAGAAAGAATTTTTGTTCCTCTCTAGCATTCGATGCCTACATACATACAAAAGAAGTTCTTCTAACAATTCAAATTTTTTTCTATTGTGCAGTAAAGGGAACCTACAGAAAGAATGTTCTGTAATAACTGCACTTAATTTATACTACTAGAATCCTTATAAATTGTGAAGTAAATATATTTATATATGTAATATAGAATGGCTCATTCGAGTCTTTCTATATTAAAGCATAAGCTTAAAATAGATTTCTATTATTAATTTTAGGACGTAGAAAATCATTATTTCACAAAGAGTCTCAAAACTCAAAACTCAAGATGCCAATTAAAAGTTTTTTTTTAGAAAGTAAATGAGAAATAATTCATGAAAATATACTCTTTAAGAAAATCGCAAAAATTCCCTATTCAAAAGCATGATATACACCATGCTTTTGAACAAATCAAGATTTCTAAATTTTACCAATTGACTGACGCTTTATTAATTTAACGATACCAATTCCCCTTCGGGATAATAGTGGAGTATCATCAATATAAATAGCGGGAGCCATTAATATTGCTTTGTTTTTTCACATTTCTACAGGCTAAATAAATTAGCGCCTAATCCCAACATTCCCGCTATGGGAAACTGTAATTGTAAAATGTGAAAGAAAACCAACGTAAGCTGTTGATGTGTATATATATATATATATATATATATATATATATATATATATATATATATATGTCACGGCCAAAGCCCGAAGTCCGGCCATTTCGCGGAAGTGGCCAAAAAGCGATGTGCTCATTCAAGATTGACCGGGCGAATGTATACCGGGCAGTGGCACTTAACTAGACCTAGTATATATTTCGGACATTTACCAAAGTTCTAGTCATACTAGGTCTAAATAAGTGCCACTGCCCGGTTGCCCGGTATACCCTACACTGATATTTTTTAAGGTTCAGTATTAAAAAATATCACTGTTACAATAAAAAGCATAAACAAATAATAAAGCTAAGTTAAGTAAAAGACGTAGAAGAAAAAGTATAATATTTCAACAAATTTGATAAGCTTTACGACGCTGTATTTAATTAACTTCACATTAATTAATATTCTAACTTATGCGGAGAAACTTAGCTCGACTTTAACATGTCATTTTGCATATAAACGATCACCTGATGCTGACGTCATAGGTCACATGTGTGGATATCCGTGCTCCTCATCTTCTTAAAGTGGAAGTACCGATTGGAAATAAAAAAAAAACTTTCTTTTAAAGTTTCCAGAAACGAAAATCCATCCTTTTCCGATCTATTTTGCAGAGACAGTCACATTTTTTAAAAACGTCTTAGTCCGCTTAAAACTTCTTAGTAACTTATGCTAACTATCTTTGCATTCGAAAAATAAATATTACAATAACCCAAATACAAGCACTAAAAATAATTAAGATTGTATTTTGCAAAAGCAAAAAGACGCTTGTTAGAAATAATTATGTTAACTTAATTAAACTCATGAGTACATGCATCAAAGAAGTCTTAAAATGTTCTTCATACACAAAAAAAGCTTGTTTCACGAAAAAATTTCATCAGTTGAATACACTTGAAATCGAATGAATATTTTCAGCTCTTTAAAGATTAATTATATTACTTCAAGCAAAGCTTTCAAGATATATTTTATCTCGCAAATTGTGTTGTGGTATTTGATCAATTACTCTAAAGTACATTGAAGTATTGTTTTCCTAAATTTCTTTTTAGTTCTTCATTCTCGTTATTTGAGCTACTAAAAAGAGGGATTGAATAAAACTTACAGCTCATTTTAAAAGAGTTTTAGTTTATTATGATAAATTTTTCAAAATAGATCCTTTTTCAATTAACCACGTGATAAATTGAACTTAATATAACTTATTAAGAATGGTTTTTATAACTTACAGATATTAATTGAAAAGCTAAATAGTACACATAGTTTTTTAATCATTTTAAAACATGAAGTTTAATGGCTAAGTAATCTTATATTTTACTGAATTTTTCTTTTTCAGAATAATTACTTATACATTTTGCCAATTACACTTTCTAATGCTTCAGACTTTAGCAAATACAAAGACTGGCCAACATGAAAATTTATATTTTGTTTTGTTACTTTACCCTGTGTTACATTGAAATACTAAGTTAAAATCGGATGAAACTGAATAAATAAGATGCGAATGAAAATTAAATAAGCAAACATCAGCAATTGCAGAAATGAATTATAAAAAAATATTTTTATTTTACCTATTTTCTTAAGTCAGGGGTGCAAAATTTTTGAGGTACTAACCCAAAATTTGGACTCATACTCTTAGAAATTTAATCACCAAAGTTACTTGTGCAGTAAATATACTTACCACTTTTCGAATTAGTTATCTATTCGAAAAGTGGTTATTAGTTTCGAATTAGTTTGAATTAGTTATCACATCTTAATAAATATATCTAGATGTAAACACTTTAAAACTGATGTATTGCAGCGAGGTTTAGAATTAAATATTCATGATATTTTAGTATCATTTTAAGAGCCGTGGTGGTTCAGGGGAGAGAGCACTCGTCTTCCAATGAGATGAACCGGGTTCAAATCCCAACCTTGGTTGGTCAATATGACATCCGCACCCGACTAATACCAACCAGTGTGACGTAAAATAACCTCAGAGGTACACGGATCAGAGGTTAGAGTTCCCTCGTCATCAGGCTAACCATTTGATGTTTCCGCGGTTTTCCTATCCATGTAAAGCAAATCCAGATAAGGTCCATTAAAAAGTCCTCAAAGGCAAATTTCTCTCAATACTTAAACCATGAGTTCTCTTGTCTTCTAGATTGGGTTCAAAATTACAAGGCTTCGGAGTTAATCTTTTGTGGTCGTAAACGCACAATTGGTATCATATTGAAGCTGCATTGTTTAGGGCTGTGGCTCCAGAATGGTGCTCCGTGGAACTCCAGGGTTCCACTTAAATATCACAAAGATTTCGAGAATTAGGAATTTTTTTAAGCAGTTATGACTTTTGAAAATTGTATTACATTTATATCGAATTAATAACCTATTATTTATTTCATATTTCCGTTATTTTTATGAAAATATTTAATTTAAATTCTTGTGAGGAAAGAAATTTCATAACAGCGTTTTTTCTTATTGTAATATACTAAATGAATAATAAAAAGGATGTATGCATTTATGAAGATCATTCATTTATGCATTTATGAAGATCATTATCATTCAGGGTTCCACATAAAAAAAAAAAAATTGGGAACCTCTGGTTTATGATACAAAGCAAATGACTTTTGTTTTGGTTAGAAATAAAGGTTACTACTAATTCATAAGTATGATAACAAGAGAGAAAGTAAAAGAAAACGTTTCAATCATTTTTAGCAATACACGTATAAAATATAAAATGAAACATACGCTGAAATTCCGACGTAGAAATAATTATCGTTCTTCAGCCATTTACTAAAGGAATGAAAGTCACAACACAATTATCGAACAACTTATAAAGAGATCAATCATGGATATGAACAGGAGATTCAGAAAATTACTATGACAGATATTTTGCTGTAAAAAAGATAGCATTTCTGCCCAAACAGTAATTTGATGATGATATACCCCATACAGTAATAATGATAAGGAAAGTTACTAGTTTCAAGAAGAGAAGTAAGGAAAATGCATTTCTTTGTTATAAATTGAAACGAAAAAATAATATATTAATAAAAAAAAATATTTAATAAAATAGATCAAATATAGTGCTAAGTTTCACTAAAATTGTTTCATTAAATTGTTTTGATATATTTTTTTTTCAATAAACGGTGAGAGAAAATGAACATAGCTAAAAAATTTATTATGTACTGAATGGGAAGCGGAAAATTTTGAATTAATTTATCACGAATGAACACAGGGAATATATTTTTTATTGAAGCTTCGTGTATGTGTTATCTCATTAATGTTTTCGTAACAAAATCTCACTAACTGTAAACTTCTTAAAGATTAACATGGGAAATATAGGTTTCTTGTTGGCGTTTACATTTTTATGATCTATTGCTAACACTCTGAACGTTGGAAACACCACATATTTCCGATATCTTTTAAAAGTATTATTGCGATCTTTTCAAAATGTACTTTCAATTTAGAATGAGATATTTTTTTAATATATGCGTTATTATTTTAATAAAACATGTGTTACTCGCTGAATATCCGCTCTTCCAGCGAGGAAAAAAAGTAAGCAATCTCTTCAGTATTAATCAACACAACAAAATCTTGAGGAAAATCTATACCAAAGCTCTTAAAATAACTTTAAATATTTCCAATTTTTTTTTCATTGTCATTATTTCCTACGCTTTCCGGAGACTTTATATAATTAGATTAATTTAAATACACATTTAAAAGTTCAATTCATTAAAGTAAAAATTAATTCAGTTCAGCATGAGGTGAGTAAAACGCTCGTTATCAATACCCTGAAATTTAGCAGGCAGACTTTTTAAACTTATTACTATTTTGAATATTTTCAGTATTTTTTTTACTAAGCTCTTTTATAATTCAGCTCTCTGAAAATTATTTGAAAGACAATCATGATGACGTATTTGAAAAAGTTATCTGTGCAGGGTCTTACTTAAAGGCTTACTTAAATTATAAGTAAGCCATAAAATTAAGACCCAACTGCAAAATTAGCAATTCAATATATATATATATATATATATATATATATATATATATATATATATATAATTTTGTTTCTTTTTTTCTTCAAAATAACTTAAGATTTAAAAAATTTTTACAAAGTAAATGATAATTAAATTTTAATCTAATTAAATTTAAGCTTTGAGTAAGTATTTAAATTAAGGTATTAAGGTTTAAATTAAGGTATTAAGGTCTAAATTAAGGTACTTAATTAAGGTTCGTTAAGTATTTAAATTAATAAGGACATAAGCATACTGCTTAAATTTCTTATCCACTATAAACAAATTAATAAGTAAATTTTATTTTTTATGTTTCTAAATAAGTGTGATGATTAAAGTTAAATTATGGAATAATGAAAACTAAGATTTTATTCTTTATAACTTTTATAGCCAAAGTTAAAAATATAAACTCTCTATTATTTTAAATTAAGGAGAAATATTTTTGCAATATGCACATAAGAAAAATTAGATAAGAACCGAAAAAAAACTTACATTTTATCATTTAATTTAAATCTATTAAAATTCAATGAATGATTTCTCAGAAAAAAGGCAGAAAAAAGTGATGAAATAAATAAACCAGAATTATTTCTTATAATTCAATTTTTCGACTGTATTGTGAATTTCTAATTTATCAATATCTTTAAAACATATTTATACTTTTTCAATAAGTGTAAATGTAAATTTAATTGATTATATTTGAAAACAAAAATATATCACACTACTGCATTAATATTACTCCTTTTTTAAAGCCAAATAATAAAGGATGCAATATTGTATTAAGGACGTAAACAGACGCATTAATTTTTATTCTACAGATATTTATTCACTATAAATATTCTAATCAATACTTTGTTTGACTATACGCTGATATAAATGTCCCCAATGTTGATAACGGCTGTTGTAACAAATCGAAAAATGAAGTAGAATAATCAGTTGTAAATACATAACATTCAAAATGGCCGATAACTGCCACACGCATATGATTTTGATTAGATACCTCTTCATAGAGCCATCATAAATAGAAGTGAAATCATTGGTGAATTGTTGAAAACGTCATATAAATTTAAAGGAAAGTTTAATTCGTTAGCCATATGTTTCTGACACTAAATGTAGAATTCTGTCTGTTAAAGGACAGAAAGATTGAATAGCGAAACAGAAATGGAGAACAATTTAGGCTTAATGACTGCCATTTGTATGATAGATTAGTTAAAATCGTACATAAGGAGTAATTTTAATATTATTCAAATAACATATCTATTTCGCAGAAATGGATTGAAATAATATCTCACTTTATATAATATGTTAATTATCAAAATAATATTAGCTTTTCTTTAAATATTTTTAAAAACTAAAAATAATAGTATATTTTTTTAAAATCATTACGTACAGTTAAATGCAAACAAGAATTTTAATCTTAAATTTTTAAAATCACTTAAGCTCTGAAGTTAATTTTAATTGATCATTTAATACAATAGTATAATTGTCTATTCTAAAATTAGGTTTTTATTAAAAGTAGAGGTACTAAAATTATATCGTAAATAGATGACGTTTAATAGTTACAAATCACTAGAATAGTTACAAACGAATAATTTTTTTTCTCAAAAATAAAAAAAAGACGTCATAAAAATACATTTTATGTTATAGTTTGTTTTATTTTGAAATTAAGGATTAACTTATTTGAAAATAAAACAAATATGCGAAAATTTCTAACTAATTACTGACATTTACAAAACTGAATGCAAACACTTCTGTGGAAATATAACATATAGTTTAAATTTTGGGTTGTTAAAAAGAAATTAGTTTTACAGTTATATTATTACATAAATTACTGTACTAGTTATATTACGTAATTGTTGATGCTACTTTTAACAAAAGTTTTATTTGTTATATTTTTAATAGTCA
The DNA here is from genome assembly GCA_949128135.1 of Parasteatoda lunata. Taxonomy (NCBI): domain Eukaryota; kingdom Metazoa; phylum Arthropoda; class Arachnida; order Araneae; family Theridiidae; genus Parasteatoda; species Parasteatoda lunata. The sequence goes on along the minus strand of OX421975.1, from coordinate 43,018,341 downwards.
CTATATGAATTTGTGAACATCTTGTATTCTCTAAAGATATAAATTTTCAAAAATATTAACTTCGGACGATGACTGATAATAGCTAACACTTGAACAAAAACTGCTTAACCTTGAAGAACTTCTTTTTGCTACGCCATCAACATTAAAAATAGAAGAAAAGATAAACAAATAGATGTATGTATAAGTGTGTACTACCTGCTGGAAAGGTAATAAAATAAATTTAAACTTAAGAAGACAACTTTAAAGGTATATCGATATATATATATATATATATATATATATATATATATAATATATATATATATATATATATATATATATAAATATATATATATATATATATATATATATATATATATATATATATATATATATATATATATATATATATATATATATATATATATATATATATATATATATATATATATAATATATATATATATATATTGCCAAAATAGAAAGAAAAAATAAATATAAAATTATTATTAATGCTATTAAAATTTCTATCTGCTGTAAATAACTATTTAAGATAACTGGGGGCTAACTTTATCAAGAATGCTAAGTTGTTATATGTATCATCGAAACGTTTTATCTAAATACTCAAGTTCAAATTAATATATTAGAGATACTTATTACTATGCTATCGAAAAATTAAATTTAATTCTTAATTTTGTTTAAACTAAAGCTTTTGTAGAGTATTCTTTCTACTTCATTTGATCCGCTTTTTGTGTTTGGCACAAAATTTTTATTTGGAAACAAAACTTGACAGCAATGAACTCTCATTTTTTGCCGAGTTTAAAATATTTCCATAAACGGTTACGAAAACATAGGATTTTCGTACACTGTAAAATATCTCGGTTAATGTTTATCCAATACTTGGTGCAAAGTTTCTAATTGCACCATAAAATGGATAAATCGAAAATTATTTTATCAAGGTTGCACCATAAATTGGAAAATATGATCAAGAAATGCGTTTATGGCGCAATCGATTGCACCAAACTTTCGTACTATGATAGGCACGTGACCGATAACTTATTTTGCAGCTATTGACAAGATGGCCGATTTTGTTGTTGAAGCTTGCAATCATGTCATGCAAGTTTTCTTTGAAATTGTCAATTTCTTTTGAAGGTAAGTAAAGTTTTATTAATTATTTTCATTAATTACAGTTCATTTCTTTCATATGAACTTTAAAAATTGTGTTGTCTGTTCTGAAAGTGTTAGCTTCAAATTTCTTCTAGGAAACTGTATTCGTTGTTAAATATTTTAAAATCTACATTAGCTCTTTTTCAGTAAATAAGGAGATACAACGATTTTATGTGCACAGTAAGTGCATTTACAGTTTATTTGGCTAAAAGAGCATAGCTTTCCCCCACATTTACTGCCGGTGAAAATGTTCCAGGTTTGTGTTTTTATTTCATTCGACCGAACAAAAAAATTCGTATGTGCTTTCTGTTAGGATTAAAACTTTTTATAAATATCTATGCTTTTGTTTTGATTTTCATGTTCTATTTTGCTCATTTTCGTTTGTAACCTCACATAATTACACGAATTTTGGTCTACTCCTTCTAAAGTGATTTTGCTGTATAAATTTCAAAGCGAATTATTCACCTCAAATTAATACTAATCGTTGTCATGGAAACGAGATTTCTCTTTACGTTAGTTGAGCGCACGAGGTAGGAGAAAAACATAGTGGGTAATATTGGCGTTAAAGAAAACAAAGCGATATTTTTTTTTTAAATTCGCCAATACCTTACTGAAATTTAGAACAAAACAGCAGCAGATTTGTTTTAGAACATTTAGAAATAAGCTGATTTTTTATTATAATTTTTTTTAAAAAATATATTTTACTATTAATATTTTTTAACTAAGCGAAATTTTTTTTAGATGAAACAAAGTATTGTATTTAAAAAGTTAAAAAATATATTTTTTTATTATATACAAATAAAAAAAATGCTTTGATGCTCATAGATACTCTGCTTTAGATACTAATTTTTCTATGTTTTTTTTATTTTTACTTATTTATTTTATTTTTTTGTAGCTTTATGTATATTAATTTAGCCCACATTTGTGTTTTATGAGGGAGAGAAAAGGCAACATAACCATGAAATCGAACGTTTTCATAGATCCTCAAAAATGTCATACGCATTCGTTATAATATTTACAGTTGTTTTTTTTTTTTAAATAATTTTTTTTGAAAAGTTTCATTTTATTTATATAGGTAAAATTATTTCTTCAGAAATATATTAGCTTCTATGAAATAAAAGACCTTTAGTTAAAAAGGCAATCCTCACAAATAGAATAAATGTGGAGTTTTAATACTATCCACATGAATACTCCTTGTATCAGTAGCCAGATTCCACCCTCTTAGACTCAACACGAACTCTTTAATCTATACAAGTGATGATCAATTTGTTCATTTCTACTGTTACCAGTTCCTTCAGCAAATTTTTTACTGGGACGCTCTGCATAAAATTGAATTTACAATTTCTCAAGTGAAGAAATTCTATTTTTACAAAAATAATAATTATAACAATATTTTAAAATATCAATATCTTTCTTTCCTTTCCGGGATCTTTGTGGGTGAAAGGAGGCTTAAGATAAAAATCCCCCCCCCCGTATAAATACTTGGTCTCGAAATTTGTTTTAGGTAGTGAAACGTTTTAACATTTTTTTACATGAGAATTACAATTACTCAGTTTTTTTATGTTGTATTTTAAAAATAGTAATTAAAATATGACTTGCTTTGATTGATCTTTCTATGTTTTAAGAAAGTAAGGATTCAAATTTTGTTTCTTCTGTACATTTTAAAAGCATAAATTACATTATGTTTAATCTTCTTTCATTAGCACAAAGGCACCAACAACTTCAATGATTTTAATTGAGAAAGAGACACAGGAAAAAATATTGTTATACCCAGTGCCGAACCTATTGATAAAAATATTTATTCTGCCAAAATTACCAGAATTCCAGAAGGTTATAAACAGTTTTTTCACAATTGAAAAGTACTATTTTTAAGAACAGCTTACAAACAAGGAATGTGTATAGATTCAAGTTTAGAGAATGGAGAACCTGTGTATGGAAAAACAATTATTCTTTTGTAAATAGGCTCCAAAATTTTATTTGTGGGGAATCTTTTTAAATCTTGTTGTGTTTTTTACAATCACTGAAAAATGTTATATAGTTAAAGCCATAGCACCAGAAAATCTATAATAGTGAATATGTAATAAAAATATTGTTCTTTCTCAAATACTCACAATCATTATCATTATATTCACAATCATAATTTTTTTAATGAATGCTGTGTTATGTATAAAAAGTGTAATATATTTAAATTTTAAGATTTTGCTTAAAAATTATTACATTCTGTCCATGTATACAAATATCAAAGTGATTGTAAATGAATAAATTATGTTTAAATATTGATCTGTATATTTTTTTTTAATAATTCCGAGTTATTTCATTATTTTTACATTTCTTGAGTTACTTCAAATTTAATATTTCCATACGTCAATGTAATTAATATTGAAATGTTTCCTTAATCAGAGATTGGGGGTTGACCAATACAATATTTGTCTTTTTTTTACATAGATTTTTATTTGTGAAAGTAATATTTTCAATTTTAAATAATAAAATAATTTCAAAATACATAGTAATAAGAATTTGATTCAGCCTAAAATTAAAATTCTTTTTTATTTTCTCTTTAACACATTAGCAGTATTAACTCTATAGCATCTGTTCGTGCGTTAAATGAAATGTAAAAAATAATTCAAATTTTACATATATCAATTTGAAGAGAGAAAAAGTTTTTATATGAAGGAAAATATTTTTCAAACGCTAAAAAGCAGATATTAATAAATATTTATAAAAAAAAGAGAAGATAATTTAAATCAAATTATATTTTAATTATTTAAATACATAAAAATTAATAAAACTATTTTTATTTTTGATGTGTTATGTAATATATATATATATATATATATATATATATATATATATATATATATATATATATATATATATATTAAATAATACATCTAAAATAGAAATAGCTTTTTTAATTTTTATATGTTTAAATAATTAAATTAAAATTTGATTTAAATTATCTTCTCTTTTTTTAATAAATATTTAATACTAATGTTATCTTTCTCTGCTTTTTGGCGCTTTAAAAATATTTCATAATGGTGCAACCTTACCCTGCTTTTTTGCACTTTAAAAAGACCTAATAATAGTGCAACCTTCCTCGCTTTTAGTTCCCTTCAAAAATACCAAATCATGGCGCAAACTTCCTCCATTTTTAGTTCCCTTCAAAGCACGTATTTTTGGTGCAACCCTTCGTCGCTCTTAGGCTCTTTCAAAATTCCGATTTTTGGTGCAACCTTCTCTCGTTGTTCGGAGCTAGTGAAAGCACCAATATATGGTAAAACAGAGCACGACTTTATGTAGCCAGCAAATGAATACCAATGTTTGGTGCAACATAGCTCGAAATTGTTTACAGTGTACAGCTCGAAATTCTTCGCAAATAACTTATTATTTGACTAAATTATGTTTTGTATACTTGCATACAATTTAGTCAGCTAATTACAGAACCAATTCATATAAAGCTCTGCACTGGAGTATTTGAAATATTTCATGTGATTAATTTTTTTCAGCAATGAACTACAACAAATACTGAATATTTCTAACATGTTTAAAATTTTCCACTCAATATAATTTGATTTTTTATGACTTGTTATTATTTTACTATTTTACTATTAATGTTTATATATATATATATATATATATATATATATATATATATATATATAGTTTCAAAAATAGATTAGGCAGAAGATCATTATGAAATTTAGCTTGGCAGGTTTGACGAAAGTGCTAGAGAATTTGAAATACAAATGATAAAAAAAAGTATTTTATTTATGCAAATAGATTATAAAAAGTTTTAATTATTACTTTAAAAAAATACACACTTGAGGTTTCATTTTGTTATGGACAAATTTAAAACTAATCAACGACATATATGAGAAATTGCTTAAAATTTTTGTTAAACACATAATACAAGGGCGTATCAAATATAAATAAGACTTTTTTTTATAGCGAAATACTGAAAGTTTACTTTCAAAAAATACAAAACTGCTATTTTTCTACTTATTTTCCGTGAACTTCTTTTTTTCCAAAGTTTCGTAATTTTTTTTAATCCCGGCGGCAAGAAAGAGGTAGACCGATAATGAACCGATTGCAAACAAAATCTTCTAACTCATTATTGGATTAAAATCTTTCTTCCTCCCAAAGCTTCTTCAAGGGGACCAAACAAACGGTAGTCCGAAGGAGCCATGTCCAGGCTATATTAAGGATGTTAAAGAGTTTCGTTGCGTAATGTCTGTGACTTTTGTTGTGTTACTGCGGTCTTATGTGGCTTTTCAAAAATCTTTTCATGAAACCTTTTAATTTGTGTTCCAAATACCAGACATCCCCCTTGCTGACATATTTTTGATATTCCAAATAGTCATAACTAATCCTTCGCATAATGCCATATCTCATGTCTGTCATAGCAATAATTAATCGAACCTTCTAATGTCAATCTTTATGAATAAGGTCACGAACTTGGTCACTGTCGTAAGCACAAGATTTATATCTATATATATATTTATATATATATGTATATATATATATATATATATATATATGTATATATATATATATATATATATATATATATATGTATATATATATATATATATATATATATATATATATATATATATATATATATATATATATATATATATATATATATATATATATATATATATATATATATATATATATATATACATATGTCGTTATTATTGTGACAGAAATTTTTGTTCGGAATAAATATCATTATAAAATACAACCTAAGGGGGCTGAAACTTCAAAGAAAAATGCATTTACAGATCTGAATATCGGAAAACAACTGATGCATTCGTGCGAAAACCAAACAAAAAAGGAATGTGTAAGAAAAATGAAAAAGAATAACTTTGCATAGAATTTCTGCATGAATGATAAATGTAACATGATTTTGTAAACAGTTGTCACATTTTCAGCGTTATTTTGATTTTCTTTTTTGTTCTTTTTAAGCTGTTTTTTTTTTTCAGTTTTTATTACTTGTTTTAATATTTTGCATTGCGGAATGTTGGTTTTCGCTTAATTCACATTTTAAATCATTTTATTCATATTTATAGAAAAACTAGGCAAATTCTTATTCGATAAAGCAAAATTAACTTTAAAATTTCTATTTTTATTAGATTCAGCAAAAGCTAAAAATGTAAAATGTAAAAATGTGCTTAGTTTTAGTTTTAAAAAAATGAACTATAAGGCTTTTAAATACAACATAAGTATAAAAATGATTAAATCAGTCAATCAAGATTAAAGTAATAAATGTTGAAATGAGTACATTTCTTAAAGTGTTATTTACTGCATTAATGTGTTTTCTGCAAAGTTTTTTTTTTAAGTTTCTTTATCTGTAACTAAAGTAATAAAGGAACTTTTTTGTAGTTTAATGATTTTTTTATATATATTTTTCATTTTGATACGAAGCAATTGTTGTTTCTGTGACCAATTCTCATTTCCTCATTTTAAGTTTCTTTCTTTTTAATTTTTTTTTTCAAAACGGAAAAAAGTACTTTTCTTCAAGTGTTTATTGATTTTCTCTACCTAGGCTTCTAAATTGTCTTGAATTTTTTTTGAAAAACTCAAAAGACTGTATATATTGTTAGAAAAAGTTTCCTTTGAAGAAAAAAAATTGTATTGAATTGACCAATACTTCACGACTTGAAGTTTTTCGAGTAGGTTCCGGTTAAGAATTTTTTTGAACTATTTTATTCCATGAATTTTCTTTTTTCACTGAAGCATTCAATTCGTTTGCGTCACAGAAATGTATGGCAACTTCGCATAAGAGTCAAACTATGGAACAATGACTTCTGAAAGAAGACACATTTTTTTGATCAGTAACACTAGAAAGAAGAACAACGTAAATTGAATTTGTAATAAATCTCCTTCATTTTTATTTTGTTATTGGTATTATTTGTATAATTATATGAAGTATGTTTTTGATTCTGAATTTTGTATTGAATAAAATCAATCTTTGAGCATATGAATTATTCTGAAACTAAGGACTAAGAGGAATTTGTTTTAGTGTAGTTTTTTAAGTTTCTGATTTTCACACAAAGTAACAGAATATCGTGAGAAGTTTTTAAAAACCCGTGAGAAAACCCGAGCGTTAATGGAATGTATAGATTATTATGGATTCAAAATTCAAAAGAAAATACAAAATTATATATATGAATTTGATATAAAATTATAAAAAAAGAAGTTATAAAACTGTGTAATCGAGAGTAGTTTCATGTGATGGTTTAAAAAACTTATAATATCGGAAAAAATATAAATATTAACTGTAACTATAAATATTTTTTGATTCAAAATAGCTCAGCCTTAGAAGGATTAATTTTGGTCAAAAATCTTAAAACTAACTTTTAAGTTATCAGGTATCATTTTTTGAACCACTTTTGTTAAATTCATCAAAACCAGAACAATCATAAGTTCTAAAATAAATTAGAGCCTGATCAAACTCTTCTCGACTGCAAACTGAACTAAAATCATATTATCAAATACAAACTGAACTAAAATCATATTATCAAATACAAACTGAACTAAAATCATATAAATCTAAATGGTAGCAAATTCATCCATTTATTTGTTAAACACAGCCGCTACAGAAAAAAATGTGGTAGAAAGAACAAAAAAAATCAATTAAAAATGTTTAATTCAACAGTTTGACATATATTGTACACGTATATTTTTCTAAGCTCTTTTCTCTTGTACTTATCTCTTCCAAGTAGCAGTAAAAACCTAACTTCTTTCTGCAGTATCTATGTTAAAACTGCACCATATCGATGCAGTTTTATTAAGAACCAAAAAACCTAACTAACTGTGTGAAACTTAACAGTAAAAACCTAACTTCTTTCTGCAGTATCTATGTTAAAACTGCACCATATCGATGCAGTTTTATTAAGAACCAAATACACTAAATGAACCTATACTAGTATAATTGGTACTTATAAAACTGCAACATTTACCATAATGAAAGTGGTGCTTATTACCAAAATTAATTAAACACCATTGACGTCAATAAGATTGGTAAGATTGGTCAATAAGATTTCATTTCTCTTATACGAATCCATTAATTCTTCTTTTAGGTGCATTGTTTATTTATTTATTCTAATCAGTACCTATTGCCAAAACTAACTAAGCATCATTGGAGTCAAAAATAGTATGAAAAGTTTTTACTTCTCTCTTAAACGAAATAATACCGCTTCTCCATTAATTTATCTTTTTTTTTACTTTAATTACAAAATATTACCAAAATTAATTAAGCATCATTGATATTAATAATATCCCTAGCAGCAAACCAACTTGGAAACTCATTGGGCCAATATTCAGCAAATTTGACTCAACAAGGTTTTAAAGGGCCATTATTTTGCCAATATTGGATAGATATACAAATGTTTGACTCACCCGATATTTTTTAACCACTATTCAGTCATTGTTTGCCCTATATAAAATTGTCAAATTCACCGGATGTTTTATTTCCCTTATTTACCCAAAATCGGTCCTATGCAGAATTGTTAAGTTGACCCGATATTTTATAGCCAATATTCAAACGATGTTTACCCTATATAAAATTGTCAAATTCACCCGATATTTTATTTCCCTTATTTACCCAATATCGGCCGTGTACGTATTTGTTAACTCACCCGATATTTTAAAGCCATTATTCTGCCTATATCGGTTCGATATAGAAGTATCAGACCTTAACCGATGTTTTATAGAAGTTATTCAGCCTATATAAACAATACATAGAATTGTCCGATTGTCCCGATATTTTATAGCCAATACTCAGTCAATATAGACCATAGCTAAAATTATACAATTTATCCGATATTTAAAAGCCAATGTGGTCAATTATAGTCAATGTGGGCCCTATATAGAATAGTTCGATTCATCCAATATTTTTAGCCGTTATTCAGCCAATATAGACTCTGTGTGAAATTGTCCAATTGACCCGATATTTTATAACCTTTACTCAGCCAATATAGGCCATATATAGAATTGTTCAATTCACCTGATATTTTAAAGCCACTATTCTGCCAAAGTTTATTCTATATAGAATTGTTCAATTGATCAGATATTTTATTGCCCTTATTTTGCCAATATCGGCCCATTACGGATTTGTTAAGTTCTACCCATATTTTAAAGTCGTTATTCAGCTTATATCGGTTCGATATAAAAGTGTTAAACTCAATAAATGTTTCATAGATGTTATTTGGTCAATATAAACCCTACTTTAAATTTTCCGTTTGACCCGATATTTCATAGCCGTTATGGAACCAATATAGACCATATATAGAACTGTACAATTCACCCGGACGTTATTCAACCAATGTAGACACTATTTAAAATTGACCGATTAACCTGATATTTTATAGCAGTTAAATAAAACCTAAAACGTAAAATAATAAATGCTTTTCTCTAAAAACATACTTTATTGTTTTATCTGGTCGGATAGCCATCAATATAACTCAAGTGCTACTTTTACAATAAAATCAAAACTTGCAGTGCTCTTGGTAACTCGATTTTCTACTTTCAAAACTTGTCTTTTTGACTTAGGTAAATGTTTTATTTTATAACCGTCGTTGAACAGCTGACCCAATTCTGGTTTTACGATTACCAATGTTACGATTACTTGTAATTCTGAGTCTAATCCAGAAGACAAGGGAAGTTCTGGATCAAGTATAGGGATAAATTTGCATTCATGGAAGACATTTTGATGGAACTAATGCGCATTTGCGCACATGGTGAGGAAAGCCTCCCATGGTTATCCTGGCAGTCAAAGGACTCTAACCCATGATATGTCTACCACTGAGAATATTTTATGCAAGCTCGCACTTATATGCAAGCTCGCTATATTGTCAGTACGACCTGGGTGCGGAATTTCTATCGACCAGCCATTGCTGGGATTCGAACCCGGTTCACCTCATTAGAAGGTGAACGCTCTATCCCTTGAGCCACCACGGTTTTAGGTGAAAATGTTTGTTATTATCATTTCCAGTAATTCGGTAAAGACTGATTGCTTAATTGGATTGCACATCACGTCTTCTAAACTCCACTCTAAAATATTGCAAATAGTTCAAATGCAGCTTTATCAATCTAATTTTTAACTCTTGAAGCATCAAACATAAATTTTACAAGAAACTTGCAGTTTTGACCAAGGTGAAAATCATTTTCTGTGATGCTGTCAAGAGAGTGCTTAATTGGATTGCGCATTGTATCTTCTAGGCCATATCTGAAATTTATCAATCTATTTCTTAACATCCTTAAATAATTAATTAATTCAATTTCAAATTCCAGTTCCCTTGTATATAAGATGTGTTAACTTGATTTTATTTTGAGTAACCTCTTAATAGATGATGGTTGACATTGTCGGCAAAGAATATATAAGTGAGAAGAAGACCAGCTCTCATAGGCCCCCATGTAAACCCATTTCGGAGGTAACGGTTACCTCCATTGAGGTGTGGAAGTATTGCTAGGAAAACAACCCACCTCCTTACAGACGGTCCCTCCGTCCTTACCCCGTAAGCAACCCCATTCCTTTCAGCTTCCAACAAACACCTTTCTCCTTGTCTTTCCCCACTCATGTAAACAGCTAATGAAAAGTGACTCAAACCCCATCTGCTTTTGTTCTTTACAGACTTATATGGTTTCGAAAAAGGTTTACTTATTAGACAAGTAAAATATTTGCTTGTGACGAATTCATTAAAAAATAAATATAATTTATTATTTTAACATAGGTGTATAATTTAAATAGATATCGGTCACTTAAAGATGTCACTTTAAACAGTCACTTTAAAGATGGCGAAAAATTTGTTGTTAAGCATGTTTACAGACGCTATGATGGATGAAAGATGTGCGCATGCGTCGGCTCAAAAACCTTTGGCGCTTTTTTTTGTCATACAGGGGGACCTTGCTGGCCTCTGCTACGCATCGGAGAAACTAGACTTCTTCTCCCATTATATATTCTTTGTTGTCGGTATCTCGACAAAAACGATCACTTCGATAGGAATACGCGTACTTTTATGGATGGAACACAGAGAACAAATGACTTGCAATTTGTGTCTGCGACAGTAACCTCCTCGTGCTGTTGCTACTCAGTCAAGATCAGACACAACGGGTCCATTAACCTAGTTCCACATGGGCGTAATCTGATCATGCGTGCCTCAAATAACAATCTACAAGCTAATATTGGTTCTAGAATAGCTTTCAATAATATGCCAATATTGTTTTCTATGTAGAACCCTTATAGATTTTTAATGTTAGGTAAGCATTGGGATGTCCAGATTTTTCAATATTGATCCTAGATAGAAATGAATCCTGTTTCAATATTGAAAGTCATTCTAGGACCAATATTGAAAAATCGAGACATCCCAATATAGGTTCTGAGTTGCATTTTTTATGGGACTCATATTAGACAATTTTGAGACAAACTGGGGCCAAAGTAAAATTGTTACTAGAGTAGTATGGTGACTATCTACGGTTCTTTGCTATGAATTAGTAATAATTCTGCTTTAATTCTGTTTTTATTATGCTTTTTTATTTCGATTAGTTCCTATTATCATAATCAATTATTCATTAATAGTAATTCGCCACTAATTTTGCGCATCAGTTCGTATCTTATTTTTTTTATTTCAATTACCGTTGTATTTGAATTATTTAGTTTTATAGAAACACGTTTTAAAGGCATAATTAAAAGTAAAATAAACACCTGATTTCAGATAACTTTAAAAATACTAATTTAGTGACATAGCCTATCTATGGTATCACGTTCACGTTGATCATTTAGTTTATATGATATAAGAAGCAAAACATAATTAAATATAAAGGAACGTGCCATAAACGTCTTTTTTTATTTAATGAGAGCTATACACTGGCAAATATCAGTGATGTTATAGTTTTAGAATATTTGAAATAAATCAAATAGTCTAAGTCAGTGGCTAACGCTAAATCAATAAGAAAAACTCATATTTAAAATGGCTCTCCCAAATAATTTAACTAAAAATTTGAATGAGTTTTAGTATCAGGTGCTAAAATTGCCCCTTGCAAACACTTATCCTTATTTCGGGATATAAACAGTTGTAAAGGTACTCGAGTGGCACCCATACTCAAAAACAAACTCACTGATAAACTCTGCATTTTATTATGATAGATCAATACATCACCATTTACAGAAACAATTATTTAAATAACTTGGAGGAGAAAAAATATTTACTTACTTTTAGAATGTGGCTAACGCTCTTAATAAAATGACGAACAGCAATCAGATTTTTGCATCAAGGGCATAACAGACATACATCTCTTATTTACAATACGTTGTTTTAAACATTGTTAATATTATTCCAAAATAGTAGTTATTCTTTGAAAATCATTGGTAAAGTGTTAGACGTCATTATGTCCCAATGTAAAAAGATGCATTTAACTATTTAAGGTATTTTTTTTACAAAATTATTCTTTATAACTTGTTCTAATTATTTTTTAACAAAAATGATATCTTCTAAAAAAGAACAGAAGTAAATCATTAAATCTAAAAATTTGATCCAATGTCGAACACAATTTGACACAGGACCACCACGCCAAATTTGTAATGTTAAACTAAGTCCAACTTAAGGACTGCAAAGGTTTAAAATTATTAAGTATAAATATATGCTAAAAAATTACTAACTTAAATAATTAAATATGCCAAATTTAATATGAACAGTATAATAAATATGTCTGTAAACATAAATTGCAAAATTTTATAATCAAAACTAATTTGATTTAAGAAAATATTCTCGCACCTTGAATATCCAAAACGGTTCTTTTTTTCTTCCGTTTAAAGCAAAATACATCACAGCGCCAATTTTTTCTGGTATTTCTTTTCTAATGTCTTTTACTGCTTGTCAAGAATTTAGAGTAGATTTAGAAACAAAAGGGATGGAAAAAAGATATTACGTGAGTTGCCCAGAGGGCCAACGCAGCTAATGAGGCACATACTGCCACAATATCTCAGAAGTTCCATTTATCCTTATTTTATAGTAAAAAAAATAATCTAAGGTGAAAGTTTTGTTGAAGCGTATAAAAAAAAATCTTGAAACAAAGCGCATTAAATTGACTACTTGCAAGATAAGAAAATTGTGTTTTATAATGTGTGACATTTGAATTTTTTACGTAAACCTTTTTTTTCTTTTGTTTCCATTATTATGGCAGATTTCACATTTTTTTTTTCTTTAATGCAAATGACAAATTTCGTTAACATTTTATTTATACATATATAGAAAAAAATTCTTTAGCGCTTCATTTCAAACTGATAATCTTTTAAACACATAAAATATAAAACTTTGTTATAGTAATTTAGATTATAAGACATATAATTGTCTTAGAATGTATTTGATTTAGCTGATATAATTATTTGGAGCTAAAAAGCATTTCTGTAAAATGTAAAGTTTAAAATGATTATGAAAATATAATAGTAATTTGAAAAGTTAACACTTCTCTAAGTTATATTCTAAAGTAGTATACCGTATTCAAAATATTTGTATATGAACATCCCGAATGGCATTTGTTCTTGTTGTCTTAAACTTGTCTGACAGGTATCACAAATTTATAACAGGAAAAGGAGTAAGATTTTTAAAAAAATTCTTGCAGAAAATTCAATCAGCACAGTCTCCTTTTTTTGTTCAAACATTTTTCAGTAGAAAACTCTGTAAAACTCTTTATCGCTTTTTCCTTTGCATTTTGATATATAATATTGTTATTTTCTGATTGAGACAGATAATTATGTCTGATTATGCATCTTTCTAAAATTTCAAGAATATGATTTTTGTTGCCTGAAAAATTTCGATTGATGATAATGTAATTTTTAGTTGTTTTTTTTTTCTTTCTTATACCTTTTTACTCCTGGTATCAACATTTGTAGAGAATATTTTGAACTAAAACTAGAAATTTTAGAAGGAAAAAATTATCGTCGGTCTCCTAAATGCCCAGATTTTTTTACAATAAATATTATACTGAAATACATTTTCAAAACTCCTTAGTCTAAATTACTGTATACATACTGCTATTTTATTCTAATTCACCCGAGTAAGTCTTATATATGAGTTTATAATAAGTTATTATTTGTGAGAACAAAAATGCCATTTCGCATGTTAAACATTTCTTTTTTCAATCTTATTAAGGTAGACAACTTTAAACCACTGGCCAAATATCTAGAAGAAAAGGCAATAACGACAAATAGATAGTAGGCTCATGAATCTACAGCATGTTGAACCGGTATCCTTAGAATATCATTTGACAACTAAGAAGTCCTGCAAGGTTGTTTAATCAAATAAGAAAATTAGCTGCTATGAATTGACAAACAAGAAATCAAAATTTTTGGAATGTTTGGGTATATAGTAGTTTGATAATTGTTGAAAATGATTATAAAAAGTATTATTTACAATGAGTTATCAAATAGGGAAATTCCATCCTCTTGTTTCAAAGTTAAGTTTATCATATAACTATAATTAACATGCTATATGACTAATTTTAAACAAATATATTGTGTTATTCTGCTTAGTTAAAATTAATACATTAGTATAAATAACCTAAAATATTAAATAAAATTATTATATTAAAACTTAAAATGTATACAAATATACGTATTATATCTCTAAATAAAATAATCTACAATTATATAAATTTTTACTCATTAGAAATTATGTTATTCTTCACTTTTAATCTTCAAAGACTGAAAAATTCAATATCAGACACAATGCATGTTTTTAAGTTATCTTTAATTTGTTTACGATGTACTACTTTGAGTTTAATTCATTAAATTTTTTGAATAGAATTTAACAAAAAAGGTTTGATTGAAGTTAATCCATTTTCATTTTAGGATTTTAAATAATTAAGTAGAAGAGCTGGCTAGTATTTAAAAATGTCAACTGGAAATCTTTTAGAAATCTCTCTGGGTTTTAACAATAAAACCTAAAACCAAAAACAGAAATTTAATTTCCTTTCAGCAAAGAGAAGGATTATTTTCCTTATCTATTTTCAAGACCGAAACTTCTCTGAAAAATATCTTTCAGATTCTAATTACTGTGTAAACATTATTCCTAAAAAAGAGAGAAATTTCTTTTTTCTGCTTGAAAATGTCACTCTTTGTACAGTTCAAATTTATGGGTTTAAAATGGTTGAAGTTGATATGCAAATGTTGGGAGGGGAAATAAAAAGTTAATTACATTGTCGTAGTAAATGGGATGAATTGGTGTGAAAGAAATGTTATTAAGCTTGACTTATTGAGATAATTAAATTTTAGTTATGGCATATGTCACTTTATTTTTTACTCTTCAAAAGTCAAAAGCAACAGCTACATGTTATTATTTAATTTTAGAAGTAGTTTTTGTTTTTGAAAAGAATAAAAATTTATAAAGCACTTTATTCATCGCAACAATGAATTTAGTTTTCCTAACAAAAGAAAAGTCATAATCAGATAACATGAGACGCTCATCACGATAGAGTAGCCTCTATAATAAAATCATAAATTCTTTACTTCTAGTGTACGAAACTTATTGAAAAAGTTGTTGGTAATATTTTCATATTATATTATGTTATGTTATGTTATATTGTATTATATTATATTATATTATATTATATTATATTATATTATATTATATTATATTATATTATATTATATTATATTATATTATATTATATTTGTTATATTATATTATATTATATTATATTATATTATATTATATTATATTATATTATATTATATTATATTATATTATATTATATTATATTATATTATATTATATTATATTATATTATATTCAAGATTGTCAATTAATATTTCCTTTACACATTCTAATAGACAACATTGAATATTTTTTCTAAATTTTTTTCAAATTTAATAATACAAATTTAAACGCTTTTTGCGATAGAATATCTGTACTAATTTCAAAAATTCTGTACTTTAAAATGGCACAGCTTGTTGAAATTTTCAATAGTAAATTTTCAATTTCTATTTTTGAAATAAATTACTAAACGAAAGATAATTTCGTGTTCGGTTTAGACATTGCATTTAAGTTCATTACAATTTTCTATACATACGAAACTATAAAACATTTTTTTTTCTAAAATTAATTTTTCGGAGTTACATTGTGAGTACTAAATTCGGACAAATTACTGTTACATAAATAAAATATACAATTTATAACAATAGACTTTTTTGAATTTGAACCAGGTTAACTTAAAATGATGCTGAATTTGAACTTAAAACAATTGTTATATACTTGCAAGTTGATGTTTGTTAGAAGAAAAAAAACTACGCCTTAATTTAACTTTTCTTAAACTAATACAGATGCTATAAAGGAAAAGGGTTGTGATATAGAATAAATACAAAAATATGTTGCAGAATACACTTTTTAATTTGAAGTTGAAATAATGTGTGATTGGAAATTAAAATAATTCCTTTATACGCAGTTACTGCTGTTACGTTATTAAAAAACAATGCTTGTTTTCTCTAAGTTTAATTTTTTGGAATTAAATACAAATCTATAATATTTTAATCAAACAATTATTATATATGTGAAAAATAAAATATAATATAATTTACTCTTTTTAATTCGAAAATGTATATCTTCATATAAGAATTTTAAATTATCTTCTTAAATTTTCTTGTTGAACACATTTTATATTTTTCCTAAATTTCACATTGCGAAATCACTATAAATTATACACAAATTGCAATATAAAAAATACATAAGGACTGAATTTTTTTTTATTTTATTTATTATTATTATTTTTTTTTTTTTGAAAAATGGATATCTTGAAATAATGGGTAAATCGGACATAAATACATTCCTATTGATCGTTTTCAAGTACACTGCAAAACCCACTGTGAGGTGGGAAAGTAAAACTTTACATATGACTCTTGAATATTGTTGTTTCCCTACATCAAGAATCAAGGTAAGTCCCCGTTCTAGTGAAATATCTAGAATGTATTTTTCACACTATTTGGTGAAAAGTAGCACCACCATAATTTATTTTGATTTAGCAACACTATAATTTATTATTAATGAAAAATTAGATGCACCTAAGAATCAGTAAAACTATTTTTACGTGGCAATTTAGAGTAACAATACTTAATTTTGGATGTATATATACACAATTGTTGAAACAAAATTAGTTTTTAAATCAGAAATACTCCCAAGAGCAGAGATAAATTAAGACGAGAGATAGATTAAGACGAATTCGAATTAGGCTTAAATAACCAAAGAGGATAGAAATTATTATTATTAATTTTTCATTCATTCAATTTGTATGAATAAAAGAAAAACTTCCCTGGTGTACATTTTAGCAGTTATATGAATAAACGTTTCAAAGGAATTTGAATACATTTCAAAACCTTTTACTCTCTACGTATCCGAAAAATAAATATTTGTCTGAAAGATGGCAGGTTAAACTTTTTTCTGCCAATTTCAAATATTGGCATAAATATACCAAAAACAAAAATATTTTTCGAACTTTATTCGCTCCCATTCAAAAAACTATTTCCGAATATTGCTACATCATTATTTCGCTTTACGTCGAAAGCGATACGTAAAGTCAGCATTGCATATTCTCGGTCAAAATAAACATTTCCTATCTTCAACTATACGTCAAAAACTGTATTTCGTATGAATTCATCAATATTTTCAATTCTTAGCAGATCAGAAAATGTATACAAAAAATATATTCCTTTTCTTGCATATAAAATTACTCCAAAGTTTTGGTGTTCAGAAGCTCTGCTGTGTGAATGATCTTTTTTTTTTTTTTCAATTTTTTTTTTCAAATCGAACGTTCTTACAAAATTCAAAGACTGTAAATAACACCAATATTTGATTAAGCTTACATCAATATGCAGATCTTTGGCGAAGTAGCTTGCTTTCATAAATTCGGTGAATAATTATTTTGATTTAAACAACTCACCTAAATTATTTTGTAAAATGTTGGTAGGGCGTATAACCAATGCTTGTGGGTCATTACTAAAAGCTTTAATGCGAATAATTTTAATATAGTGATTAATTGGCGGCCAAGACCGTTTGTTTACTCAAAGTGTATTGGGGAAATGGCGGTAATTTTTCCAGATTTTTTTTCGTGTGTTTTTAGTCATCCTATTAACTCATATATATGCTATATTATTCTATTACTTTATAATCAAACCAAATAATCTGATTTTCTTTTAGGTTAGTAATTTGTTTTACGCTACATTTGCACCTTTAACTGCTGTATAAAAATGACCTCAAAACTAAACAAAAAAATTGTCACCTGAACACGTAAGTATTTTAAACTTCTGTCTTTCCATATTTCCAGAGCAAATACATAGAACAGTAATTTTTACTGTGTTTTGCTTCTAAAGTAGCCTTTTTACTTTTCTTCCCTTTTTACCATCTTTACTAGAACATTAAAACTAAAATGCAAACATTCAAAGTTATATCCTTAAAAATGTTACCTATTTTGAAAATAACGTGGATATTATGGTTACATAGTAAAGCTACGCAAAAATGCATAGCCCTACCATAAAAAAAGAGATAATTGCACTACAGGGAAAACATTTGCTAAAATGGCGATTTCTTTAAGTCTTTTTCGTTTCCTAATACTTTACATTATAATGGCGCTGAGTTGCACTTAAATTCTTTTTCTCTTCCAAATACAAAACTTTGCTTTTATTTTTCCTCACCGTAAGATATTTTGCGGTACTTTACTTTATTTGCGTTCTGTTGACTAAAGTTAAATGACTCAAGAAAATCTTACATTTGAAAAGGGTGACTTTGTTGAATAATTCAAATAAAACTTTGGGTTTATTGAAAGCATTTATAAAGATAAACTACTTAATTTTTCAAAGCTGTTACTGTCATGTAGTTTTCGTAATTATATCGCATACATTAACAGTAATTATTGGAACATTTTTTTTGAATAAAATGTTAATTAGAATTTATCTGGCTGCTTAGGATTTTTTTTCAACTCATTTTTTATAACACCTTTCCATTCCTTTTTACACTGCTGAATCGACTCTCTCAAAAAAGTCTAAGTTTGAATCATTTTTTTACCTTGAATTATTGAACATTTTAACGTGTAGAAAACATGGCTTTCAAAAAAATTCCCAAAAAAAAAAAAAATATATATATATATATATATATATATATATATATATATATATATATATATATATATATATATATATATATATATATATATATATATATATATCTATATATATATATATATATATATATATATATATATATATATATATATATATATATATATATATATATATATATATATATAAATATGTGTGTGTGTATTTAACATGATTAAAATAATTAATCACAGATTGATAAAATAAATAAAAAAAGAAAGAAACGAGGGGAATTAAAATATAAAATGTTTTAATAAACCAGTCAGGGATATTACAAAAACCTTATGCTTAAAGCTAATATGTAGATATGAAATTTAAAAGCCTCTTTTATATATTATTAACTAAAGAAAGAATCGTAATGGTGACAAAGTTAGAGGTGTCAAACTTAACTTTATATTTTGTTTTGCTGATCAAACACATAAGACGTGGAAACTTGGAATTACGAAGGATTGTAGAAAAATACTCTGGAAATATGATGATATAGCAAAATTAATATTATATATCGAGAATCATGAATTATTAAACTTGACGTAGAGAATAACATACGGTCTTCTCTGAAGCTCACAGTAATGCGGCGGGCCTAACGTGCTGAAAAAATATGTTTTATTTTTGAAACCAAACAAAGCTTTTTTTTTTAAAAAAAAAAATTCAAATATGCTCTAATGTTATTTTAATTCTAATTACTTTTTTCGATTTTTTCAGAATTTGATTTTCTTTACAATACATTTTATTTTACTGCAAAAATTTATAAGATTTAAAAATTTGAATTTTAGAG
Source organism: Parasteatoda lunata (assembly GCA_949128135.1). Lineage (NCBI taxonomy): Eukaryota > Metazoa > Arthropoda > Arachnida > Araneae > Theridiidae > Parasteatoda > Parasteatoda lunata. Next base: position 42,998,272 of record OX421975.1, on the reverse strand, counting down.
AAATTTTACTGTGGGTATGGCAGAATAAAAAAAAGATAGACAATCGGGCACTTGTTTCGTGAATTATCGACAGTTTACTTTCTAAGGGAAAATGCCATGTTTGTTCGATCTGCAGTCAGCTGATGGATGAACCGCAATGGCACTATGGAGTTTAAATTTGACATGCTTAAAGAACCTCTTGTATATGGGACCGAAACGCGTATCTTGTTTCAAAATTACAATTTGAATTTGGAATTTTCCAACCTTTAAATACTTTTCTTTTTTTTTTCTTTTGCTTTGAACAATTACTATTTTTCCATTGCTGTTGACTCCCGCAGTGGACTGATCGTAAAGACAAGGTTCCTAGTAGAACACCGAAGTCAAGCAAGTGGGTGGGGAACCATTTTGATCAGCCTGGGTAAGGACCAAGAGTGCTCGGTGTCGGTTCTCGTTAAACTGTTCTAGTGCTCGACTTCACTCGCAGGTAAACTACCAAAACAGGGTAGCCATCCTCTCTGCAGAGGATCAAAATTGCGATGGCACGTCTTCGTATCATCCTCAGCGATGTTTCCCAGACCGTCACCAACTGCCCAATGTGCAGCTCTAGTGAGACCCAAATAAAGTACCTACCTACCATTGATGTAGTTGTATTATTTTTTCCAGGCGACTTCTTTATTTCTTTATTTTATATATTCTCATATTTATTATTTATCTTATATATTTTATATATATATTCTCACTTTCGAGATATGTCAAGCACTGCAAGAAGTAAAAGTCACTGCACGAAAAAAAGAAAGAGATGTGTTGTGCCAGATACTAACATTCAAATAATTTTTTTTTTTTAAATGAAAATAAATTAATAGCGATAAAAACTGTTAAAATTTTTCAATTGTTATAAATCTCATCAAGGAGTAAACTTCTTCTCATTCTATTTTTTATTGAGTCACGCATTTATTCATTTTATTTATTCTTCCTTTTTAATGAGTCACAATATAGTTCCTTTTTAATGAGTCACAATAGTTTTATTCAGGTTATTTTTTTTTTTCGATTTCATATGCTTATTTTTCAAATCCAAGTAATCGTCAGAATAAAAATGATGTCGAATAAAATAGTTCAGAATAAGAAAACAATTTTAAATGAGAGGTGATTAGGTTGGTGAGTGGAGCGAGCATGCGGCGGAAACGCCCAGTAGCTTAAAAAAAACTACTCATTGAAAATGTAAAAAATAGTTCCATATAAAATATTATCATAACTAGCTGTACATAAAGCCCTAGATTACTAGATTAACTAGTTTAAATAGCGTTACTATTTTTCTTCCGACGTTTTTTGTGCCGCTTTCGATTTTGATTGGCTATCACATTGGTAAACAATAGCCATTTTGTTGACTAGTCTGCATGGTGAAGTATTATTGCACTCGATTCACTATTTCTATTTCTGCTTTTCTTTTCTTTTTTTCATATTTTAAAATTAATAATGGCAGGCTCTTGCGCATTCTGATATTCTAACAAGTCAAACTTAGGACTTAAATTATATCGCTTACCTGTTGGAGATTGTAATTAAGAACGGCGGAAAGTACTGTCTGCATAGAATTGACAGTGATAAATAGACTCCAAATGATATTAAGTGCTATAAAATTTTATATTAAGAAAATGCTGAAAAAATAATTTTCTTCTTATATTTTAAATTGCTCGTTATTTAGTTTGCTTATGTGAAATTTTGACTTTTTAGTTTTACAAAAAAATAATCCTAATATGTGTATATTGAAAATTGTAATTGCTTTGTTTTATTTTATAAAAGAATAATGTGTCTATTTCCATAAACTAACGATTATGGCAAGTATTTTCCTCTTTGAAGATATAATAGTTACATTCTTATTCATTCATAAAATAAAAAATTATTAAAAATTAAATTGAAAACAATTTAAATACCTTTGTACCAATTCAGTAAAATATATATTTGTTTTTTCATTTTATATACCTCGTAGTTTGATTATTTTACTTTATCTAATTGATAGGATAAATTTTTTTTTAAATATAAAGAATTATTTATTAAAATAATATATTTACCAGACAATATTATAAATACTCAAATAATATACCTCAATCTTAGTGAATCTATTTTAATTAAACAGTTTTAACTCTTTTTTTGTAATTCCGATAAAATGATGCAATTAAATTCAAGATTATTGTGTTTTAAAATTTTTTTTTAATTAAAGCTCTTCAAGTGAATTTTTTGGTTTTATATTTATTATATATTTCATATTTTAATCGATGAACACATTTTTATTTAATTTAGTATTTTAAAAATTAAAAAAAAATTTTTAAGTATTTTTGAATTTTGTTAATTGCATCTAAAACTGTAATTAAGATTTCAATTTAAATTTAATTCATTGTACTTGAAGTTTTAGCCCTTTTTTATAATGAAAAAATAAAAAATAATTGGTACTGATTAAGAAGAAAAAGACTTGAACTATTGGGAAAAAAAACTTTACTTTGAGTACTAATAATAATGTTCATGGTGATTCTTAAGGATGTTTCAAATCATACTACTCTTTGAACTTCATAAGAAATCGACTGCAAAAAAATTTTAAAGAGTTTGGAGAAAAAAGTTATAGCATACTATGAAACACGAAATGAGAAAGTCTTAACTTATAGATGAAGTATTATTTTCATTGAATTGAATAAAAATGAAACACGTGATTTCAGAGAAAGAAAAGAATTAACAATAGTCAATAAAAAGTGGCGTTTAAGAATAGAAACACCGTATTTTTACATGGAGAGCTGCAGTCAGAAGAGAGTTGCAGTCACCAAGATGACGGCGTGTCGCTACTAAATCTTCGTATCCAAGGCCATACATGGTAGAAATTTTTTCTTACAACTTATTCAGTATTTATTTTGCAACTGGAACTAAGAAAAACATTGTGGTTCTAAAAATTACATTTGCTTCTGTACTTTCTAGATCAGTTTTAACTTTTCACAATTTGCATAACACTTTTCAGGAATACAAAATAAGATTTCTAAAGTTAATGAATATGTGCATAATAATAAAATATAAATGAATAAATAATACTTGTGTGTATCATAACAAGAAGAATAAATCGGATATGAAAATAAAATAAAAATTTCCTTTCCCTATTCAGTAGCTTTCAGAGAAACTAAAACAATATATACAGGGGGTGGACAAAATAATAAAAACACTTCTACACTAATACACACTTTCATATTTCTCCAGAAATACTAAACGAATTCATTTATACCCTCAGGAGTGTTTAGATAATGCGATTTGCCATACATATCATTGAAGTTAAAACAGTTAGAGAATTGAGGGACCGACAATAAATTAAAAATGGAAGAAAAAATATTTTCTTCAACACCCTATGCTAAAAAGTGTAACAATATACCTGTAACTTATGAAGATAATTTTAGTTACTAAATACATTAACTACACTAAATTTCGTAAACCTAACTTATATATTTAAAGAGATATGGGCATTGTTTTTTTTTTTTAAACTAAATTTTGTCTTACGTTTTTTGCTATAATTTTACTTGCTTTCCGTAGCCTTGTAATTTTACACTCAATCGAAATGAAAAGGTAACTCCTGAATCAAGCATTTTTCCAAACTAACTTTCATGAAGGACTATTTGGATCAAACTAATATTTGCGTTACATAGCGAGGAAAACTACGAAAACCTCTAACGATTATCCCGACGACAATAATGAAGGTGAAGATCCAGTCATTAGGTCAAAAGTTATTTAGGATTGACTGTTCCTTTTTGTATACTATTCATAGCGAAGAAACTATCCTAAAACTTATTAAGTAGTTTCTCTGGAAACTAAATTAATTTTTATCGATCATTTTTCATCACTGTGTCTCAGGTTGGAAAAGATTATATTTTTTGGGAGATTAAAAATAGATGCCTATTCTTAAGATGCACCAAACGTGAGTTTCGTCTGGTGAGTCTTCAGAGTGGGCGCCAATTTGTAAGCGCTCAAAACATGACGAATTTTTCCACCTTTATAACCTATGAAACTAAATTTTTGTAAATTATGAAGAACTTGAATCATTGTTATGTTAATCCACTTATCATTTCTTACAACTCACTGCACAATACTGAAAACAAATAAAATAAATCATTTTTCAAGATTTCCCGTATTGTAAACATTTAAAATCAATAGTTTTCATAGTCTATAAAAATATTTATTTCGTAAATTATCATTTTATTTTCATTCTAAAACATCACCGTTGTGTCGATAAACTTTTGACGCAGCTAATTGCACAATTTATTGCAATATAAATCATGAGTTTTATTGCTGTTCTACTAGATCAGAACAGGAAAAAATAAAGCTGTAGAAGTTAAAATATAAAAGCACTTATAAATTATAATATACTTTAACTTTTTTCTTCTATAAAATTCCTTTTATTAGCAGACAAATATTAAAGCTCATTAAAGACTGAATGTTTTTATAGAAGTAATGTTGTGACACAAGAAAATCTTCTACGAGGGTTGCTATTTATATTTCTGGCCTAATAATGAAAAAACAAATATGTAGGATCGAAATTGAATTTATTGTTTTTCAAAATATTCTCCATGATGATCAATACACTTTTGCACGCGTTTGAACCAATTTTCAAAGCAGTTTTTCCAGTCCGATTAAGGTAACTCCAAAACATGCGTTTTGAATGCATCAACCGCTTCTTCGGGGGTCGAAAATCGTTGCCCACGTAATTTATTTTGGATGTGGGGGAATAAGAAGAAGTCATTGGGTGCCAAATCAGAGCTGTGCGGCGGATGGCCCATCAGTTCGATCTTTCGCTCCGTCAGAAATGCCTTTGTTTGAGTCGATGTGTGAGAGCTCGCATTGTCATGATGAAGAATGATTCGCCTGTTCTTCTGCTTTTTTCGAATTTCTCCGATGACTTCTAGCAAAAAAATGGTCGTGTACCATTCAGAATTGACCGTCCTGCGTTGCTCTAACGCCACTGTTGCCACATGACCGTTAATGCAGAAGAAACAGGCAATCATTTGTTTCGATGTGCTTCTTCCTCGAACAACTTTTGTTGGTTTTGCCTCGTCTTGGAAGACCAATACAGTTGATTGCTGTTTTGTTTCCGGCTCATATGCATAGATCCATGATTCGTCACTTGTGTAGATGTTATACACAGCCTTTGATGTACCTTGAACGTATTTTTCCAACATTTCCTTGCACCAATCGACACGAGCCTTTTTTTGAGCCTTTTTTACAACACGAACAAATTTTTTTTACGCTCAAATGTTCATGCAATATTTTATTGATGCTAGTCATACTAATGTCCAAAGACGCTTCTATCCCACGGTATGTCACATGACGATCTTGCTTTATCAGTTCACGCACAGCATCGATCTTTTCTGGCACAACAACGGATTTTGGACGACCTGCACGGGATTCGTCCTGGATCGAACATCGACCACGATTAAATTCGTTATACCAATTTTTTACAGTGCTGTAGGATAGCGCTTTATCGCTGAATAAAGAATTAAGTTCATCGAAGCACTCTTGTCTTGACAATCCACGTCGAAAGTTATGAAAAATAATGGCACGAAAATGTTCACGATTCAATTCCATTTTTTGAAAGAGAAGAACTTTTCAATTTACTGTTAACAACACAAATGAAGCTATAATGGTAAATCGTCTGCTGAATGTATGTTTAAAAATATCAAACTTTCGATTAAAATCGTCTGCGGTCGCCTAGCAACACTTACTGTTGCCAAGGCCAGAATATAAATATCAACCCTCGTATTAAAAGAGTGATTATTTTTTAACTAAAATAATATTTTCTTCTGTTAGCTGCTACTTAAGTTTTGAAAAGAATAACAAACATTTAATTGATGTGAAAACAGTCCTTTTTCAAATAGGAAGAATTCTCATAAAATTCTCACAATTCCCGTGACGCATACGTCACGCTAAGTAGAAATGGGTTAAGAATTTAACATTAATACAATTAATTCAAACATTTACAGCATACATAAAATGTAACATTTAACAAGAAACTTATCGTAAAACCGTTACACTGTGTAATGCAATAGTTAATTTAAAATCTCAAGGTAAATAATTCTGGAAAGTTTACTCGCCCTTATCCATCTGCGGTGCCTTTTCGAAATATACCTTAACAAATTGTGTTCTCTAGCTAGCGTAATCAACCATTCCCAAGTGTTTACTTGTTAGACAAATGGATTTTCCTCCTGTCTGCGTAATCACTTCGAAAGGAAACTCATTCGCAGAAAGTAAACTCCAACAGCTCTCGGAAAGATAGTTCTGCTAAAAGTTCTGAAGTGATTACGCTAACTTAGAATTGAGGTTTAATTCTAGTGGTAAATGGGAAACTTTATCTTTAACCTAATGCATTTTTCATAAGTAGTATTAGATTAGTAGCCGTTAATGTGTAAATAAAGAATTTGAAGTGTTATCTGCCACTAAACTGGAATTGTAATATATTTTAATCAAACGTTTTGATACAATTATTTCAAGTTAACTTTGGAATTTTAAATGTGCAATTACGTACTTTAAGAAAGCACATAAATTAAAAACTAAATATTTATTGCATTTCATAGTATTTTCTGGTAGGTAAACCTGTTTGTTGTAGAGATAATAACAGTAGGTAAATTTGAGGAAGTAAACCGAACTGAAAACATTTTTGTGACCAAATAAACACCAAATAGTGTTCTACGACATCAAAATCCAAGATTTCTGTACAACTTCTGGTTCTGTGAAACACGTAGTAGGTCTTTTTACATAACTCGTTGTAAAGTAGTCACCACCAAATGACATGTTCGATATTCAATAACACTAAAATTATAAATTACAGTAAGATATGATACAGAGAAGAATCAGTAACGTTATTTTTACGGGACAGTATAAAGTAAAAATCAGTAATTCAGGTTGCATACGCACACTAATTCTTAGAATACAATGAGTTAATAAATCTACGCGTTACAGAGAGAATATTAAGGAGGAAATCGAACTAGGTTTAACAGAGCAGGAGTGGATAGATATGAAGCATTATAAAATAATTCAACACAGTTAACATAAACTTGAAAATTGAAATATAAATATCCTTATTACGCAACTAAAAACATACATAGATATTTTAAAGGAGAACTTTAGTTTCTGCAGATGCAAATTAACATTGACGATAGCCGCAAACATTCGCAAACATTCGCAAACTTGTTATTGTTTGTAAACAATTAGAGACGAAATCAAAACGCTCCAACATGAGAGTTTTCAGAATAAATAAAAAAGAATATTTTAAGTATGGTGCAAAAGCGACTGACTTTAGTGTAAACTTTTGCATTATCTGTGCTTAGAAGTTTTATACATCCTCACAATTATGTATGAAAATTTTATAAGGTGTTACCTTGAAAAAAACAGTGTTACTTCATACAACCGCTAGGGTTGTTCAACATCAAATTCAGATATTACATCGCAGTTTCTTACAATGTAGCTGATTTCCAAATATGACAGCAAGGAATCCCAGCAGCAGACGACAAAAAGAGAACCAATAATGCATGCATTTTAGAAGCAAACCAACTGATTGTAAAAGGTTGACAATGATAAAGAAAAATACTAAAACCTGTTTTTATGCCCGATTATTTGTGTAAGGGATGTCTACAGTGTCAAGGCGAATTCAATATACCCGATTTTAAAATTTTTTGTATAGAATTATTTATTTTAAATTTAAATTTTATTGCTTAGTGAATCGTACTTAGTTTCGAGTATTTACAGCATTAAAAAATTTCGAATTTAACGATAACGTTTACATATTATATTTTTATTTGATGACCGGCGTTGAACAGTCGACCCGATACTGAGTTTACAACTATTAATGTTCAGTTCCGCTGTCTTATAATTTTGAACCCAATCCAGAAGACAGGAAAACTCTTGGATCAGTTAGTGGGAGAAATTTGCCTTCATGGGGGACTTTTTTATTGAACTAACCCGCATTTGCCTTACATGGAGAAAAAATACACGAAAACATCCCATGGTTAGTCCGATGACAAAGAGATTCTAACTCATGATCCGTTTACCACTGAGGATATTTTACGTCAACATTGTGGTCGGTACGAGCCGGGAGCAAAATTCGTTTCAACCAGCTCCCCCTGGGATTCGAACCTGGGAAACCTCATGAAAAGGCTACCGCCTCCATTCCCAGAGCCTCTATTCCCAGAGCCACATTTACATATTGAAATAATGTTCTGTTTCATGGCACATATGTTTCGAACGTTTACCAAGTTACAGAGAGAAAAAATAAATAATCCATATAAGTCTTAATTCCGTAAAGGTTAGCATTTTTATTAAAATTTACTAGTCTTGAATAAAAAATGTTATGTAAATATTCCCAATAATTGGACTAACATACATTTGACCTAAAGCATGTACGGATTTTTCTTCCTAAAATTTAAATAAACTATCAAATTGCTCATTCACTTTGATTTGGATAAGGATTATAAAATAGAACGAATGCGTTTAACTATTCATTTATTCAAACTAATTTCCTTTCTCAAAGTTTATTTTGAAATAAAGATGATATAAAAGATTAAATCAAGGATGCAATGTCTTGTTCTACTTAGCATTTATTTTTAATGTACCTCTTGCCCATTTTACTGACCCTTTCTGAAATATACTTCGAAATAAATTTATATTTGTTTTATGTATTTTTAGAGCCTTAAAATGCTTTCAAATGAACTTTTGTTCATTTCATTTACGAATTCTTATTACCTAAAGGTAATTTGTAAAACTCATTTCTTATTTTCATTTCCCACATTTCAACAGGAATAATACATGTGTATCTATTTCATCCATTATTTCCCTCCAACAGCTTTCAAATATAAAAAATGCTCTGAAATTAAATTTTTAAATAATAATGATCTTCAACATTGCACTTCAGAGCACTCAAACAATGAACAAGTGCATTTGCCCAAATAAATTATTCGGATGTAGCAAATGAAGCAGGCATTAAAAATTATAATTAAACAACTAAATAGTGTTGGTATTAGAAATGCGACTTAATTATGTTCATCATGCAACATTTATTTAACTTAACATTTAACTCACTTACTAAAACCAATATTTCAGATTAAATATTTGTTTTCTCTAAATTATTTATTTTAAAATGTATCGTTAAATGAAATCAGAAATTTTCTGAATTTTTATAAATATTTTTTTTTTTTTTTTAATTTAGTAAAAAATATGATTTATTTAATTTTATTTCGTAATGTTTTAAATCAATTTCACTAAAAGGAAGTCATTTCTAAAATTTGTAAAAAAATAACAGCATATGGTTACTGTTTTTTTTTAAATATTATTATATATTATAAATATTTAATAAATATTATTTATTTTATAAATATTTAATAATATCATAGATGTTTAAAAATAATATCAGGCTGCTTTGATTAACCTAGGTAATATATATATATATATATATATATATATATATATATATATATATATATATATATATATATATATATATATATATATATATATATATATATATATATATATATATATATATATATATATATATATATATATATATATTAATATTATATATATATATATATATATATATATATATTAATATTATATATATATATATAAATATATATATATATATATATTAATATTATATATATATATATATATATATTATATATATATATATATAGTACCAGTCAAAAGTTTAGACTCACGCTTGAATTTTTAAAAATGAACAAATAACAAGGTTTTAAACTGGAAATCTCAACAAACTAACTTTATTTTGATAATAATAGGTACACTTATGTGGTAAGAATTATAATGTTATGTATAACTTATGAATTTCGTCCTATCTTGTATTCTTCAAAATATCCTCCTTTAACCTTAATCACGTTTACCTTACCCTTAAGTTTAACCTTACGATTGGAAATTTATGTTACTTTCTATAGAAGTTAAACGACACACAGTATACCTTATTCTAATTTTTACAGAATCAAAAATGAAAGTAAAATTTTTGTCCAACCAAACGGATCGCTTTACAATTCATTAAGTAAAATTCACAAGATGTTTGGATTAATTTTAAATTTTGTAAAAAAACAAGTATTTTTGTAGAAGTTAAATTAGGGAGTATAAATAGCGCTACCGTAATAACTTCTTATTGGTCAAGAAAGTTATGAAGATTTTGACTTCACAAATAGAAGTCGACACTGTAAAAAGGTATGTAAAAAAATTGATGATATGAAGATTTTTGAACAAAAACTGTCAGTTGGTGTGCATGTACAAAACCGTTTATTCCCTGAGAAATACAGTATTTTAAAAACAGTTGCCTGGTTTTTAGCATATAAGTACTGTTATTTTGACAAACAAAATCCGTTCTTATAACAAACCCTGTTATTTTAACAAAGGTTTCTATAAAATGAATGTGTAACTATTTCGGCCTGGGAGAGTTGAGAGCAACATTCGTACGATCAGTCGACCCTGAAATTCGAACCTAGATCACCGTATTGGAAGGCGAGTGCTCTGTCCACTGAGTTATCGCAGCTTCCGTTTCTCAGTATAAAGAAAAATCTTAAACTGTTTTCATCTTAAAAGATTTACTTTTTTTGAATAATGTCTAAAACTATTATGATTCAGGGGTAAAGTTATATCTGGTATCTTAATATACCAAAGAATTATATTTCAAGAAATATAATAATCAGGTAGAATATCAATTTTGCAATCAAAACGAATCGTAATTTATTGATACGAGACCAAACCCCTGAATCAATTGCTAAAAAAATAGGTATATAAATATATATATATATATATGTATATTTATACGAGGTATTATATATATGTATACGAAGTATAGAAAATAATCATAACATAATTTGAAAGTAGGTAGAGTTACCTAAAAACGAAAGTGCTTGACGAAAAGATGAATTTGAACTAACAGTTTGAAACCGTTAATGATTAGATTAAAAAAAACAGATTGAAACCATTTAGTCAAGAGAACAAATTGGAACAGCCAAAAAAATCAGTAAAGAGAACGGAATTTTCTTACAGTGCATCTATGACAAATAAAAACATCTGTAACAAGAATACTAAACAGAATTTCCTTAGGACCAAAAGAACACTTTCAAAAATAATAGTTCTTTTGATAAAATCCATATTTTTTCGAATAACAACTCAGTTAGTACAATTTTTTTTCTAAATAATTATTATTATAAAAATAAAAATTCGATTTAAAGTTTTAAGAAAATACGTGTGATACGATTTTCTGAAAAGGGAAATTTAAATTGATTAAAAATGTGCGGAACAATTTCACAATTTAATATAAATTAAATTTTCTCTGTTTGAAAAAAATTTACACTTCGGAAACTATATTTTATCTAGTTTTTTTCAACTTCCTCTGTGATAAATTACGTTTCTTTAGATAGTTTATCATTTCTATTTATTAAACTTTTCGAGGCTAATAAATCATTTATAAGTTAGATAAACTGTGTTGACATTAATTTCTTTTAAGATTAAAAGCATTAATATCTTTTTATGAAAATGAGTTTACTTTATACTCTGTGTATTCTTTGAAAAAACTGTGAATACTTTTTTTCGAAAACTATGAAAAAAATTCTGTTTATAAAAGATGAGAATTTTACCACTATTTACTATAGATGCCAAAGTATAATGTTTTCCTTAGTAAAATATATTATAGAAAAAAGCCGTCTTATATTTATAAAAAGATTAATAAATAATACTTTCAAAAAAATTAAAGCATTTTTACTTAATAAAATGTTTTGAATTTTTTGCATAATAATTATTAATATTTTTATTAAATTAACTATACTTTTATGAAATTAAGTGCATTGCATTTTGTAAGGTCAATGATGTTATATAAATTTTAGCAAAAGAAAAAAATTCCAATTCGATTTTTTTTAACATCAATTATCTTGTTATTTTAAATTTATTATTTGAAATGTATAATTTAAATTTCGATTGGAAAATTTTGTTGATTTTTTCAATATATCAAGTAATGGCTTCAGTTTAGTTTATAGTCCATTAAAGAAAAATTACTTTGACTAAATAAATAAATATTAGTTTATATTTCTTTGCTTTTCAAATTAATAAAAATGTTGCAGGGCTTAACTTTTATGCATTAATTCATATTTCCCAAGCAGCTTGTAAATATTACTGTTTAAAGGTCGAATTAATTTTTAATTCTTTCAAATGTATGCTCAATGAAAGTTTAATATTCATTTTAACGGTTTGTATTGACATTATAACTATTCAATATAAGCATTGAACTATTTAAAAAGTGCAAATCTTTCTATGTACTTTTAACATAATATATTTTGCAAATAAACCTTAAACAAATATAATTACACTTGAACAAATCTAACTTAAATGCTTTTAAATATCTCTGCTTGTACTTTGGAATAAAATCTTAATATTGTTCCAGAATGATTTATTTACATTATCCCTCAAATCTAATTTTAAAAATGCTTAGTTTCAACTTTGTATTATTCTATAATACTTTATAATACGTAAGATACTAATATATTAATATATGTTAGATACTTTACCTTAAATTATTTGCCTATTAAATATAATTTGAGATGATGATAATTTAGTTAGGCTATGTATTTATATTAGTATTACCATCAAAGCTGAAAATCCAGCATTACCTATAATTCCAAAAAACCTGCAACATTAATTATAGTACATTAGTTATTGTACAATTTATTAGTATTAGTTTAATATAATCTCCTGGTGCAACACGTCTAGTAACTGACATGTATAATTTTTTCCCCTTCCGACAGTGCTCCTTCCTGCTAAAGACGAGGCGGCAAGTCTTGCCCGAACGAATGACCCGGAAGGCTATGCCGATGGCAGCTTGCTACTGGTCGGGTCTCCAAACCAGACAGGCTGAAGGATAGGTGCCAGACTAAAAGGAACACCACCCTGAGCCAAGACTGACTTCTACCTTTATGGTGCTCAAATTCCTCAAAACAACAGAAGCTGAATTTCAACGGAATTTAAGGTAACCAGGCAAAGAGCCGGACTATGCGTTTCTTCTCAACTGTCACAGAGCCTCATGAACGGCACTTTAAAGGTTGGCAAGTGGACAGGCGAAGAGTCTCTTTTTCATTGAGAGCAAAGGAATCCTTGCAGTCTGTTCTGAATGTGAAGCTCAGCAGGCCTCTGCAGAACACATCCTGGACTGCTTGAATCTTTCCAGAGAGGACGCCTCTCTCCTTCTGGTCCTTATTTTTCTGAAGGTTAAACGTCGAGTGGAAGATTAGCCACAACATTTTTTATTGCAATACTTGGATGAACAGGAAAAATGATGTGTGTTCCCAAGAGTATTTCCTACACTATTGTTTTTGGAAGGTGAAGACTCTTTGAACACTGTATGTTCTTGTCTGGTATTCTAGTCCTAACACTAATGTTCATTTTTCTTTCATTTTTAAAGGAGCAGTAGCATTTCTGGTTCTGCACCTTGGAATCAAAACTAGAGAACCGGGATCATATTTTTTGAAAAATTTAAAATTTTATAAATATTATTAAAATGAATAAAAAAAATTTTTAAAAAATAATATTTATGAGAATGAATGACTACAAAATTGAATGGAACAAAGTGGTGAAAGTAAATGGAAAAAACTAACTGTTGACCCATATCAATAAAAGAATATCTTAAGTTTGTAAAAAAAAAATTCTATTAAAACACTAAAGCTAAATATCAAAGCTATCTTGATAAACTTGATGCCTGTCTTCAATTTTCAAAAAATTGAAGAAAAAAAAAATTCAAAATTGTTCAAGTTAAGACGGCCTCATTCTTTATATTATTGCAGGTAGCTCTATGTTTAAATCATTGCTAATTGAATGCTTGTTCCTCGTAAGGGATGAGAAAACATAAATTTTCAATAAATTGATACTTGTGAATGCTACAAATTAATTTACAAGACACGTAACATCACAATTAAAACTATAATAATTTAATTTTTTTCATATTATACTTTGTTAACCCTTGCCAATGGCTTACGTTTTAGTAATCAAGAACACATTTTTAGTAGTTCATTTCATTAAAATAAATATTAACAGAATTCACTACCACTTGCAATGATGCTTTTTTTTAAACCAACTCATGATCCAACAAATGATTGTGTATACTTCGTGCTATAAATAGACCAAAGCAGAAAACGTGAATAAAGCACAAATGGACATACTATCAATTATATACTTGTTTATGTATCTATTTATCAGTAGTATGACCATAAATGGACATACTATTCCATAATGTATCTATCAGTACTCTGTCCATAAATGAACACACTATTCATTTGACGTTTAAGTACTGAGGAAGGTTCTTGTTTATAGAACTGAAACAATAGTATGTCCATTAATTAACTTCCATTTGCGTTTTACGTTGTTCTTCGCTTTGTTCAACTCAGAATCATTCAAAATTTACCTTAATAAACTAATCGTCTAAGGAATTTATTCCTTTTAAGAAGCTGTTAAGCATCGTGGACGTAATAATTATGCATCGTTGACGTAATAATAGTAGTAATATGGCTAATTTTTTACGCTTATCCAAAACGAATATACTAATTTTGCCTTTTAGTACATAACTTATTTTTCTATATTTCAACTACCGTCTATTTTAATTTATTTGCATAGTAGTTTAAGTACATAATTTTTAAATACAATAATATAAAAGTTTAAAAGCATTGTTTGAGATATTCTGCTATAACACCTGTTTTGAAGTGAAATTTTTGTTTCTCAATTATTCTACTACAAATGAGTGTAAAACACTGCTTTTATTGTACTAAAACTTTTCCATTGAAAATTATCACTCAAAAAATAAATTTTCTTTACTAATGTAAAATGTTCTTTGGGAAGTATTCTTTCCACTTTTGAAATTTAAATGTATTATATCCTATAATACAGATGATAAATGAACTAATCTTATTTATCAACGAAACCAACATACATTTTTAGTTTTGATTGCATATGATATTAAAACGAACAAATTTTGAACTAATTATATTTCTTTTTATTGGAGAAAAAACAAATAATCTTAAAAAAATCATTTTCAGCGTAATATAATTAGCTTAGTAAAATGTTAAGAAAAATTTTGAAAACAGAAAAAAGTTAAATAATTAAAAAGTACATGCTTTAGTCTATTAATCGATAAACGTTAAAGGTTTTTTCCACCATTAGCAGATGGCAAATATTATTTTTTATTACATAAATAGTTGAAGAGCGTTATTTTTTTGTGAATTTAACATTTTTTTACAGTAAGATTTCCTAAAGTAAAATATAATATACGCCTAAATGTTAAAAATATTAAAATAATACTCCGATATTGAAATTTTAAATTGAAAACAGCTCGAAAGACTGTATTTTCCATTAACTTCTTCCAAGAATATTCAGTAAATAAGGTCATTAAATTTTTTTCTAAGGAAGTAAAATATAATATTAAATAAAAATAAATGAACATGTTTGGCTTACTCGGATCTGAATATTTGCTTTGAACTTATTTAACCTAATGCATTACTTCAAGAACTAAGTCTTGAAGGCTTTGACTTTAACTGTAGATACAACGTTATAAAACAGCGCTTTGACCCAAATTACTGGTATTGAAATTTATTTTATACATAATATGTTTACTTTTGAACATACTTTAATGAGCGCATTTTAGCTTGAATTAATTTAAATACCATTGAGCATTGGAATAAATCTTGGATTTCTTCAATGAATAAAATATAAATTGTTAAGGATTTGGAGATTTATTTTTACATCTTTATTCGTATATTCACATCTTCTGGATATTTAATTACGCTGTATTAGATTTATTTTCAGAATTCATTAAATGTAAATGTTAACAAGCAGACTGGCATTTTATTTTACAGTTGTTAAATAAAATGTTAACTTTTGGTATTATGTAAAATTTCTCTCTCTGTGCCTTTTTTGAATTTTTACAGTTCGCTTTAAATTACATTCAAGCATTGATTTCACGAGCATTGATTTTTTTTTTTAAGTACTATGAATCCACTTCATGCACGCTCCGCTTGCCGACCTCTTTAAAATTTGGTACTTTAAAAAAAAATAATATATTTGCTCATAAAATAAATTATTATTACAATTTTATGTAAGAACACTTTACTAATATGTTAATCGTAAGCAAATGTACGATTACTTGAATATGAAATTTAATAAACTATACTTGAAAAAAATTATATTTAGGACTGAAAAATGTGTGACACAATAAGAATCAATAAATGAAAAGTAATTTTAATTGTTAATATTTTCTATAATGATAATCTTATCTCGTATTACAGTTTAAATTAATGTATTTCATTAACTTGATGGTTTGAGACGATGATTGCTTAAGGCATTCATAGTTTTTTTTTAAATCGATTGAAACGTTAAGATTTGTATCTGACGACATCTGATCACTTTTTCTTATCTTTCTCTACTTTGCAAGACTTAAAATAATTTAAATAGGAAGCGGTTTTAACAGAGAGCAGAGAGAGTTTTTAATGAGAATATAGTTTTAAAAACAATACTTGAAAAAAATTTTGCAAAAACAGAATTCGTGAATATTTCTTTCTTTTTTTTTTTTTTTGTCTTCAAAACTTAATGACATTTATTTCTGATTTATTGACTTGAATAAGAGTAAAATGCGATAATAAACTTTATGCACAAAAGCCACATGCCAGTGAAAAAAATATATCTTGAGCAGGACTCGTATCTTCGTTTTATTGTTCGTGTCTACAAAACTGATATCAACTTACTTAACAAAATGGGTTTTTAAGTATTTGCGAGAAAAAAAGGGCGTTTAATATTCATACATAATAAAAGGAATTTATTTCTATCTTTTCATGCCTATAGACTAGAATTTCTTTCAATAAATTATTAGCTTTTGTTTCGTAAAAAAACCCAAATAAAAGGGTAAAATATAGAAGAATGTTCTTATTTTTTTATCCTTTTAAAAAATGGTAGAACGTAGAAATAATAATCGATTAAGTACAATTTTTGCAAATCATACAGTCCCCATGCCTAATGATTTGTTTGCATATTGTAATTAAGGGGTTATTATTTATTTTATTACTTAAATTCATTTATCTGGTGCTTATTAAATTTAAAAATTAATTGTTTGAACTAAATTAACGAAAATTGTGCTTGATATAAAATTTAAATTCGCCGATATAAACTTATTTCCCTTACTTAAATTTTTAAAAAAGTAGACTTACGAATCGAATTTCAGGTTAATCAAAGTTCTAAACTTTAAATCAAAGGTTCTAATCTGTAATCAAGTCTTTGGACTCTTTTTTATTTCATAAATAGAAAAAAACTGAATCGAATCGAAGTGAAGACTACTCATTTAGTTAAAAACTGAATATCAAGTGTCCGAATCTTTAATCACTTTCTTTGATCGTAAGTCCCTACGTAAATAAAATTATATGAGTCAAATGGAATTGAAAACTATTCTTTCAGTTAAAAACAGAAAATCAAGTGCCTGAATCTTTAGACTTCCTTAGATCTTTATTCATTATATAAATAAAAAATAACGTGAATAGAATTGAAGTGCAGATAATTCCTCTGGTTAAGAACTGGAGATCAAGGGTATAGAATGATCACTTATTAAGATCGGACCATTATTCAGACCAAACCTGTTAAGAACATCATTCAGCTTGTTTTATTCATCTTTGACTATTACTTACACTAAAAGAATAATTCAGAAGTAGAGTAAATTTTACCCCAATACTGCGAATTCAGCTGTCTGATAAAAAATATAATTTTCAAACTATTATTGATTAATCGATTAAAAAAATCTTTTTCTTCAGATAAATACTTTCAAAATAATTAGTAGTCTTTTCAAAATAGTTGATGAATTTAGTTAACATTATCACAAGTGCTAATAGACTTTAAAGAAAGTAGTGGTTCCACTATAAGAAGGGTAATCATTTAGGGTTTCAGAGCCAAAAAATTGGGAACCGCTGACTTAAGGAATACAGGTTTTGTGACGCAATAAGAAGAAATAATTAGTTTCTATTGTTAACAAGACTTATAACAGCTAAAACAGAGTATGAATTTTGCCTCTCTTGTTTTAAGATTTTTTAATTATTGTTTTTAGAATTATTATTAAAAATTTTGTATAAATATTAAAATACATTCCTGACAGGATCTAATATCCCTCTCTTTTTCCTTCGTTATTTTTGACATCAACTTAAGCGCGAGCTCATAAAATAAAGATCTCGAGAGAGAGAAATAAAATTTTCAGGAATGGGATAGATAGTAAATGTTTAAAGTAACAATTTACTAATAAAGCAATTAATATTACAATAATTCTTGAATAAATTCAAATTTCAAAATGATTTTCGAGTGAAATTCATAAATGAAATAAATTCTTCACCACTTCTAATTTCAGCTCCGAAGTTGTATCAGTGGGCTATACTGTTTGCTTGGTATTTTCTTACTTACAAGTTTCAGTTAATCATTCTGGAATGTTATTTCTTAATTTTTTTAATCATTTTTCTTTCATTTGATTAGAATTTCATGTTTCTACATCAAAAATCAACGTGAAAAATATTTCGAAAAAAGTGCTTAAAAATGCAATTACTTTCGAATAAATAAGATTTTTTTAATTAAAAAAAAGAGTTATGTTCATAAACAAAAATGATCATCTAAACACGTCAAATTTCAGTTCTGCAATTGCATTTCTGTGATCTTCGGTTGACATTTAATTTTTAGTTAACAATAACAGTTTAACAATAGATAGTTCTCGTATTGACTGTAAAACTTTTCATTCCAACGTACTTCTTGTAAATTTTTCTATATACGTTACAATGCCCAAATAAAACATCATTTCCTCTTCAATTCCTTAAAAATACACTTCTCATTTTGGATTCTAAATATATTTTCTACGAATAGATATCAAGTTTAAAATTTTAGTTGAAAATTTGATAACTTTTTGCATCAAACGATTTGATAAAATTTACGTCTCTAAACGAGATTGACAAGATTTGATAAAGTTTCTCTCTAAAAACGAATTTTCCTGATTCAGTTAATTTAAAAACTGACACATTATTTAAAATTATTCTCACTTTTGATAAATACATATAACAGTTGAATCTTCAAAATTCTTCGAATTTTATTTAATTGCAAAACGATATTGGGCCAGTGATTACGAAATGTTATTGAGACTGGACTGCGATTGTGAAGAACTATGATTCGGTTCCTAGTGGCGGCTTGAAGCCTTGCTTGCTTCAGATCGATAGACACCAGCTTGCCTTGGAAATTAAGGTCGATTCTGAACAAAGCTGCGTTTGCAAACAACGTTGAGAGGGTGAAAATTGCAAAAATCCAATGCCGGTTCTGACATTTCGCCGAAAAAGTACAATGAACGTGACTACAAAATTGTTTCACTACAAAAATATTTATATTTGTCCCAAATCATGTCCTCTGGCATTGTTTTTCAGTCTACAATGGCGTAAATAACGAAAGAAAGTTATATAACATTGCGACAGATTTAGCGCTACCCAGGGTGCATCACGAGGAGGCCTGTCGCATTACACCCCATTTATTTATTTATTTATTTTTTTAAGGAAGTATAGCTCAAAAGGAAAGAAGTCGTGTCTTCTTTAAAAATCATATCTTTCTCAAAACCAACGTCTCCTTTTATTAAATGTGTTTATGGATTGTATAAGTCATGGGTCAAGAGTGCATTACTTTTGTTCATAAGAACTTCATATAAAACGTAATTTTTTGGTTTTAATATGCGTACCTGAAGCTTTCCCCTTCCCCCAGAGAACATTTTGCCGCAATCTTGAATTAATTTGTTGCAAAGAGTAAAAAGGGGTCAAGCTTTATCAGTATTGTCAGACGTATTGTTTCGATTTTTTTTTATGAAAAATTAAATTAAATAAAGACCAAGACAATCAAACTGATAATTTCTTAACTTATTAGAACTTTAATATTCTTAAAGTGAAAGAGTTTCGATCTTACCTATATGCCCCCAGTTCTAGAAGATCGTTTTAAACCAACTATACAAACTACTGATGGACTCAAGGAATCCTTTTTTCTTTTTGACTCTTTTCTCCGTGATTTCTACAACAATCTCAACAATCATCTCTTACCAAATTGTCTTGTTAATGAATTAAATCACATTAGAGTAATGAAATTAATTGTTAATAAAGTACAATGGCACGAGTTAATAACCAGAGTAAAAGCAATGAGAAAATTGAGCAGAAGAACTTTCAATATATAGTTTATTACTTTAAATTCCTCGAAAAAATTAAATTCCCTATATTAAACAAGTCAAAAGTAAAGATAAATGGGGGCTTAATTTCAATTTGATAATAAATTACACAAAAATATTTTAAGACAAATACACAAAATACACAAAATATAATAAATTACACAAAAATATTTTAAGACATAGGCACAATATCGGTTATTGATTTATATAAAGAGTAAATTACCTGCCCTTATCAAAAACACTATAATAGGTTTGCACGTACAATCCCTTTTCAAGAAGATCAAAATCTTCCTCCACCCCATTCATAGAACTAAAGTTGTAAATAAAAAAAACTTAGGTATGCTTTTATTCATGGATAGATAAAATTGATAATTGAATTGAAAATTGAAATAAAATTCTAAATAAAAAAATTAAAATATGCATTTATTCTTAGAAAAAAAAATTCCTGTCTTATTTCTGAGATAAATAAAATATTTATAAATATTAAGAATTTACTATTTTTATTGCTATGAAAAAAAATTATGTTATTAAATACGCCAGGAAGAATAAAAGACTTCTGTAATTTCATAAGGAACTCCACATAAATATTTTTTTTTCAAATCACTGGCACATATAATTAGCCAACACATTTATATTCACAAAAAAAAAATTTTTAAAGTTTAAAATCTCCTTTGTTCCACTAGTCATGATACAAACTCAAATTATAAATAGAAAAATAATAAATAAAAAATCTACAAGTATCTATTGAAAGAAAAATTACTTAAAATGTCATTTTTCAGATAAATTAAATATTTATTAACATGAAGGACGTATTATTTCAAATGCCTCGAAAAGATAAATTTTGATTCATTATACTGAAAAAGTCAATTATAAAAAAATGTGAATTGATTTCAATTTGGAATTTAATTCGACAAAAAAATTATATCAGTAGCATAATATTGAGAAAATCATTACCCAAAACATATTCATTAACCGAACCTTTTTATTAAAAAAACACCATACCAGCTATGTTCATACAATCCTTTTTCAAGAAGATCAAAATGGTCCGTCTGGAGGGATTGCAAACTAAAATTACAAAGTACAAAAAAAGAAGTAAAAAAAAGCATCTTGTATTCATTGAAAGAAGAAACATTTAGGTGATCTCATTTCTCGAATAAATTATATGTGTGTGTATATATATATATATATATATATATATATATATATATATATATATATATATATATATATATATATATATATATATATATATATATATATATATATATATATATATACAATATGTTGAGATGGGTGTTTATTTTCATGAAAAAATTAAACAATATGAAAATCACACATTCAAAAAAAAATGCATCTGATAATTTTAAATGTTTTTATTTTAACCAAAATGTGTGATTTAGCACATGTTTTTCCGCTCCCTAGCCCTTGTCACTAATTCAAGAACCAAACAAGATATGATTTAAAGACGGCCACGACTCTCATATTTCTAAACATTAAAAATGATTCGTATCTTAGGTTAAAAATTAAGGAATTTTAAAGCTAGTTATATACTTACTCAGCAATGCCAATTCATCGCCAGACATATGAGTCTGTTTATCTCCGCTGCCATTGCAGCAATCATCTACTTTTTCTACAACCTCAGCTACTGTTTGAAAAAAAAAACATTACAATATTAAGAAGTGCAAAACAACTTAAAGGAAAATAATGCCAAAAGAATTAAAATTAAAATTTTTTTATACAGTGCAATAAACAAAAGTTAAAATTTATAAAACGATGTAATATTCTGCAAAGAATGAACACACACGAATTGTTAACTGACATATTTTCTTTCAGAGAGTTTCTGTGAACACTAGTGTCGTTAACTTACCATACATGCTAACTTACTATTTCTTAGGAAAAAATTGACATTATTCTTTAGAAAATATAATTGCCAAGCTTTGACGTTCTTCCTGTAGATGTATTATTTCATTTTGTTATTTGACAAAATAAAATAAATCAACAGCATACTTTTCTTACTTTTTCAAAATATAATATTTTGGGATTAGTTTGATACTATTAAATTGACATATTACTATTAAATAGTATTTAAATTGGTATATTTTATTAACTTAAAAAATTTTGTCATTAAAATATAATTATCCACAGTACAAAAATTTTATATGACGTTTTATATTGTTTGATTTACAAGTTCAGCTGTAATCTATATAGGAATTTCCTAATTAATAAATTTTTTTAGAAGATATATTTTATTTCCTTGCAATTTCTTTATTCCTATGTGGCTTTTTATTATTCCTTTTTACTTACATAGTGTTTATTTGATTCACCTCAAATTTTTTTCACAAATTGTTATAATGGCATAAGTGGCAAGAACATTCCTGCAATTAACTACAAATAATTATTGCTTTGCCTTCATATTGACATTTTTTCAAGAGAAAGTACATATTCTAACAATAAGTTTTCAACAATAAGTTTACTTTCATATCGCTAAATCTAAGAGGGCTCTTGTGAGTAGACAGTACAATATAATTGAATTTCCACACTCGAATTTCAACTATATGAATCAAGATATAAAAGTATGTGTTTTTTACTTACATAGTGGTCGAGGATGCTCTTTAAACTGGTTTATTCAGTGATTAACAATGGCTCTTTTATAGAGAGGAAACTTCATCCTCTGCTTAAGCCAGTAAGAAATCATTGTTTGGTGATACAAATCACTCATAAATACACACTTTTTAAAGCCATTCAAAATCACAGTCAAATTGACAACCTTTTCTGAATATATCTCAAAAAGGAATGAACATCAATTTTTTATACCTTTGTTATAGTTCTCACTCAACAATCACTACATTTTTGGTAACAATGTCAACAATATAACTTAATACACATTTCTCTGATATTTCACTAAATATAAGCATTGTTGTATTTCTAAAGTAAAAATGTTTTTTTCCCCGCTTAATTGTTTTAAATTAAATACAAAAGCAAACATAGACACTGTTGAAGAAAGTCCAAATCTAAGCTTAAAAAATGATCTTTTAATTCAAAAAACTGATATTCATAAGAAATCTAAAATTTTAGAGATCTCAACCAATATAAAATCATTTAAAACATATATAGAACACGTAGAAGTTAGGCTAACACTATTATATATATATATATATATATATATATATATATATATATATATATATATATATATATATATATATATATATATATATATATATATTCTGTACAAAAAATAGAGGAGAAGGTCTGGGAGGGAAGCATGGGACTTCTGGCTATCTCACACAACTTTATAAATGAAAGTTGATTTTAATTATCTCCTAAACTAATTTGATTCTAATTACATAATCTCCCATTCAATGAAACTTACTCTTCTTTTTTTTTAAGCAATTAATAAATTGTTAATATTTTGTTATATGTACTTCTGCTCATATTTGAAATAAATTAAAGCCTCTAAGCAAACGTTTGAAGCACAACTATCTATTTTTATACTGTTCAAATTTTTTGAGTGCTCCGATAAAAATTCTTCAAATGGTATTAAGTAAAAAAGTGTCCGAATTTCGATTTTTTTACTGCATCGCAGATTTATTAAAATCATGATGCATACATTTCTATAATTTTGTCAAAAGCTTCTAACTTTTCAAAATTTTTCATACATTTTGTCAAAATTTTACCATGAAAAACGACAACACCATCGATTTATCAAATCTATTCTGCGGAATGTAAAACTAAAAACATAAAAAAAACATGCGTATTTTTTAGATAAAACAAAGAAATGAAAGGCTGGCATTTACAACACCTCCAAGTTCCATCGGGTAATTTAACTGGTTCTTTTGTTTTTCTTTCCGCAAATGATCCGATTATATTTGAAAGATTTTCCAATTTTTATGCACTTAAATATAATTATGCAGCTCCTTCTGTGTAAACATTATTGGCTTAATTTTGATCATGATTTTTTTTTTCTTTTTGCAATGAGTAATTCATTTGAAACTTGTTTCAGATTTCAAATTCAGTAACAGTGTTTTCAAATATACCAATATGCTTCAAGAAATAAGTAATCAAATTTTTTTAGAAGTATTTGTTCTCTCACAGCAGGAGCGTATTTATTGATAACATAATGGAGGACATTTTGCGATTTTTTTTATATTTTTTGCACTGTGAAATTCATTTGAAACTTATTTCAGATAAAAAGTAAGCGACAAATGTTTGAAAAATACACATAGTTGAGAAGAAATAAATACTAAAAATTTTAAGAAGCATTTGTTTAGTCCAATCCATGCTATGTAAAGAGCAAATATTTAGTTAACATAATGGAGTTTATTTTACGAATGTTTCAAAATATTTTGCTATGAGAAAATCATTTGAAAAACTTTTCAAATTATAACGGGAGCGTCAATTGTTTCAAAAATTGGAGGGCACATAACGAATTTTTTATATACTTCACAAATGAGGAATTCGTTTGAAACTTGTTTCTAAATACAAAGTAAGTATAAAATTTTGCAAAAATCTCCATAAATTAAAAGAAAGAAATACTCAAAAATTTTTAAAAAGCATTTTTTGGACCAAACCATGCTACGTTAAAAACATGCATATAGTTAACTTAAGGGAAATGCTTTGGGAACGCTTTGAAAATTTCTCATAATTTTTTGCAATGAGGAATTCATTTGAAATTTATTTCTAATTACAAAGGGAGCAACATTTTTTTTCAAAAATATAAATGTGTTTCAAGAATACTCTAATTTTTTGAGAAGTATTTGTTAACTCACATTAAGAGCAAATATAAATTTAAATAACGTTATGAAATAATTTTAAACTTGTTTCAGATTATAAAGGGAACGTAAAAGTTTTTGTTTTTTTTTTTTCAAAAATGCCCATATTTGTCTAGGAATAAGTACTCAAAATGTTTACGAAGCATTTTTTTAATTTTTAGCAATTTTTTTATGTCAAACATATATGAATCAAACAATACAACTTTAAGAGCATACATATGAAAATAAAGGAGGACACTTTGCGAATTTTTATAATTTTTACTATAAATATTTCATTTGAAATTTGTTTTTAATTACAAAGTAAGCTTCAAATTTTGCAAAAATGCCCATAGATGAGAAAAAATTAATACCCATAATGTTTAAGAAGCATATGTTTAGTACAAACCATAAAAGTTCTACAATATTTACATTTAGTTTAAAACATATGTTTAGTTAAATATGTTAAGAGCATTAATGTAGTTAACATAATGAAGGATATTTTGCGAATATTTTACAATTTTTTGCAAGGAGGAAATCATCTTAAACTTGTTCCTGGCTACAAAGTGAGCGTAATTTTTTCCCCAAAAAAACCATGTATGTCCAGAAATAAGTAATCGAAAGTTGTAAGAAGGATTTGTTTACTCCAAACCATGGTGTCTTAAGAGCTAACTGGCAAAAAAGAGCATAATTTACAATTATTTTTTTAATAATTTTTATAATTAATAATAATGCCGAACTCACTTGATTAAGATTAAAAAATAAGCGTCAATTCTTTCAGAAATATCTGTATATGTCAAACAATATTAATTTAAAATTTTATGAAGCAATTTTTAGTTCAAGTAATACTACGCTAAGAGCATAGATATAAAAATAATGAAGGACACTTTGCAAATTTTAGGATTTATTTTCCAAAGAGAAATTCATTTGAAACTTGTTTCAGAGTACAAAGTAAGCGTCAATTTTTTTTAAAAAATATCTATAGATGTAAAGATATAATTACTGAAAAAATTTTAAGAAGCATTTGTTTAGTCTTAACCATGCCACGTTATGAGCATATACGCTATCTACCAATAAGTATTTGGACACGTGTGATTGAAAAGAAAAACAAACTTTATTCATAATCAATAGTTGGTAGAGCCTCCACGAGAGGCAATTATGACGTGAACCCTGCGGTGCATACTTTCCACAAATCCTTGTGTGACGGCTAGTGGTATTTTCTTCCATTCGGCTTGTAGAAGACATATTCCTTCACCAATTTTGGACGGGTAGTACACACCTTAATTCGGCGATCCAACTCGTCCAGAGGTTCTCGATAGGGTTCAGGTCTGGGATCTGAGCAGGCCAGTCCATTCGATTAACCCCATTGGCACCATACCAAGCCTTGGTGATCCTCGCAATATGACAGCTGGCATTGTCGTCCTGGAAGGAATAGGGATCCACCCCGTGAAACTGTCACAACGTAGGAAGCACATTGTCATCCAAAATAGTGCAGTAGGTATCGGCGTTGAGCTTACCATGAATGGGGACCAAGGGTCCCAATCTATACCAGGAGGGCGTGACGTATCTCAAGACAGCAGATATAGTCATTTGCTTAGGTGTCCAAATACTTATTGGTAAATAGTGTATATGGTTAACATAATGGGAGGCACTTTGAAATTTTTTTATAATTAATTGTAATGGGGAATTCATTTGAAACTTGTTTCAGATTGAAAAGTTAGAGTGCAATTTTCCAACCATACTATAGTAATAATTCAACTATTCCACGGTAATAGTCCTAGAGTATGACGGCTGATACTTGTAGTGAATTTGGTTTGAGAAGCCAACTAAATCAAAGCTCATTTCCACTAAAACTAAAATTAATTTATCTAATACTCTAATTAAACCTGTATTACTGCGAATGTATGGCAACGAATGCTATCCTTTAAATAAAACTGACTACTGATATTTGAAAGAAAATACTCAGAGCCATCATACATCAGAGCTTCGGAGCTTCAAAAAAAATAATGTTTGTCAGATTCAGTACAATTATGAATTATACAGGAAATTTAAACAGCTAAGCATAATTTCAGTTATTAAATCCTACAGAATGAGATGGCTAGTTTCAAAACTGACCAAGTTAAGAGGCTGACTTTTAAAAAGTTTACAGGTACACGAGAAGGAAGAAGACCAAACACTAGATAGATTGATTATGTGGAAAAAGATCTCAAAACCATAGGAATCAGTAAATGTAGAAATCTTGTGTCTGATCAAACCAGATGGAGAAGACTAGTTGGGACGTCTTTGGCATGTACTAGACTGTCATGCTGATGGAAGAAAAAGAATTAATTATACCCAATCAAAGTAAAGTGAATTTTATTATTTTAATCGATGTAGTTAACTTTTATTAATTAAATTTGATTTGATTTAGTGGATTTAATTGAAACAAAGAAAATTTAGTGGGTTAATTGAATCAGTTTATTTTAGTCAATCAAAATTTATCAAATCAGTTCACTTTAATTAATCAAAGTTAATCGTTAATGCTCTTAATTCAAGCTCAGTAATATAAATGTAATGCCCTTGTCATTACATTCTTTTGCAATCTATTTAAGATTTATTTTTCATTTCGCAATTCAAATTTCCAAAGTGAAATAATTAATTTAATTTAAAATAATATCACTTGATGATTCATTATACCAAGCCTTAAATTAAATTCTATCTAAAGTAAAGTAATCAATAATGAGAGTAACGATTTTAAAAGATTTATGATCGTAATAAAAGTTTATGAAATTCAGCAATCTTAAAGGATGCAGATTCATTTAATTATCCTTTAATACTTAAATTTAGATTTGCTCTAATGTAATGTCATAAGGAAATTTGAAATAAATCTCCTGATTTTTTTTCAACGCTACTAATAAAACCTTCAATAAATTCGCAAAGTTAAAATACTTACTCTTAAAAGAATTAACATCAAATAAATGCGATAAAATGTGTTTTATTCATATTTATGGAAAATAATTAAAGGAAAGAATAAACTTAGAAAAGTAATAAAATTAATAGATGATTATAAAGTTGGAAAGTTCTCGACTATTTGGCTGAGAGGAAACGATAATTATGTATGTTTTAGCTCAAAAATAAATGTTTTATTTGCTTTTAAAATTGATTTAAGCATAAATACATCACAAAATTTAAAAAAAATTTTACTGAGTGATTTTAATTAACAAGTAAAGTCTAATCCTTTTCTAGATAAGTAATATATATTAAGACATAAAAATGTCTCATTTTCGTAAGAATTTTAACGGATTAAAACAAAAAAGATCCATTTGCATATTTAAGAACAGTACTAAATTATTGATCGTGTAATTCAAAAGCCCGAAATAAGTTATGTGGCAGTAATAATTATTATTCAATTTAGATTTATATTTTATCCAATGTTTCTGTCTTATATATTTCACATTTTTAAAAATTTTAATATATTATTTTTATTATATGCTTATATAAAAATTGTTAGTTATACTTTATGTTCCAGCAGTATGATTTATGCTAATGAGAAATAGCTATATTCTAAAAGAAATATAAAAAATATTTATTTGGTTTAAAAAATTATTTAAACGCAAAAACATCATATTTTTTTTTAATTTAGCTTGGTACACTTTTTCATTTATGTGTGCATTAATATTTTCTTAACTGGTGATGAATAGTAAATGTTACTTCAGATTATAAGAATTTAATGAAAACATATTAGAACTGTTGTCTTATAAATTTAATATTATATTTACAATCTTTGAAAAGCTATTAATTATGACCATTATGTAATTAACTAAAATTTGTAAATAAAAATCAAAGAACTACAAGTAGAAAGAAATTCAAATATTTATTTTATTTATTGAATAAACACAGAGTGTTCCGTAAATAACGCTCATACTATGCATTCTAAGAGTCACCTATGCATATGCAAAAACCCTCATACATAGGTGGTCGCAAATCAATGTTTAAGAATTAAATAATTAACGCTATCGAAATTTGAACAACTATAGTAGGAGGAGAGGAATATAGCAAACATCACAACCGGTTTAATAGGAGACAACCGGTTTAACAATCGTCTCCAATAATCGTCTTTACACTCATCCCTTTTTCTAGCTACAATCTAACATTATTACATTATTTTAAAACACATTTATTTTGTTTATTGCTTCCTGTACTGTAATTAGTCAGATTTTGAAAGAATTTTTGTTTTTTCTCGTTAAAATATAAATTAGTGACCCCAGATTTGTAGAATTTTTATGTTTTATCTTTAATAAGGATTCTTAAAATATATATTATCAGCTTTCTTAGCAGAACAATCTATACAATAAAAAATAATATGAAAGTATAAATTAATTAAAAAATTAACTGAAAAAAGGTATTGGGCTTTTCAGAACCAGTTCGAACTCAATTTCGTAACAAAATGTGGGAAAAACCTTTTTTGACACACACTATGAAAATTTCCTACAAAATTATGTCTAAAGGTACTGGTACCCTGATTGCAGGCTTTTCAGGTAAATTTTTATATCTTAATTTTTACTGAACTTCAATGATTCGGTAAATATTACTGAAAACATTACCTTACATCAGATTTGTTTGTTCCCTAATTGTTTTCGATAAAAAGTACTGGCACTTTTAGTGTCACTACGTTTTAACTTAAATTTCAGGGATTTACGATTAAGATTCAGGATTTTCAGGAATTGGTTTAGGATTTCATGATTATGTATTATAATTCCACATAGGAACGGGTTGCAAACGAAAAAAAAAATAGTATACCGTAATTTTTACAGTATTAACTACCGTAAAATTATTTAATCACTCTAATTAAATATATATTAGGAAATATATAAAAATGGGTTTTGAGGAAAAATGGGTTTTGAGGTAAAGTCAACTTTACAAATGATGAACCCAAAGAATCGGTACTTTAAACCGTAATTTAATTCAGAATTTCTAACAACGTA
The DNA here is from genome assembly GCA_949128135.1 of Parasteatoda lunata. Taxonomy (NCBI): domain Eukaryota; kingdom Metazoa; phylum Arthropoda; class Arachnida; order Araneae; family Theridiidae; genus Parasteatoda; species Parasteatoda lunata. Next base: position 42,968,324 of record OX421975.1, on the reverse strand, counting down.
CAACTGTTTCATCATTGATCAGAAATCTTACTTCATAGAACATGTATCTAAATGAATAAGAGTTGAGAGAAAATATGCTTCGAGTGTCAAATTAGAAATATCTCTTTGTTCTATGAAATATATTCTGTGAACCAAGATTTCAACCACGTTAATTGTGATTTATGTTAAGTATGTACCTATTTTCTTCTTACTTTAAGCTACTCATCTTCCCCAGAGTGTGTGCAAAACGTACTAGTTAAAGCCATTTAAAAATACATTAATAACTCTAAGGCTTTGGCGTGTAAACGAATTTTTTCAAAATATATTCAGATACAATAATTTGCGCTGGAATAACAATCAAAAAAGTCAAAGAACAGTAAAATAGTTTAAGATTATAATTCAAATCTTTCAAGAAATATTAAAATTATGAATTTGGAGGCAAAAGTTATGAAACGTATTATACAATTATCTTAAATATAAGCGAAGATTTATAAGCAAAACATGTTTTGAAATAGGTGATCCAAAACTTGACCGAAATATAGAATTTATGGCATCAAAACTTGCAATTGAACTCAAATTGTTTCTAAATATCATTCAGATTACTTATATAATTATTTATGTTTTATTTCAATTTAAATAAGTTTGACTGTAGTACACTGCATGGTACATTTTGTTTACACTTTATTTCAATAGTAAACAAAAAGATCTATTTAACATTCTTATATTAAACAGTCATAGTACTTATTCGACTGTAAATACCTGACATTAAATTGAACATCAACGTCTAGCCTCTAAGAATTATCTTATTGCGTCTTATCATAAACAAGTGTCATATACAAGTGTCTTATCGGATATTCATTTTAATTTATTAATTGCTATTATTGTCAGGAATTGGAAAAAAATGGAAAAAACTCTATTTAAAAAAATATTATAAACAATCGTTCTAAAGCTTTTTCATATTTATCATAAATCAAATTCCAAGTAATAAATATACGAGGATACGAAATAAAAAAGAACGTCTCTTTTAAAAAAAAATTTAAGTTAATATAATACTTTGTATTTAAAATACCGAACACTTTCATTCAAACTAAGCAAATATTATATCATTTTTGTGAAATGAAAACAAAAATATACCCTTCTTAACGAATAAAGGATTTTTTTATTACATTCAATTGAATACTGCAATGGAATGGTTGTTTTAAATTAAATCTAAGCAACTATAAATATTCCAGATATTGTTTAAGCAAATTTCCCTTTTCATATTTTTCCTTTGAACAATTTTCTATTCCTTCCTTTCCTTCCCTAGAAAATTCAAATAATCTTTTTGAGAAGTTTTCATTTGTCGCATATTTAATAAATGGAAGAATTTGGATAAGTGTACTTCAAATAGAACCGTTTTCTCGCTTTCACAAAAGAAAAGAAAGTTTATTTTAATTTCAAAAAGTATCCTAAAATCCAATTGGAAAAAAAAATCTGAATTTTTCAAGCTGTTGTAAATCTATTCATCACTAAAGGTTAATTTATTCGGTATAAAAGAAAAGAAATTTCGACACAAAAGATTATTTTATTTAAGTAGTTAAATATATATAAATATTTGACTTTTTTTAAAACTCTCAATTCAACAAAATTATTAATATGTATTGCATTTGTTTTTATGTAGAATTTAATAGTTAATAGTAAATTTTATTTTATTTAATATGATGTGAAAAATGTGATTTCGGAAAAATAAGAAAAAACTTTAAAAAAAGAAAATTTTATCTTTATTTTTTATTTGTTAAAAAATGAAACTGAGCTTAGCTACTAAACGAACAGATATTTAAAAAAGTTTTTGAAGCCTTACCTATATTTTGATGAAGATGATAAAAATATGTAAGTAATAACTAAATTGTAAAACTCCCTTAGATAACAACCGAATTATTTGTGACTCTATTTCTCATCACATGTTTAATGAAAATAGCAAGTATTTCAGACATGGCATTCGAAACACTTTTTTTCCTGCTGGTAAAAAAAAATTCCCCTTTAACCTCAGCAATATGTTAAAAAACATTATTTAATCAAATTTCCATACATCATGATTAGATTTAGGACATCAAAGTCAAAAATAAAATTAAAAGTTTTTAATGGGAAAGCAAGAAGGTTCTCATCAGGACACATTCTTTTGTTATGGAGAATAGCGAGATTTCAAAATAAAGAAATAATATCATAAAATAAAAATCATTCTTTATAATGCGTCTATGTCACTAAAGAACAAAAAAAATTGCAATTGAGAATGAGTTTAAGATGAAACAAAAAAATCAGCAAGCATACCTATATAACTTACTTAAGGGTCTATATTTTTTTACAATTTGAAAACCTTTTATTGTGTTTGATGCATTTTGTTACGTTATTACATACTTTGTATCTTTTTTGTGATATTTCAAACAATAGCAAAATTAAAATACTTTGACGATTAAAACATTGCTAGCAATATATTGAAGCTAGCCGAATTAATGATTAATTATTATGAGTAATTATTGAATGTAATCGAATTATAGAGTTTAAATTCAACGCAGCTAAGTTGGTATTAGTTTCTTTGGTGACTTAAGCAACCCCAAGTAAAGGTTTCTTATTTTCAATTAGGATTGTCCACTTCAATTATATTTTTTTGTCAAGCCCACTTAGTGAGGTTACTTTATAAATAAATTGGTTTGAATTTAAATATTATTAGTGTCAATACTTCAAAAGTTAATTTTCTACAAAGTAAACAAACTGTTGCTGCCTTTTATTTAAGTCTCTTTTAAATAATGCTGTTATTGAAAGAAATTTATTAATGCAATGTCTTCAAAACTATAATATTTTTGATTATATATTGCATGTTACGCTGCTTACTAGCTATTTTCTTATTATTTTATTAGATAAAACAAAAGAAAATTTAATTAATTGAAATTTTCTAAAAGAAATCGATTATTTTCACTTACTTTCAATGTTTCATTTATAAAATATTTATTCTTATAACTAATTATTCACCTGTCATTTTAAAATATTTTTAAAATAATAGTTATATACACTTTTCAACTTTACCTTTTTTAATGCTTAAAATTTTTTTTTATCTCTGACTAAAATTGCAATGAATCATTTAAGCGCGAAATAGCCTTTTGCCTTTTGAAAAGTTTTAACATCAACTTCAAAATATTTTTTGCATATTGATTGTGGTTTTTTTTTTGTAATTTCGTGCTACATTTAAATGAAGATTTTTTCCGAAGAATTCAAATACAGTTAGCCGATTTTTCTTCTATTTGATTGAGTTTAAGTTGGAAACTCAGATTTTTAAAAATCAGAAGTGGAAACTGCAAAAAAAAATAATAAATAAATAAATTTGCTCAGAAGTGAAATAATTCAATTTTGAAATATTTTACAGTTTTACTACCTTTATGTTTTATTACTTTTATAATTTTTATGCTAAAAGTGCCTTTTATTTTATATCATGAAACTCTTTTTAACACGTAGGAAATAGTCAGGTTGGTTTGTAATAAAAAATATCATGGGAAAAGACTTAAAATATTCTAAATGTAGAATTACATTAGTTATTTGTTTAAATACATATGGCTTAGATTTTAAAGTTATTATTGTAGAGAGAAAAAATTCTGGTGGAACTACCGCACTGTATGGTAACGACATTTTTTGCAAAAAAATCCATAATTCTGATTAATAAAATCAAAATGTAAGGTAGTTAAACCGAATTAAACTGAAGAAATTCTTTTTTTTCCATGCTCTTTGGAATCATGCTAAAACTTCTATATTTTCCACACTTACTAAATTTTATCGCATATTATAAAATCATATTTCATTTTAAATTTTAAAAAAATCATTGCCTTAGTACCTCGGTATAAATTACTGAGGTATTCTCATAAAGCCAGAAACATGATAAATCTTACCATATCCTGGTAGTTTTTACCATACTTTTTTTCGGCTTATAAATCAAACTTTTAATTGACTTTTTATTTAAAAACAATGCAGCTTATCCTTGCAAGTCCAACTTTTTACAAACCATCAAAATTTTAATACTTAGCTATTTATTTAAATCAATGCATATCACAATCAGGTCCCTTTTAAAACAGCTGAAAAGTCAAACAATTTTTATGAATAATTAATTGTCTTGTCGGTGAAAACTATCATAAATCAATTACTGATTTCAATGATTTTTTTGAAAAACCCAATGCAATTTTTGAAATACAAATATTTTTGATTCAATATATTATTTAATCTTAATTTTATTTGAATCGGTAATGGAGCAAAATATTACAGTAGTAGTATAGAAAAAAATTGCATAATCAGAAACTAATTTCCTTAACAAAAATAGAAAAGATAAATGCTTTGATATATCATAACAATGTACTTGCACCTGCAAAGGTAATTCAGGTTCCAAACTCCATGACTGCTAGTTGATTGGTATTTTACTCTACTTCTTTAAAAATCTCATAGTTGTCAACATCGATCCAGACGATCCACGTCCCACCCAGGTTATTTTATGCTATTTTTATCTTTAACAATGAAAAAAAATGTTCACAAAATCACAGAAATGATGTCTTCTTGTCTTCTGTGTTGAATTGGGCTTACAAAAAAAAAACACCCTTACGATAAACTCGCGGCTAAGATAGACTACTCATCGAAGGTGATCAAATTCCTAAATAATAGGGGTTGAAAATCTTTAATGGATCTTTATTTTAATAAAAAAATCTTTTGATGGGTCCATATTCTTTCACAATAATTTTTAAAAAGCAGCTAGTTTTGTTTCTGTCCACTACCAAAAGCTCTGAAGTTATCATAAATGTACGATGTTAATTTTAATATAGTTAAATTAAAGTTTAATCCTTTTTGTACTAAGTACTTTTATGAGACTGATACGGAAAGTGAGCAAATTTCAAAAACGCAAAGCTCGAATTACTTTAAAATATACTTTCAAAGGATTAAAAGATTAAACACATTTCTCAGAAATGTTTTTGATTTGTTTATCCTTAGTATTCAAATGAAGTAGAAAATTTAATACATATTTTAACATTAATCTTCCATTAAAAACTTATTATTTTTAGATTTATCGCATGAAAAATCAATCCTTTTAGGTTAATTAAATTGAATTTAGTCAAAATAGCCCAGTGAACATGGTGGTGCTTGTTAGAACAGGTGTATAATTAATTTTTGATAAGGTTATTTTTATTGTTTTCTTAGCAACATTTTAGTCATACTTAGTTATAAAAATATACTGCTTACAGTAAGAACCAAAGAAATAACTTTAAACTATAGTTTTTGTATTAGACAAGAAACATCGAGCATAAAAGTTTCCTTAACTTTTAGATTAAAAAATAGAATTTGAAGTAAGGAATAAAAAAAATACAAAAATAGAATTTGAATTTAAACAAAACACGATTCCATTAAACGCCTATTTTAGGGAGTGCAAACAATCATCTTACTATCATTTCTAAAATTTTCAACTAATGAATATTAATGACAATGTCGTCCGATTCTATCGGGCATAAAATTGGCAAGAACATTTGGAATTTTTCTATTGAAAATTTCAATTTTTTTTTAAATTTTATTAAAAATTACGTTAATGGCAAACCAAGTTTAAAAAGTCTCTGTATAATATTAAAAAATGAAATTTTAAACGAGTTTACTTATTTATTAAAAAATAGATTCCATTACACATTTAGCACAAAGATACAAATATAGAAGGCACTACTTAGGTTGAAAAATTAACATATAAAAAAATTCATGGTTAAAACTATCAGAATATGACTAACTTTACCGGGTTTCTGGCTTTGTGGGATCACCCAAAAGCACATCAATTTTTAGCAAAGTATTTTGGTAATTATTTTGGTAAAATTGACTTTAAAATATTGTTTTATAATACATGTTAATATTTAGTAAAAGTGGTAAACTTTATTAATTTCATCCATCCCGGTATCATTAAACATGGTACAAAAACCATTTATTTGGTTAAACTTATCATTTAGCTTTGTATTCTATACTAAATAAGTGGTAATAAGAACTATAATTTAATAAAAAATTCTGGTAAAACTTATCGTATATCCGTTACATTTTCACCAAGTTTTACGCTTCTATCATTCAGAACAAGGTTTTTTAAATTTTTTCTTCTATATACTGGGGTATATAATATTTAAAAAATTATCTATGGGTTTTATAATGGCTTGATTTGGCAAGATCCAAACTTTAGAATTGTAGTTATAGAAGCACACATTTGCAATATTACAATCGCAATGGCACTCTAAGTATATTATATTAAATATTCTAGTCAGAATAGTCAAACCATTAATGATATTAAATATATTTAACTATTACTACCCCTTGATCAAGTAACAACTCAGAAGATAATAACACTTAAGAGTTGTCAGTACAAATTCCCCTAAATTTCATTGCGAATGCAAGCAATTATATGAATGCAAAAGATTAGATACATTATATTATGTGTCAGCAATTGTATGACTTACAGAGTCAAATAGAGTGTGTATATCTTATAATAAATTATCGAAAACGACGCATATCGTAACCTAATTTACGCATTTGGCAGTGTCATATTCATTATAACGATGGTTCTAACTTACATGAAATGATATATATATATATATATATATATATATATATATATATATATATATATATATATATATATATATATATATATATATACATATATATATATATATATTAATCCTTTCGTGCTTAAATCCAGTTCAGACGTTTATCTTCATATTAAAATTGTAAGTAAGCAGAGACCCCCCTTCGCTACCACTTGTGAAAGTTGTTGTTGTTTTCTTCAAACGCTTAACTCATTCACTTAAAATGCATGCAGTAAAAATTCTTGTTCAGGCGTGCTTTTGACAGGCATTTCTCTTAATTTGTTATGATCAATTTGTTAAAGTCATGTTTCCTAATTATTTGTCTATTCAAAACACAATCATAAAACTTTACTATCGTAAAAAATTCTTGGTTACTAGTGTAATGTTATCCATATTTTTGTTTTTTAAATTTTTATTAAATTTTCAGTTATGTTAAAAACTTGTAAAATGTTTTTCTCCAATGAGATTTAGAGTTCGGCCAGTTATTTTCTAATATTTTTTTTCAATTAAGTATTTGTTTTTTTTTTTTTTTAAGTACTTATGTTAACTTAACACCTTACGAGCATACAGTATCGAAATTAATATAACTTAATTTCTGCCGAATAACTGAAAAAACTGGTTAGTTAAATTAACATTAAATTTTTAGATCAATGGTTTTAGTTCTCAAGTTTGTGATAGAAGTAAATACCTTTAAATAAGGGGTAAAACAAAATATTTTACAGGGAAATTATTTTTCTGTCACTTTTACTAGTTTTATGATGACGACAGCCAAAGAAACTGAAACTTCAAGGGGAAATTTTCAATGATCATATCGGTCACATTTTCACTAATGTCTTTTCATTGAGTATGTGTGATCATGGTAATAGATTTTCACAGTATAGCAAAATATAGATAATAGATTGACCTTCTTTTCTTTAATTTTGTTTCTACTTAGTTTGCTTCTTTCTTTTTTCTTTTTATTTTGAATCAGACATAGTTTAAAACATTTTTATCGTTGCTCTAATTTCATAATTTTGAGCTCTGTACTGACAATTACGACCCTTACGCTAATAAGCTCTCAATACAATCAAGATCAGAGTTCAATAAATTGAATAAATCGAATCAATTCAATTACAGTAATTTACCGATGTAATAGGATAAAAAGAATTATTCTACTGATAATGTACTTCATTGTTACTAAAAGTTTTATGAGATTTCATTAACAAATATAATAATTACTTGTTATCAATGATTTTAAAATTTGAAATTAATTTATCATTTTTCTTCTAAACTGTTTTATTTTAAAAGACGACTTGTATTAAATTTACTTACAAATTCTCTATTTCTTTCAATATTTATTTCAAATCAAATTATTTTATTTTCAACTACCGATCTGCAAGCCGATGCCATTACATGAATTGATTTTTGCATTAGAATAAAAATTTTGTTTATATTTAAACAGATTTAAGCTTAAAATATTTTCAATTGCTAAAAAAAAAGGAATGATTGAAAGCAAACTGTCCAAAAAATACTTTATGTGCCACAATATTTTGCTTGTAAAATTTATGGCAATAGTCTAATTTATTAACTTTTATGGTCCATGATAAGACATTGAATACTGTCTAATACGAGGCATCTTTGAAGAAATAATTAAATAGTATGATGTAGTTTAATTAAAAAACCATATAGTTGGAATAGCCAGGTTGGTAGGACGTTAGACTTGAGTTTGGGAGAACGGGAGTTTAAATCCAGCCTGCCGAAGAATCCCCATGCATTAAATGAAGACTGGTGCACATTAAATCGGTCGAGGTCACAAAGTCCTTCAAGTTCTCAAAAGAACTCAAAACCTCTAGGGATACTAAATTGGAGAATCACTTTTATATGCTGGTCAAAATTGCGATCTGAGGATGGATGAATGTGCGTGAAAGAATTCTCCCAGTAAAACGGGTTGTGATGCATGTATGTGGCAATATCGTATTTTTGAACATAGATGGCGCCACCTAAAAACAAGAAACGCACCCTCTGCTTTACAAATTTGCTTGACTTCAGGCAGTCATTTTCAGATGATATTTTCAAGTGACATATGTAACAACAACAACAAAACCAAAAACTTTAATAAGAGATAAAATGAATCTCAGAAAAATATTACAATCTTTTTGTAAAATTAAACAAAGATAAATATTTTTAAGGCAATAAAGGAATGGTCACTTTCTTGCATTCAATTAAATTATTAACTCATAGGTTTCATTTGAAGCAATTTCTGCGTGTGTATTATGTTCACTATATCTAATCAGATGCGCTGTTTTTGTTAAAGATAGTATAAAGAAGGGCTTTCCCCGAATGATAATTGATAAGTGCATATTTTTTAACATTTATTTTCTGCAAGCTTTTCCTCCCATTTTTATTATTATAAGTATTAATATTTTTCTTTAGATAATTCTTATTTGTTTATTAAAGTGCGTCACATAAAGATAATTAACCAAATGTATATACGTATATTATTTAAAATTGTACCGTATACTTCAAATGATAATATTTTTACGATATTATTTTCTACTTTGTTTAGTACTCTTTAAATCATTAAATACGGTACATATCATAAAGAATATGCATCTTTTATGAAAAAAATATGCTTTGTAAAACAATATTAGTGCAATTTTATAATACTTCACAGATCATTTTTGGACTAATACTACATTTTTATTATATACTGTTTCAATAATAATTTATAATTTTACTTCCCCCAGAGTTTTTAATATAATTTTTATTTTTACAATAACTTCAATTTTTTCAAAAAAGAAAATAACATTTTTATGCATGAAAAAATATTTTATTATAAGAGTTAAGAATTAAAAAATTCTTTAAATTTTAGAGCATTTCAAGTAAACGAAAAAATGAAAGTGCCTCGAGTGTGTTCATAGAAAATAATTTATTTACATACTAATAGAAAATTCAATTTTTTTTTTTTTTTTTTTTTTTTTTTTTTTTTGAAAAAAGGTTCAAGGAGAGTGAAATATTTACCATAACACAATTAATTATTTAAACAATTGAGAAATAACTATAAAAAATAAATATATTGTTTTAGATTTTTTAAAGCACTAATTATTTTCTTTTGATATTTACCCACCATACTATGAAAGCTTCATAAAAAAATTCCTAAATAAACCAGTTTATTTTTCTAAGAAATTAGCTGCTATTATCTTTTTCTTGTTCTAGCTCGGTTTATATTATCGCATCATTTTTCTAAACATATTTTATATAAAATTTATTTGCGTACATAATGTGCAAATTAACATATAGTTTTTTAATTACTTATTTATAAAACAAATATTTAATCGCTAAAAAAGCTTAATTAATTTTGTATGTAAACAAGTGCAATAAAAACTAAAATAAAACCACTTATTATAAAACAAAAATAATCTTCAGCTTAGTAAAAAGTTTCAGAGTCAGGCAGGTGAAAATTTTAATACGTATATTATTAAATCATTAAGTATTTTGTAAAATTTCTTTTTTTTTTTTTAAGAAACAGTCAAAATATCACGATAAAAAAATTTTTAAGCTGAAATGTAAAATATATGAGTCTTAATTGGATGATCAGAAAAATTACAATATTTTCTTTTTTATTATCGATACAGAATAGAAAATATGACATGAACAAAAATAATGATTTTTGAAATTTAAAGAAACATATCAAGCTAATGTCTTTATATAGTTACTCAATTTATAAATTTGTTTGAATTCTTTAAATATTCTCAAACTTCAATAGTCTAAATAATTATAGCAAAAGTTTTATTTCCACATTAAAAGTAATATTTCTTCAAATGGTGTTGTAGTCCAGGTTTCACATCCAAAGATTGTAATCGGCCTCAAGTCTGTTTCTTAGATTTTTAGTTTTAACTCTTACAATATCAAAGATGATGTCAATATTTTATGCATCGTTGAAAAGCTGTTTCCCTGAAATAAATTTGATTTAATTTCAGTTTTGATGGAATTATCTTCCTTCATTGAAAATCCCAAGTATTTATGCTAGGAGAGTCTTAGCTAAACTTTGACTAAATACAGAATATATATATATATATATATATATATGTATATATATATATATATATATTTATATATATATATATATATATATATATATATATATATTATTATATATATATATATATATATATATATATATATATATATATATATATATATATATATATTATATATATATATATATATATATAATATATATATATATATATATATATATATATATATATATATATATATATATATATATATATATATATATATATATATATATATATATATATATATATATATATATATATATATATATATATATATATATATATATATATATATATATATATATATATATACGCAGTACAATTCCAACAGCCGCCAAAAGTCTAGGTGCAATCTTAGCCTAATTTGATATTGACAAAATAGACAATATAGACAAAAAACTTCCATTAAAATAGAAATTGCGAGAAATAAACAATATCAAATGAATATAACATTAAGATTCACATAAACCCAATCGCAAACATAAGTAATAACACTAAATTGGCAGAAAAGTTGATGTGAAAACAATACAAAATAACGTCTAGTCAAGAATATTTCTGATCTCTAACAGTAAGGTATTGGCGATATTCATTTATTATGAGGCCAATTGAGTTGTCAGGCATCGAAAAGGGAAGCGAATTGAAACACTGAATAATCCCTGCTTAACGTCGTTGCAATGATCGGGAAAGAAGTCTCAGCGCATTAACTTGTCTGCCAAGATAGTCCCAAACATTCTTTATCGGATTCAGTTCTGAAGAGCTAGATCATCTAATGAAAGCAAGAAAATTAAACGAAATGATGAAGTTTACCTTGTCACTGTCACCCATTATAATGAAATTACAACTAACTGAAAATTCAAAGTGTTAGGTGCTCCAAGAAAACATCTCTGTAGTTATACCAGTAATAATGGACACAATCATACGAAAGATCAAGTACAAAATTATCCATTAAACAATATACAGCAGCAAAGAAGTTATATTTACATCAAATAAAATTCAGCAGAGGATTTTTTTCGAACTCTAAAAAAAGCTTCGAATTTCTGTCACGATCAACCTGTAAGGCTGAAACTCAAAAAAAAAAGGACACCGTTTTAAAATATCCTGTCACAGCACGTGTATTCCCTAAATTATTCTTTGTCTTTCATTCGACGGTAAAATGTGAACGAGAAGATTTTCCAACCATTGCAACATTAAATTTATTCTCCTCAAGAACAAAAACAGAGGGATAAGACGTTCTCATAAATATTCTGTAACACACGAAAAATAGGCCCCAGCCTGCATTAAGAGTCAAAAAAGATCGACGTCCCAGTCAGTTATTGCTTCAATAACTTCCAAATAAAGTGACACTTTTGCTAGCCATACCACTCCGCATAATTTTTCGCAGAAATAGCCATTTTATTCTCCCTCAACGAATTTTGACAGGCGTTGCAAGGAAATAAAAAGTTATACAACACTGTAAATACATGCATCTTATTTAAAATACATGTCAAATATAAGATTAGATTAAACTCAAGCTATAAAATCAACTTTCGATTGGGTCGTTGTCTTATGTTATCGAATACTTTTTTTTTTAATTTTCTTTATTTTATTTGTATAAGAAATTAACTCGATTAAAAATGAAATTGAACTTAGTGCAAAATTTGTCGTTTGTTTTATGTTTGTAAAAACGTATTTATTTTTACGTAAAAATCTACATGTTTCCTCCATATTGCTGTATGCTGTACTAATATTTAAAATTAAGTTTTCTAGCCTTGTTAAAAACTATGGCGGGAAGTTTGTCCTTCTTACTAAATCAAGCAAAGTAATGTTCCTTGTTTTATTTGTAATTGGAATGTCTACTTTTCAAATAAGTTGCTATAGGAGTATCAATTCATTCATTTTTTATGAATTAATTGCATTAGAAATATCGACTGATTAGTGTTTTATAATTCACATGTTATGGAATATCGACTCAACTCAGAAGTATTTTGTGATTAACTTATAATAGGCATATCGACTGAGCATTTTATAATTTAGTTGAAATTGAAAAATCGACTCTATGATATTTAATGATTTTCAAGAAATAGGAAAATCAACAAACTAGTGTTCCACTTCTAACAGGAATTAATTTACTTATGAAGAGTTAAACTAATAATGAGAACTATTGAATTTACGCGTAGAAAAAAGAATCTGGAAAAATTACTGCACTATATGACAATGGCATTTCTGGTATAAAAAAAACGAAATTCAGTTTAATAAAACCAAAATATATGGTAGTTAACTCATTCATTTGGTATTTTATCAGTTCATATGGTAACGGTTTTTCTGGGATTCTAGGTTTCAGAATTATAGTTCTTATGAAGACACTTATAGTAAAAAGTACTAAACAGAAAAAATGAATGTTTGGAAATGTGCAACTAACAATAATCTTTTTTTTTCTTTAAATAGGAATGAATACTTGCCATATCAATAAATGATTATGATTTACTTGCAATGGGTATAAATTTGCTTGCTTTTGTACCATATTTATAATTGTAAATGAATTTAAAATTATGTATATTAAAACATAACTAATGGGAAAAAAAGTTTTAAAATATGCTTGTAAAAAGTAAAGATAAATATGACGAATAAAGACTAAATAAGATATTCCTTGTCACTAAATAATAAGAATTCAGTTTCGAAAAGAGCACTTATACCCCGTGAGAATAATCTCTTAACAAAAAACAAATTTCTTTATCACTAGGACCTGAAATAATTAACATAAATAAACAACAATGATGTTCTTTTCGAAGATTCACTCAATTCACACTTTTCAAACACAATGAATATTTAAAAACTAGATTTTTTTTAAGAAAGGGAATTGAATGTCCCAATTTGCATAATAAAAATGAATTTTCATTTAGAGTTCACAAACTATCAACTGAGTGTTCGTTTATTAAAAGATTTATTTAGAATATAATTCCAGTAACCATATATAAAACTCTATAGAGAATTAAAGAATGAAGCCATAAAACTAACGGCTCCATTTGTTTCTTTAATATTTAACATTCATTAACTTTATGGAAATTAGAAGCCGCAAAATATAAATAAAGAATAAAAATTTTATCTTTTAATCTGGTTTAATCTGAAATTGATGTAAACTTTATGTATTTTTCTTTCCAAATGTAAATGGTATTCTCTGAAGGTGTTGTGTTATTCCTTTAATTAAACTTTTTTGTGAATATAAACTGAGAAAATGAGTAAAACAGAGCGTTTACTTCACTGTGTAAAAATATCCCAATTAAGAGTAGTGTTAAAATATTTTTCCTGGGCACTTAAATATTCCGTTAAAAAATTATTTTGTTCCTTACTTTATTTTGGACTTTAAAAATGAATATCCATCTATGCATTTCTAAATTTAAATATCGTAAATGCTTATGAATACCGCAGATTTGTCTTGCATCAAATTAGTTTTAACTAGTATTATTTGATGTAATGGCGTAAATGTTTGGGGAATATTTATGGTTATAAATGTCGTAAATGTTTATGTAAACTACAAATTTTTCTTACAAATTAATTTTAACTATCATTATTTGATAATCATTTGTACATTAAATAACTAAACAGTTATTTTTATTTAACAAATAAAATATTTGCAAAAGTTTTAAATACTGTGAGAAAATGACAAGATAACATAATCTTGATACCAATTGATCATTAATGTATATAAAAATCTTTAACCAGTAAATTAAAATTTAACGTGATAGATACGCATATTTTATAAATCCACAGTATTCTTTTACTGTTTTTATGTCTTCATTAAATTTTGCTTTACTGTATTTTATCCACATGATTATTTATTACTTATTATTCCCCTTACCATTATTAAAAAAATACTGCAAAACAATTCGCATATTTTTTACTCCATATTTAAGTGGAAGTATCTTAAACAGAATATAATATATAGGTTTTAAAGTTTTTCATATTGTTGTGACTAATCTGGAACCAATTATTTCAGTGATTTTGCACATAAATATAATATTTATCTGTAAATATAATATAATATAATGTAAAAATAACATAAATATAATATCTTCAGCAAAATATAAATATACTATACTATAAATATAATAAAGAAAATATAAACATAATATAATGTAAACATAATTAAAAAATATGCAATATATTAAACAAAATATACTATCCTGTATTTTATCCACATGATTACTCATTATTTATAGCTTTCCTTTACCATTATTAATTAAAAATACTGAAAAAAATCCACATGTTTTTTATTTCATAATTAAGTGTAAGTATCTTAAGCAAAATATAATATGTAGGTAATAAAGTTTTTTATCATCTTGTCACTCGTCTTGTCACCCCGTATTTCAGTGATTTTACAGTAAAACTGTTTCTAGGAATAAAGAATGTAATCTCTTAACATAAATACATCTTTAAAAAAATAGGCTTAAAAATTCTCCTCACTCTGCGACTATTCTGGAACTATTTATTTTAGTGATTTTATGGACAATTCATAATTCAGTGATTTTGTCGTAAGAATTACAGTCAAATAATGAATATCAGATTTTTTTTGTTTTTTAAAACTTTACGATACATTGATCCAGAATTTTTTACAGGGGGGACGCATTTAATAAGTTCAATAGTTGCATGCATACTTTGTAAAATATAGGTTCTTTTTTACAGTAAAAAGTCTAATGAAAAAAAATGAAAAATGAAACAAATTCTTCGTTTAGGCGCAGCCATTTTTTGGCAAATACCTCAAGTAAACAATTCTCCTAAAAGAGGAAATAGAACTATAATTTCTTCTAGAATGAAATTTATAGAAAAAAAGGCAAAGTCAATTAATAACTTATAATAATAAAAAAAAATTATTATTAAAATATGCACCCATATTATCCTTACACTTTTGTCCTTTAAACAGCTCGCTATGCAGATCAGTGTATACCCTGATGTCCATAAAATCATAAAAGGCAAGTTTTATAGCATTCTTGAAATTAAAGTGTATTCTTCTTCTTAAATATACTTTTTTTATATTTCGTATATAATTATTATATTTCGTGTATTAAATATATTTATTTAATTAAATTGCCCAATTATTGGTTTATTAATTACTTATTGAGGTAGATAGTGGAAGTATGATGAATATCAACGATGTTAAAGAAGTTTTTAATCCAATCCTGTAATTTTGTCAAAAATTGTACCGTGGGAAATGTAATTCTGTAAATGTAATTATCGTGTAAGAAATTGTAAATTCATTTGTGGAAGGTTTTTTTTTATATTTTAGCAGTATTTTACTCATTTGTTGATTGATTGTTGACTCATTGATGGTTTGAGTGGATCACTCTCAACGGTAACCGTTAGTTTATTATTATTGATTATTATTGATCCATCATTTTAGGCGACCATGTAACTTATTTGTACAGTTAAATTTTTTTTTTTTAAATTTGGCAAAACAATTTAACACTGACTGCTGCGTTAATTTTTACCAAAGCTCTGTGGTGATGGTTTTGATGAATTTAGCAACAAAATATAGTTTTAATAATTGTGATAAAATTTTGTAAAGGTGGTAAATGTTTTTAATTTTATCATGATAACTTACCACATGGCATACGAACTATTTATTTGGTTAATTTTTTTTTTCAGTTTAGTGTTTTTTTTTTTTTTATTAAATATGTGGTAATAAAATCAATGAGTTTAAAACAAGAATTTTCGATAAGCCATTACTTTATGAAAGAAAAATTATCAAATGAATGTTGTGAATTTTTAAATATGATATATTTTCGTGATACTCACCAGAAATATATTTTTAACTGGAAATACCATTATAAAGTCTTACAGTGATTTTTAACAAATTTTTTTCTCCATCAAAATTCGAATTTTTAAAATTGAATTTTAAACTAAACTAGTTAAGAGTATACATAGATCATGCGATATTTTTTAAGAAAATTTTCAAGACATTTCTTCTCTAACAATAGTGTAATTAAGACAAATATCAAACAGCAAAATAGCTTGCCAAACTCATACGATTGACAAAAAAAAGTTTGTACTTTATGAATGTTCAAAATTACGTGCAACTATTGAGCTTTAAACTTTGCGTTTGGAAGCACTATATTATACTTTTACAAATTAAAATAAAATCCTAGTAGCTTCTTTTCCATCCGAAGAAACTTTAACAATAAAAGTCTTCGGCACAGGTTCTATTTGCAAAGAAACATCAAACAAGAGGAGTAAAATGCTTAATCATTCACCTTTTGCGTTTTTCTATGAATCATTTTCAGTGCGTATAATACATTTTATCTGTCATGAAAACCTAAACAAGTTTGAGTAAACAATCATTACCGATAACACATTAAAGCGTTTTTAAAGTTTAAACATGCATGAATAGGTATTTTATGCTAGCGAAAATAGTGTAAATGTGTCTAACTAAAAAAAGCAATCACTTCCTCCAGTAAAACAACAACAAAAATAATAATTGAAGCTTTAGAATAAATTGAACAAATTTCCTGCATCTGAGGAATGCGAAGAAACGTGCCAATGCGTGGGGATCTAAATTGATCTTTTTAAGGTTATTTGAGAAAAACTAATTTAAAGTTGCTTACTTGTTTATTTGGAAGATTCAGAATTCTTTTAAAATTGGATGCTTCAAAAATGAAAGATAAAAAAAGCCTTTAGTTCAAAGAAATTACATCAAGAAATTTAAGATAAATAATGAGCAAACTATTTGCTCTCTCATAGAAAAGTTAATTGACCATTGTTGTTTGCAAATTTAAAAGCTATTCATTTCTTAACCCCTTTGATTTGTTAAAAAAAATGCTCGTAAAATAATCTTAAAATATAAATTGCTCATTTAATTATTTATACAATTATAATCAAGCTGACATCCTGAAAGCATCATACACTTCTACAAGTAAGAGAGGATTTTCTTAATGTGATATTTTTAATATGTTTTACAAATGCTCTTTATTTAAAGGGATAACGAATTTAATATTTTTAGAAAATAAAATGTCATAGAAAGTACATATAGCAAATTTAATCATTCCAAATAGAATAAAAACTTGCAACTTATAAAATTTATAAACATATTTCGATATAATTATATTTCGCGAGAATTAATTAGCACCAAATTATTGTTTTTTTTAAAAAAATAATGTGATATTAGAAACTATATGGGTAAGGTAATATGTAGGTAAAATGCTTTATTATATTACTTACTAGCCGCTTAAGGCGGCCAGCTGTCCGCCACGCTAAAGGTTTTCACAAATAAAGTTTCTTAAAACATAGCAGGAAATCTGAAGATTAGTGGACAATTCTTCTTCCGCGTTCTTCAGATGTTTCTTGGGCCCTAGCACTGCTAGTAGCGACACGATCCTCTTCCAATCTTCTTTGACGTTTCTCAGGTGTTTCTCGGACCCTAACTGAGACACGAACCTCTTCTAATCTTCTTTGACGTTCCTCAGGTGTTTCTCGGGCCCTAACACTGCTAGTTAAGACACGATCCTCTTCTAATCTTCTTTGACGTTTCTCTGATACTTCTTGGGCTCTAGAATTGCTTGTCGAAACTCGGTCATGTTCCATCCTTCTTTGACGTTTCTTGGGCCCTTCTTCTTCTTTGAGAATCTCTTAATATCTTTTTCTTTGACAAAATACAAAGTTTTTTGGAAGGCGGTTCTGCCATGTCAGTAATCGGAATTTTAAGAAGTCAACGAATACTTTAAAACAACAATTACTATGAAAGCAAATCATGAAACTTCAATATTAAAATCTAAGTGCTTACCTGCAAACTGAAACTTTCTGAAAATAACTAATTACATTTAATAAAAGCTGTTAAAATAAAGAATAGAAAAACCAAAGAGATCCAAGGTAAGTGTGATCATTCCTTCAAAAACAATTAAATTCCTATTTCATATATTATATAGCTACAACGCTTAAGAAAAAAAAACGAAAATGCTAAATACATGAAAAGAACACGAAAACGAATTAATTTTTTATGGTATCAATTCCTATTTCTATATAATATTTTACGGTATCAATTTCTATTTCTATATCGATACAAAAATTATCGTCTTCGCTTAAGAAAAAAAAATAGAGCGTGGAAAGAAGAAGAAAAACTTATCATAACAATTATGAACAGCGACAAATATATCAAAGCGAAGCGTTCTATTTACGTATCGAATATGTTGCCACATTTTTTAATACAAAAGTTAAACTTTTCTCCACTTTGATAAATGTAAACTAATGCGAACCTTACGATTAAATTATTAATTGAGTATATTATTGGTTTAAGTTGTCGAAAATTAATAATTCAATTTTAAGGTTCGCATTAGCATGCATTTATAAGAGTGGAGAAAAGTATATGCATTTTTTAATAGTTTTTTGAATATGGCTCTTTGAAGACGAAAAAGCATAGATTTTCTTACAAAATGACTGATAACTAAAAAACTAATCCAAATTTTTTATTATGTCAAAACACAATTATGTGCCGAGTTTTGTGCCTGGGGTGATAAATTGTGATTACAGACACACACACAGCAGCGTTTATTATTATGTATAGATCATCTAAGTACAATACTTAGTCAGTAATTAATATTAAATTTACATGCACTAACTTACTAGTGTAAAAACATTTTATGATGGCGATATGGGAGTAGAAGTGAAAAAGCAATGCTATTGTTAAATGTTATTTTTAAATTGTTGCTATCGATTATACAAATATAATTAATAATAAGATAGCATTTAATAATAAGAAGGATAAATTTCCTTTTTAAAATAAGTGATATTGAAGACATCATTTACAGGAATATAATTAAAATGACACGTATTTTCATTATATTCTTTTTAAATTTAAATTACAGTTAAAAACTATTTTTTTAAAATGCAAATTTCCTTGCTTGTTTAAAAATGTTATGTTAAAGACTATTTGAGCAAAAACGTTTTAAAATAATAATAATACTTTATTTTATGATAGTTATTATTATCTATTATTTCAAGGTAATTTTGTAGATCATAATAATCATTAAAGATTTGCTTCAGCTTCAATTTTTCTTGCTTGTATATTCGAAAGTTTGAAATTATTTTTTCGAAAAAAAGTTGAATACTTTTCGTAAAAAGAAGTTACAAATTTGAGATAAATAAACAGCAAACTATTTGTTCAATCACGAAAAAGATAATTGACCATTGTTGTAAACAAATTCCAAAAGAAGTCTCAAGAATGCTTTCTTTGTGATCTCTTCTTTTATTAATCCTTTGAAACTCTGAGAAAAAACATCTAACAATGATATTGTAAAACAAATTGCATACTTAATTATTGAAAATTCTTTTCAACTGAATACTTTCAATGAGTATTTTTTTCATATTGCACTTCCTTAAATCTGAAATACTTTTTCTTAATAGCACTTTTTGAAACGTTTTGAAGTGAAAATTTTTTAAAAAAAACTAATAATAAATACAAAACTAATATCCTTTTTTAAACAGAATTGTTTTCGTAGATAATCAATTCGTATAAAATAAAATTCGATTATTTGAGATAGACTTTATAATGCAACAAAAATGCAGTTAGTCTCAAGTATTTGCATAGATAGAACAAAAAATTCCATAAAAAAATACTTAAAATAAAATGTAAACACTTAAAATGAGCTTGATTCTTTTTCTCCAGTAGCTATAGGCAAAAGAAAAATGCGTAATAAATTTGACCATAATCATTGAGCTTTATATTTTTAAAATTGACATTACCAACGGAAAGGCATTTAAGTTCAAAAAGTATGTTTACAATGCTCAAAATAAATGAATACATCTATTTTGAGCATTGTAAAGAATGAAATGAAATGAATATGAATGAAAAGATAATGATACGATAAAAGATAAGATCAATTAAAAAAACATGAATTTTATATCTTAATGGTCAGAAAGGTAACCTTCATTTATAATGAATATCAATTAAAAAGATATTTTTCTGTTTTAAAATCAGATACTTCCTCTAAATTTATCTCCTTTTTTAGGATTTTGAGGAAATTAATCAACTTTTTGATGAATAAAAGATCTTTTTCTATGAATGCGGGTTCTTATGCGTTTTTGAAATTGAAATCCTATCAAGGAGTGGGACTCAAAATTTATTCGCTTTATAGTCAATAAGCTTAATACCTATTATTCCTACAGAAAACGGGAGACATCAATTTATCGTTATTTATTAAGAGTACAAAACGAATAAAAAGACCTGAAAGACATATGCGAACACAAATAGCAAAGCTAAGTTAATTTCATTTTAAAAGTAAAAGAATTATTTGCTGCCCTTCCCCATGGCTTTCAGTTATTAAATTATGTAAAAAACCATTTTCAGTAGTACATACCATCATAATATAAATTTATTCGTTTCATAATCACTTGTCATTAGGTTGTTGCTCGAGGTCAACTTACGATAGTCAAAATATATCACTATCAATCCATTTTTTCCTGTGCATATCAATTTCAAAGGACTGTAAAACAATTTTCAGAGTATCTCTATCAAAACAGAGCAGCAATGGTGCAGGATTAATAAATACCAAATATACTAATATAATAATTTGTACTTAGCGTATTTATATTTACCATCCATCAAAGCTGCTCCAAATTCCAGAATACCAGTAGTGACTATTAACAAAATTAAATCAATAACAGTCATCATTGCCGTAAATTTTAGTTTCGAGATTACTTCCAAGCGAATTAGTACCAATTCTCTATTTATTTTGTTTTTAAGTTTGTGGCTCATTTTTTTTCAGTTCGTACCCATGACTAAAGTTACCTCAAAGATCGAAACTTTGAAACAGTAATGAGTTTTTAAAGGTTACATATTTTTATCAAATAATACCAGTACTACACTAAGTATAGCAATCTGTAGTATCTATATATATATTTCTCTTACACGGCACCAAAAAAAGCCTCATTACAACTTCCCGAATGGCAACGTTAGAAAATCGACCAATGATTGCATCTAAAAATGTCACATGCCAAATCTAGCTGAGGTGGCTCAACATATAGCGCTTTTAAAAACGGAAACAATAACCAGAGTGAGCATTATCAGGTTGTTCAATTCAGCTGCGGCAAAAATAAAAATAAACAACTTAAAAAATAAAAATGTTGTTGCCAGCCATAGAATTTTTTGAAAGTTAACTTAGCAACATAAATCAAAATTATGATACCTGAGCGCTTGACGTAACAAATCCTTCAATTCTATAAGTGTTGTATCGCCAAATGCCCAAATTAACAATTGCAATTTCAAATTAATATTGAAATGTACAGGTTTAGAATTTTCTACAGTGAAAAGTTTTCGGAACTTCAGTATTCAAAAAAGTATACAAAAGCTAGACGTTAAGAACGTATCCAATGAGCGAGCAAAGCGAGCATTGGATTGCGAAGCAATCCGAAATGAACTGCGAAAGCAGTTCCGTGGGTTGGTGAGCGCCAGCGAGCAGGGAGCGAAGCCTCCTAGTATCTAATAATGTAATGTACGTATATTTGTCATATGTAAGAATAACACTCCTGCCAGTGCAAAAAATATCAATGAAATCCATCATTTACCGAATATTTGAAGAAAAGAACTATAAAAGAAATTTACCACTTCAGGAATTAAGACCAAGGGCAACTGAATTTTCGAAAATTTGCATAAAACCAATGAGTTCAAATACATTTAAAGCTCTTCTGAAAATATTAAAGAATGTCTTTTATTGAGGTTTATATGTGTTTTGCTCACACATTTAAAAATTAACGTTTCTCACAATTTAACATTCGTCTAAGTCTCAAAGCTAACAATCATTTCTGATTTAAATTTAATTTATATATATAAACATATAACATAGATAATATATAAATAAACAGAGCGGAAATAAACATATATCAGAAGTATAGTTAAAGGAAATCAAATAATGTAAATAAATGTTCCGATTTTTTTCTAAACATGCTAAGTGATTAGAAGAGTAAAAAAAATCTAAATATTAATTAAATATTCCTCAATAGTTTATGTTTATTAACTCATTACATGTAAAAATTATCTCCATCCTTTTTTAGTCTACTATAAATGCAAGCAACAAAGGAAATTTCAATTAAAGTTTAGGATTTTTAACAGTTTATTTTAAAATTAAAATTCGTATATTTACATTTATTTGCGGGAGTTTTCCCTTATTTAATTTCAAAAATAATCCTGCAACAATTTTTTTTAAACAATAGAGCAAAATTTTCCGCTAAAATAGGTTTATAGTAAGGGCGATAAGATATTTCTTCTCCAAAAATTACGATAACAATACGTCTGTTTTCTAAATACAATTGTTGTTCTAAAAGAAAAAAAGTGCTTTTCGGATATCACGTTCTAGTACTAAAACTTTAAAGAACGATAAATCTTCAAGATCATCTCTGGAGATTTAAGGATTTGTTTTCAAATATCTTTACAATATTTTTCTTAAATGAATAATACCTTTTATTTTCTCGTCTTATTTTCTTTTCCTTAGCTTGTACAAGTACGAAAACGTATAGGAAATTTTCGTGAAATGTAAATTATTGCTTAATAATCATAAAAACTTATTAAAAAAGTAAATTGCGAAGATTTATTTTTCAGTTATGTATGTCAATTTGAACAATTTGTTTTAATTTTTTTAAAAATACTACTCGAATAAATGGTATTAAGCAATATTACCATACTAGATTAAATAATTAAAAATATAAATGTCTTCCAGATTTTGCGCGATAAATCAATTCTAATTTACAAATCACTTATATATACACTTTTTAAAAACGCCTCGTTAACATGATATTTTCAAATGTTTTTCTTTGACATATCTATCCGTAAGCCGACAGCCATATCAAACTAAGGTGACTAAAATGACCATGTGACAAAAGAGGTATGGTGTTTAAGGGGTCTAAGTTTTGTTGTACAACTTTTCCGAGTTTCTATTACTTATTTAAAATCCAACTTAAATTTTTACCGGAGTTTAACATAACATTATTTTAATTACAGAAATTTTTTAAACAGTACAAGGAACTTTTTTAATTTTGACTTCTTTAGAACTAAACTTTGCTTAGGTTAAAAAGTCACGTCAAATTTTAGTAGGCATTCATTTAATCTCTTTTAAAAATGAAAATACTTTAAATTGATTTTTAAAAAAAAAAAAATTAACTTAATTTTTTTGTATTTTTATAAAACAAATTATTTGTAAATTTTTATTAAACCTAAACTTACTGTCTCAAAACTGAAATTTAATCGAAGAGAACTCAAATTTCTGTTGAAATCTGAAAAATCACACTGCAAAAAATCGAATGTAATAAACAACAAGACAAGATTGCGGAAGAAACACAGATTCTTAAGACGGAAGAATACTGAAGTTCTTACGAAGGTAATGAATACATCTTCAAGTTACAATATTCAATTAAACCTGTTCTGATGTTTATTGCATCTGGATTTCTGGGCTTGGATGGATTTAAAGAGAACTTTATTTTTGTCTTGCTTAAACGATTAATTCCAACTTCCACTTAAATCTTGGTTTTCATTTTTGAAATTATGCATAAATATATATTAAGGGTGGTCTTTACAAAAAACTCTGCATATTTTTACGTTTTTCTTGCTGAAGGTTTTTTTTATAACAAAAAGTCTTTGGAAAGTAATTTTTTATATTTTTTTTCAATCAAATAACTGTTTTGAACAATAACATATTTCTACAAACTAAAATAAATGAAAATTTCCAAAATTAAATATTTTATGATATTTCTAATGGTAACAAAAGCGTTTACACAACTTTTGTTAACTAAAGCGATATATATTAAAATATTTGGTAAAATAAAATAAACATTTAAAAAAATATATATAATTTTTTAAACTTATATTTTTTAAAAAGAAACATATAATTATTTGCATTATTTAATTTATCTTTAATCACAAAAAAAATTTCAAAACACCAGTAAAAAATAAAAAATAAATTGCAAAGCTTAAAAACACTATGTTCAAAGGAAAAAGACAAAAATTGCAAAAGAAAAATTTACTCTGACATTAAATGCAATTGTGTTCTTGATCAATCAATTATTGTAAAGTTTGAATTTGCAGTTAAACTCTATATTTATATTTAAAAAAAGCTTTGTAAATCATGTATGTTAGAGATGAAATAAAAAACGTGGGGGCTTGTTTTCTCCCAATGTCAGGTAACTAATCTGTAGTACTTCCGGATTCGGTTTATGTTAGTTTGATAACAGAAATAGATTTGGTTAGGTAGGGTAACAAAAGATGAAAATATAGAGTGCGCAAAAAGAAAATGAAACATCTTGAATAACTTTTGTTCAAATGACTTGATTATCGTAGACTATCACAGACTTGCTCTATTTTTATGGTTTACGGAGGTGACTTCAAATATGCTAGTTAATTAGTGCAGGATATATTTTAAGTTACGAAATCAAACACAAGAACGTTCTTTCCTTGAATAAATGTAATTTTCTTTAAAAGGAGTTTTAATTCTAACTCTCAAAATGTAGGAGTAGGCGGCATTTTTAAAAATTTTATCCTAATTTTATGATCCGGAAAGCGGTCTAAAGTTTGCTTCCCTTAATGTTAATTTCACTCTTTGAGTTTTTCTTTTAAGGATTTCACTCTGGATTTTTTTAAGCGAATTGAAAACTCTTTGATCATGCATAATAAAGTTTATTTAATAAGTTCATATGTAAAAACCCATTTTTTATGTCATAAAAAACAATATAAGTTTGATTGATTGGGGAAACAAATACGACTTTTTAGTATAGTTTTAAGAAATATAATCAATTTTAAACATGCAATCAAACCTGTTGTGATGCTTATTGCCTTCAAAGACCTCTACTCCGGTTTGTCATATTTCTATAACTTTAATGTTATTTCTTGGATTAAATATTATTTTAAGACCCCCAACGTTTATGTTTTTTGTTTTCATTTCGATAAAGGATTCTAATATATGTTTAAGAAAAAAAACACTTAACAATCGCGCGATAAATAAATGTTAAAACACTTACCTTTAAAAAACTCGCAATATTAAAACATGTAATATGTTTCAACTTATATAACTGATTCAACTGACATCAACATCGAAACTTAATTGAAGAAAATGGCTTTAATTAAACTAGTGGGTTGATTAAACACAAAAGACAACGTGTGCGTAGTACTTCCTGCTATCACCGGCTTTAATTGTTTTGATCAATAACATTTGCTGTATTTAATTAAAATGTGTATACAATTAGAGTAAAAAATTAATATTTAATCAAGAATAAAACAAAAACACTATCGAAATCAGTCCTATTACTAGTGAGGAAAGCAGTACGGGAAGTTATTAAACCGTTTTCATTGCCTGTAGAAGCTATGTGATGTGTCTAATATTCATCAGTCAACTTTACTCCGGAGATAAAACAGGTTTTGATATTTTTTTTATATCTCATGCAAAGTAATTAATTTACAACCTCTAGCATGTAAATTCTATGACATCAGTTTTCAAACATCAGTTTTCAAATTTAAATATTGAGTTCAAATTCTCTCAGTTTTCAAATTTAAATATTGAGAATGGCTACTATAGACCAAACCGCCTCAGTTATTTATTATAATTTCATATTAAAAAAATGCACTTTTAATTAGCAAATTTATACTTTAAAATACTTCTGTGATGGAAAATATTTTTTAAGCGTAAACTTTAACAAAACAATAAAAATTCTTGATTTTGAACAAACAATACTTTATTTCCTATGTTTCAGTAATAATAAAAGAAAAATAACGGTCTATGTATTCATGGTAGGAAGGGGAAATAGAAAAGCAGAATATTTATATCTCTAATAACCAAAGATCAATGTTTGATGCGCACCACTTTCATTAAAACATTTATCAATATTTCTCTAACCTAAAAGAATACCCTTGAAAAAATTGCACCTATCTAAGCCTGGTTACTTAGATAGGTAGGCAATAAAATCGTAAATGCCATTCGCTATAAGCTTGGCTCTTGCTATTTGTACTTAGTATAGATAAATCCATAAATTCCTAACAAAGCATTAGATTTATGAGACAAAAAAATGATAAGGCATAATACTCTAAAAAATGCTAATTACAAGTATTATTGGGCACGATGTGATAATGTGTGGTTGTTTGGATTATATTTTTTATTTCTTGCGTTTGATAAACATGTTTATAGTGCGTTGTGAATAAATATTTTTATGCCATCTGAGTAAATTATTTTGCTTAAGCTAATTCTGACTTAATAAAATTCGTACTCATATTAGACAAATATTCCTGAACATAACATTCTTACATTATCTTTGTCATAAAAATCTCAAAACAAGAGTTTTTTTCTGATTTATAATGGACTAAAAAAAATTAGAGAGCATAGAAAAATGTTCTTTTTTTTTTTTTTTTTTTTTTTTTGTAAATGAAACATTTTCTTTAAAAATAAAGAAAAACAGAAGCCAAAAAATGTATTAAAAATGTCAATTTGTAATGTCAAACCCAAAATTTTATCATAATGTTATTTATGGTTTTAGCACCATTTATAAAGTGATAAAGCATAGTTTTCATATTAAATTATAGCGTCAGATAATTAAGTCAAAGATAATATGGGTTAATATCGATGTCAGGAAAGTATCTCAGTTAAGATGGTAAATTAAAACCTGCGTCGATTCAAAGCAAATTATTTTGTAGAGTAATCAAATTTGAAAATTTTAAAGTTAATCATAATATGGTTATACTTGGGTGGTTAAAATGGTATTTCGGTTAAGATGCAAGACATGCTTCAATTTATGTTAAATTAAAATATTGTGAATAAAGTATAAAAATATTAAGTTCACAATAATGGAGTTTAACTTAGAGCCGTATAAATGTTGCAGTAATTTTATAACATGATTCAAAATTTCTAATAGATTAATACATACGAACAAACATTTTCTAAATTTTAATGCTAATAATGAATAAAAAAACAGAATATTTATTCTAGGAAAAAGTAACTTTTTTCTTTTATAAGTAATCATTCATTAATAGTTCTAAAATATAAGGTAAAGCATTTTAGAACCAAGCAACGTTTGTAAAATAAAAAAGACAAAAAATAATCATATCCATGTCAATCTAAAACAAAATTTCTGATTTTTTAGTTTTCCACACTATTTTATTTGTCCTAACGTTGAATCTAACTGAAGGAATTTGTTCATGAATATCTAGGCTACAAAAATGAGGGAAAGTTAATTCTCGTTGAATATTAGACCACCTTTTTTGAATGGTTGTGAAATCAAAACAGTTACCTAAACACTGTATTATTTTATATTGGCCTGCCAATGGAACAAAAGAGTTTACGAAAAAGTTTAGTCACGCAAAATAAACAACTGTATTTTGTATTTATTTATACGTATCAAGCAACACTGCTTTAAATAGTTGAATTACTCTTTAGTACTTACGAAGATTTCTAGATTATGGAATCGATATTCGCTTGTATCAGTCCCTTATTCACGTTGTATAGATTTATTCTCCTTTTGTTACATTCTTACAGCTTCTCCACTTTAATTAAGACCCTATATCTACTAAGCCTCTCAAGAAAAACTAAAAAAACTAATAAGTCAGTTTATTTCAGTTTTTTCATTTTGTGTGAACAAAACCATAGAGTTGATTTAATTTTATGTTAAAAATTAACGCGTGCCAAACAAACCAAAATAATAAAACACCCCGACAATAAAGATGAACAGTTTCATAAAATGTTTACAAAATTTTTTTTTCATATTTTGAACTAATCTTTCACATTATAAATGAATAAAAGAAAAAATATTTAAACTTTAATGACTCTTTAATTTTCATTGCAAAGTACTTAATATATTTTTATGAAAAACACAACAAAACTTGAATTTCGTTTGAAGAAGATAACAAATATGCTTTCCTGGAGCAATCTAAATGTTCCATAATTGTATTTGATTAACCAAAAGTTTGAATCAAAATTAATTATTTAATCAAAAGTTTATAATAATAAATTAATTAATAAAAACTAAGGAATTATTTGAGTATCTGCATTATGATGAGTTAACATTCTTTGTTATTGCAAAGGAATATTTTTTTTTATTTTTAAAGTTATAATATATGTTGAATATTTCAATATACTTCGGAAAAAACTGTTAATTACTTGGTTGCATTAGTAAAATAAAACGGGGTTGCTTTTCATTGAGACTTCATAAAACTAAACATTTTCCATTACTTTATTACTAATTGTATAACTAGTTTGTTTATTTTCTTATTTTCATTTAGCTCAGATGTTTAAATTATTTTTAAATATCTGTTTATAAAAATAAACTTTCTTTTTGCAAATCATGATAAATTACAGAAACAAGATGAAACATTAGAATCGTATGCAAATTAAAAAATTAATGCCAATTTTCGTTGTAGTTTAACTGTAAATATAATCATATTTATTATTTTTTATATATATAAAATCAATTTTATTAATTATAATAAAATTTTTTGATGACAATAAATTTATCAAAAATTCAAACACAGTTCTTAATTCTCTAGAATTTGTTTTTTCAATCTCTTCAATTCCCAAACATTTAAATAAAAATATCATTTATTATGTTGGCAAAATGTAAAAACTCTTTAATTTATACAGATATCCATTTGTTTATTTCTAAACTCTATTAATGTAATTCTTTTGCAGCAAACTAAAAAGTGTTACATTTTTTTCCGAAATTTTTGAAACGTATCCAAAACCTCGCAAGTAAAAAATTTTTTCTAACAAAAATGATTTAAATGGTTTGATCAAAAACATTGTGATACAATCGATGCAATAATAAACCTATTTTTATCTTAAATCACAAAACATTTTGATCCATAAAATTTGATATAAAGTAGAAAATAAGATTTGTTTTGGTAAGGAAAATTAATAGCGTACATAATACTTAAATTAATGGATGATTTCCGACTAGCTGAACTCTACGACAATTCACGTAATACATGTGTGTGTAATTTATGAATTGATTTTACTTATTTTAGGTTTTTATGCAGAATGCTTATGTTTTTGAAAATTATATTTTGAATTTTAGCTTCTGTTTAGCGAGTATAACATTTTATTATATGATGTCTGTAGCTCTTTAAGTGTTTTTGTCATTTTCATATGAAAATGACTTGCATTTAAAAGTAATTTCTAATGATGCTAATCTATTACCATATGTTTTTTCACTGTAATATATTCTTGCATATAACTGTAGATGCACAAAATTTTGGAAAAACAGATATAATTTAATTAACATATTATTTTATGTTATTTTCAAGTTTTGTGACAACGTATTTTTGTTTCAAACTTTTTTTCTGAACTTTTCAGAAATAGTTTACTTGAAAAGGTACAACTAGTTACGTTTTTTTTTTTTAAAAAAAAGACATTATTTAATACGAGTCGGAAAAAACTTATTTCATCCATCCTCTTTATAGATAACTTATAGCAGCATATTAAAAATGCGTGTCTTAACCCCATTATTTTATTATTATGTTCGTTTTATTTCATCAAAATGATTCCTTAATGAAAGATTTTTAAGCATTATTTAAAACGATTATTAAAACTTTACGATAATTAACGATAACTTAAACGATAATTCACTTTCTATCAACGTTTTATTTATAATTTGTGGAGAAAATTCATTCTTCGTACAGGGAGAAAAATAATCAGTAAAACAGTACAGAACAGTACTACAAAATCAAGCAGCAAACTGTGAGACAAATACCGACACAAGTAATGAGGCTAAAATAGTTCAAATAAGTTTATTTTTATTATTTGTTTCTCTTCTCTGTGACTTTTCATTATTGAATTATGCAAAACACGCACTTAATCTTTCTCAAACCAAATATTAACTGTATTCGATATCATCTGGAATTATGCTGTTGCTCTAGGCAACCACGTTTTAAAAGCACAACTATAGTAACTAAGGTAGTTTCAGGTAACTTTAGAAATACAAATTCAGTCACGTAGTACGCCTATGTTACAACGATCAGGTTGATCATTCAGATGTTCTGATAAAACGAATAAATAATAAAGTATTAGAAAGCGTGCAATAAACTGCTTTTTTATTAGAGCTACAAGCTACCAAACATCACTGATGCTATCTTTAAAATATTTGACAAAACTAAATTGTTAACAGTTTAATTTCAAACAATTGCTTCCGTTAAGCCAATGAAAAAAATCCATTTTTAAGTGTACTATCTAAATAAAAAATATAAATAAAAAATGAAAATTAAATTAACTAGGTTACAATAGTACTTATATATCTTCACGGTGGATGTCGTATTTTAGAGCCCACAGCATACCTACTATCCGGTATACACACACAGGTTCTTCATAGTATCGATTATTTTATAGTATTGATTATTTTATATATATGCATAGATTTAATTTCCCTTGTAATATTTCTATAAAAAATCTAGATAAAGCTATATTTCTTAATTTTTTTTATAGAATTCTTTAAAAAAAATTCTCTTTTCTTATTGAAGGCTCGAATTCTATTCATATATTTGTTCCGGATAAATTTTCTATATTTCTCAGCATTAACAAAAAGTGAATAACGCACAGCATGGAAAACACGAATAAGAGGGAAATATCAAGAGAAGAAAAAAAAATTATAACAGATAAGATATAGTTTGTTTTGTTTTTTTAATTCAAAATAGTGTAGTGAGAAATAAATTCTTTTACTCTATAGAAAAAAAAAATTTCTTTAGAATAAATTCTTTTTCTTATATTTTTGGTTATCAAACATAGTTTTCGCGTTAGTGGGGATAATTTTTTATTCCTTGTAGTAATTTTAGGAAATTCATTAAAAAAAGTATTCGATAAAATAATAAAAATAGCTAAAACAAATTACCGCGCGAAACTTTTCCTACATTTTTTTATTATAATTTTTATTTTTTCTAATGTTAAATGCATTAATCATAAAAAAAAAAATTTTTTTAATATATTTTGTTTTTCTTTCTTTATTTACTTAAAAAATGTCTACCAATAAATAATGTACTAGATAACGGACTAGAAATTGGTATAAAATATTTTTAAGGAAAAATAATTCCAAAATGTATGTTTTAAACTTCTAATTTTTCAACTTTTTGAATGAGTTGCGAATGTATATTGAAATAAACATAAAAATTCTTATATTATTATTTTTATTATTAAGTCCTTGTCGAAACATTTTTCATTAATAGTTGTTAATAACACAACTCTACACTGTAAAAATTCTTGGTAAATGTTTAACCAATACTTGGTGCAAATTTTCTAATTGCACCATAAATTGGATAAATGAAAAATTTTTTTATTCAGGTTGCGCCAAAGATATGTAAATATAATCAAGAAATGCGTTTATGGCGCAATCGATTGCACCAAACTTTAGTACTATGACAAGCACGAGCTTTAACCGTGACCGATAACTTATTTCGTAGCTGTTTTGAATGGAGCATTTTGTTGTCGAAACTTGCTATTATCTCACACAAGTTGTCATTGAAATTGTCTTTTTCTTTTGCAAGTAAATAAACTTTTCTTATTTATTTGCAATAATTACGGTTCATTTCTTTCATGTCATCTTTAAAAAAATTTGTGTCTGTTCTGAAAGTGATAGCTTCAAATTTCTTCTAGGAAACTATATTCGTTATATAAATACTTAAATATTTTAAAATCTATATTAGCTTTTTCTCAATAAGGAGATACATCCATTTTATGCGCACAGAAAGTGCATTACCAGTGACAAATAAACTGCAAATACGGCAATCTTAAGCAGCATAGCTTTCCGCCTAATGTACTGCTGGTGAAAATGTTCTAGTTCCGTGTTTTAATTGCATTCTTCCGAACAAAAAAAAAATCGTATGTATTTTCTGTTAGGATTAAAACTTCTTATCAATATCTATGCTTCTGTTTTGATTTTCATGTTCTATATTGCTCATTTTCGTTCGTAATGTCACATAATTACACGAATTTTTGTCTATACATTTAACTAGAAAGTTAGAACTAGTTAGAACTGGAGAAAAAAGCAGCCGTTGTCATGAAAACTGGGTTTCTCTTTGGCACACGAGGTAGGAAAAAAACAACAAAAAAACATATTGGGGTTAAAGAAAACAAAGTGCTAATTTTCTAAGAATCCTACTGAAATTTGGACAAAATACCGACCAGAACAAGATTTGTTTTAGAGCATTTATAAATAAGCTGATTTCTTATTAAAAATTTTTTTTAAAAAATAGATATTTTCTTATTAATATTTTTTAACTAAGCGAAACAAATTTTTTTAAATGAACCAAAATATCGTATTTAAAAAGTTCATAAATATATTTTTATTATTAAATATAAATAACGAAAATACTTTGATGCTCAAAGATATTTTGCTTTAGATACTTATTTTTCTAGAGATTACTTATTTTTCTTGCTTTAATACTTATTTTCTTTATGTATATTAAATTAGCCCACATTTGTGTTTTGTGAGGGAGGGAAAAGACAACATAAGCATGAAATCGAACGTTTTCAATGATCATCAAAAATGTTATATGTATTCTTTATAATATTTGCAGTTTTTTTAATTATTTTTCTTAAAGTTTCATTTTAATTATAGAAGTTTTTTTTTTTTATTATTCTGATACATATCTGCTTCTATGAAAAAAGACCTTTAGTTAAAAAGACAATCCTCACAAACAGTATACATGGGAGTTTTAATACCATCCACATGAATACTGCTTGTGTGTTTATTAGCAGCCAGATTCCACCTTCTTAGACTCAACACGAACTCTTTGATCTATCCAAGTAATGATCAATTTGTTCATTTATTATTTTAACAGTTAATAGTTTCTTCAGAAATTTTTTTACGGAAACTCTCTGAATAAAGTTCAATTCGCAATTTCTCATGCAGAGAAATGCTATTTGGGTGCTTTAGCGCATTTTAACGATAATAATAATAATACTATTTTAAAATATCAATATCTTTCTTTCCTTTCCAGGATCTTCGTAGGAGAAAGAAGGCTTAAGATAAAAATCCCCCCCATATAAATAGTTGGTCTTGAAAAAGGTTTCTTAGGTAGTGAAATGTTTTAACATTTTTTTACATGAGAACTACAATTTCTCAATTTTTTTTAAGATTGTATTTTAAAAGTAGTAATTAAAATATGACTTGCTTTAATTGTTCTTTCTATGTTTTAAAAAAGTAAGGATTCAAATTCTGTTTCTTCTGTACATTTTATTAGCATAAATTACATTATTTTTAATCTTTCTTTAGCACAGAGGCACCAGAAACTTCAATGCTTTTAGTCAAGAAAGAGACTTGGGAAAATATATTGTTATAATCAGTGCCGAATCTATTGATGATAAAAATATTTTTTCTGCTGAAATTACCAGAATTCCAGAAGGTTATAAACAGTTTTTCACACTTGAAAAGCACTAGTTTCAAGAACAGCTTACAAACTATGAATATGTATAGTTTCAAGTTTCGAGAATGAAGAACCTGTGTATGGAAAAACAATTATTATTTTGTGAATAGGCTCCAAAGTTTTGTTTGTATGTAATGTTTTTAAATCTTGTTGTGTTTTTACAACCAACTGAAAAATGTGATATAATCAAAGTAATAGCACCAGAAAATCTGTAATAATAAACACTCACTATCATTTACTTATTTGTTAACAAAATTACAGTATTTTTTCTAAACTGTGTGAAAATTTAATCTCTTTATCAAGTAGTAAATTATGTTTGTAAAAAAGTAACTTAGCTATATTGAAGATTTTAATTCAGGTGAGGCAGAGTATATCAAGAAATTTAGTATCTTATTAAAATATTGAAAATTATTTTCAGGTGATCCCAAATTTCAAAAATGTAAATATTGAGGCATAATATAATTTTTACTTTAAACTACTGTAGATTAAAAATAAGTTTGAATTGAATGCACTCTCTTAGTAACAAAAACATACTATCTGTCATATTTTTGAGTGAATATTTCATGTTTTTTTAATGAATGCAGTGATATGTATAAAAAGTACATTACATTTAAATCTTTAAATTTTGCATTAAAATTATTACATTCTGTCTATGTATACAGACATTAAAGTGATTGTAAATGAATAAATTATGCTTGAATATTGATCTGGATCTGTATTTTTTTGTTAATATTTCTAATTATATAATAAGTTATGTTATTATTTTTACACTTCTTAGTTTGCTTCAAATTTATTATTTTCATACGCCAATGTAATTCATATTGGACTGTTTCCTTAATTAGATATTGGGGGTTGACCAATCCAATATTTGTCTACTCTTTTATTTATTTATAATAAATTTTTATCTGTGAAAGTAATATTTTCATTTCTAAATAATAAAATAATTTCAAAATACACAGTAATAAGAATTTGCTTCAGTCTAAAATTTAAATTCTTTTTTATTTTCTCTTTAAAACATTAGTGGTACCAACTCTATAGCATCTGTTGGTGCTTTAACGAATTAAATGTAAAAAAGAATTTTATTTTTGCATATATCAACTTGAAGAAATAAAAAAAAATTATATGAAAGATTTCTATTTTTAAAACGCCAAAAAGCAGAGAAAGTTAGCATCATTATTAAATATTTATATAAAAAAAGCAGATTTTTAGGTCATAATTTAGGTCAAATTCATATAAATCAAATTATAATTTATTTAAATATATATACTCAATATATATATATATATATATATATATATATCTTGGTGGTGTTTTGCAAAACATTCAAAGAAAGGCAGGATTCTGAAGGTTTGTGAGATTTAAAAAATTCAAGGCTCAAACCATATAAGAAATTATTGAAATATCGTTTATATCTAGAATGTTTGTAAAAAAATCATTCATTGTTTTGAGTTTACTTCAGTAAAGTGTTGTTGTAAGAAACTATTGTAGTATTCTTACAAGAAATTACGTAGGTAAAGTATTGTTGAAAGAAAAATAAATTATTAAATATTCGGTTAACTTTTATATTGAGTTTTCGAAAAATTGAATTCGTCTTAAACTGTTAAAGCGAAGAGCATTTCAGAAATTGTTAAGAAATTTTATATTATAAACAAACAAAAACCATGTGCGGTTTGAATATCTATTCACTGACAAAAACCTCATGGGAGAAGTTGGAATGTTTACGCAATTCAGGAAGAAAAAAATAGATTTCTTATACAGAATCCCTACATGAGGCTTCGAATCTCTCTCTGGCTTTTCTTATTCACCAGACAAAGATGAATAAAATATACGCTCCTTAAACAATTTCTATAGAACATATTCAAAGAAAGCCTATTTCTTTCTTCGGTAGATTCGAAGAATGCATAAAAAAGAGAATATCAAAGGCGGAATAATCGATAAACTCAATTAAATATAGATGGTGCGGAGCTCATTTAATAATAACAGAAATCCCTGGGTCCCTAAGTGTAGTATACTTTAAAGGTTGGAAGTTGTTTTGTATCAGAAAAATAGTCAAAAGAACGACAGAGAAAATAATTTAAATACATCCGATACCATGTTTTATCAATCTTTTAGTTTAGAAATAAAGCAGGTAAAGATAAAATAAATTTATCTCACACATAATGGGTTTCCGCCCTTTGACATTCGCCCACCGAATTCTGACATTCTTACAATGTTTTTATTTTTTATTTTTTGATTCGAAACATTAGCATCTAAATTAAAAAGTTGTTGATTGTAAAATTCATAATTTTTTATTTCATTAACACAGCTTTGGTTTTACAGATTTAGTTTCTCATTCTACTGGGATTAAATTTAAAACAATTTTAATCATTGCAATTTCATATACAATTTTTCTTTAATTCTCATTTAATTTTTTTATTTAATAAATATTTTTCTCTAAGGAGATTATTTAGCACCAGTGCGAAGCTTTAATTCCAAATAATGTTTTCAATTTTCTATTAATTATGTTAATTGCATGTGTTGTCTGGAGTACACAGTGATAATAAATAAACCAAACCTTATTAACTGCTTAAACCTTATAAACCTTAACCTTATAATCCTTTTTAATTAACTGCTTAATAATTGTGTTTGTGTTCAATAATTGTAAAATGATTATACATAGATTTAAATATGTTTATCTTAGAACTTTGCACAATATAGCAATATCAATGTGCTACTTTAAAACAGAAATACTAATTTTAGTTTTAAATCTTAAAATCTTAAAATAAAAATCGAAAACATAATGATAGCAGAGAGCACTGGAAAAAGATTATGAATAAAAATTATAGGTAAATACTGTAAACTTTGTTAAAGAAATGTTTCATAGATGAAATGTAGTATAATAACTATTAGTTATTTTATACTGAACACATCCATATAAGTTTGGATTTTTATGTAAGAAAACTGAATCATACAGTCTGTTTTCTGCTTAATATGAATTTGCCGACTATAATGGAAAATGGTTTTTTACTCTTCTCTTTCTAAGGCGTAAAGAGATACAAATTTCAAGAATATATTTTGGCAAAAATTGTTGGAGGCCTCAATATTTTATTAATTTTTAACGGCAAAATTACTTTAGTGAAAATATTAGAGGAGAAATTAGTAGGGTATTCTTTAAGAAAAGTATTTTTAATTTAATTTTTAAATCGCACTTTACTTTCTTTAATTCGTCTCATTTAATAATGGCGTAAATCCATTTGAGTCATAGTATGGTTACTTTGATAAGTAGTTATGTAAAAAAATATATATTAAAATAACGTAAGAAAAATGATTTAAATGCATCTTATCTGTTTTATTGAGCATAATACCTTCGAAATTAGCTATATAAAATCAAAGGGAAGAATTATATCTCATGAATAAATATTTAAAAAAAATAGTAAAGAATTAGGGTTTTATCATTTTATTTATTTACAGCAACTTTTAGAGCTATTTATTTATTTTCGGGCTTAACTAAATTTGAGTGTAAGAAAATGTATTAAAAAGTAAATAAGGACAACTGCATGGTTTTATTCTAGCTCGTGAGGCATAAAATTCATTAAATTATTCTGGAAAAAATTCATTAAATTATTCTGGAAAAAACATAACATAACTATATATTTACACTTAACATATATCAGCATTAAGTAGCAATACTAAAAAATAGTTTGTTCAAATTTATACAAAATTTCTTGCAGAATTATAATTGATTATCGTGGGATTTCCCACGTTATTATTTAATTTTTAAATTTTCCTTTTTTTAATTATAATATCAATTTATTACTTCTACATTGTTAAAAATTCTGAAACTTATTGAACCTCAATAATACCACCGCCTTGAAATGAAGCTATGAAGATAGCGTGTAACAGCTGTCAGCGGGGTCTGTGAAAAAGTGACGCCTCTGATTAGAATTTCTACATATTCAAGACCAAGTTCTCAGGGTACTACTGGGAGCAAGATTAGATTGTTAGGAAGATGTACAAACACTTTACATGGAGAATTTTACAGATCCCAATTACTCCTGTATCTCCCTGTAATTTCCAAATAAAAATATTCCTTTTTGGTAATCACTTTCTTCCCTAAAATGGTACAGACAGCTGCGACACGCTAAATTTATTCTCAAGTGGCACACTGTGAAAAAATCAGGATCAAATTACGGTAAAAAGTTCCGACAATCAGGGTGCCGGTACTTTTTACCCGAAAAATTCATTTGTACCAAAACATGTTACGGAACAAAAAAATCTGACATATCGCAATTTTTACGGTAATAATTATATCATAAAGTAACCAAATCACACTAATTAAATAAATATTACTGTAAAAGTTACGGATTAATATTTTATGGTGAAATGGATTTCACAAATGGTGCAACCAAAGTGCCGGTACTTTATACCGGAATTTTTTACAGTGTAGAATTCTATAATATTGTACGAAAGAAACCAATCTTATATCACTATGTGACCAAATTTACAATTCCGATGGTTCTTATGGTGAAAGAAAGTTTAAATATCGTTCATCAATAAATTTTTCCGTGTAGTTATAAAGGTATTTATATTGTGTTTATTATTGGTCGTGGAATAGTTACTTTTCAGATAATTCTCGCATATATTTGGACTTAATAGATTTTTAGTATCAATAAAATCAAATTATCACCACTGTAAGAAATTCTTATATATATATATATATATATATATATATATATATATATATATATATATATATATATATATATAGTTCAAATTTTCAATCATTAATAAAATACTTTTTATCCATCCACTCAAGCTCAAATACATTTTTTTTAATTTGTAACGAATGACACTTGATGTTAATACAGTTTTTTCAAATATTAATTCATTAATTAAGTTTAACTAATTAATTTTAGTTTTATATGGGAGAAAAAATTCTCTTATATGAGATGTTTAGCAGGATACACTTTTAGAAATAAATACCATCAATGGCGAAGCTTGTAGATTGCTGGGAAAACTAATTAAATTAGCTAATTTCAAAAATAGAAAAATAAAACTTTTCTTTGTTTACCTTAGTAGGAATTCACTTTAAATTTTTTTTTATATTACTTATTTCTAAGTAATTTAGTTATACATACAAAAGATTGAAATACGAGTATAACAATACCTTTTTTGTTAGTAAACAAATAATAAATAAGTAACCTTAAATAAATAAGAAACCTAATTTTTTTGGCTGCTTTATGTTCACTACATTTTCAAGTTATTTATTTTTCAGAAAGGTATTTTTTAAAAAATATATCTTACTCACATAAAATTTTTCTTGGAAAAATGTCATAACAATGCATATAGCAAAATGACAAAATATGATTACTTTGCAAATTTTAGTACATGTTAAATATATTCTTCCCAGGACAAAACCCACAAAATATTCAAAATAATCAAATTCATTGCTCTGTTTAATTTAACGAATAAACAAACTGATTTTAAAATGTATTCAATTTCATCTAAACTGGTACCAAATTACTTTCCAGCTTCAAAAACATTGCGCTTTACAGACATTTTCGTGTCATAACTTACAAAACAAACGTACTTGAATAAAATTTAATTCCAGAAAATATTTATTTTCTTAAAAATAAAGTACTGCATATTAGCATTTGTTTTTCGGAAAATTGAATTTGAAAATATTTTCTCAGTTGTTGTCTTTGGTCTCAAGAGAGATGTTTATTCGAAATAAATATGAAATCCTTTACAATAAACTTTCAAGTAACTTGAAAAAATGTCAAGAATGGTAAAAATAATGGCTATAACTCTAAATTTATATCTGAATGTATAAAATAATAAACTTTTAATCTGTTATTTCTAACTAATATAAAATTCTTTACTTCTTTTATATTAAAACAAACTTCATATTTCTATCCTTCAAGTAAAGTTTTATACTTTTGTATGTTTTTTTAATCGTTAAATTTGTTTTTAAATTGACTTTGAAAAGCATATATTTTCCTTAATTCAAATAGTCAGTTTATTCCCGACCTAAATTTACAAAATTGCACTGCTGGAAACTTCTCGGGAAAAAATGGTTAAATAAAATTTTATTTAAATTTTTTTTTTTTTTTACCGTATTCAAAAAAAACAGTCAAATTACCATAAATACGATGGTGATCAAACAGTTAACTGAGAGAAAGTGCTTTCACCTAATACGGTTAAACAACCAGAATTTTATCTCACCAAATAAGCCGACCTAATGAAGTCACTTACTTCATTGCAACTGCATGCATACCATAGCCAATAGGGCAAGTTGTCTGACTCATGACCAGCAGAACAAGGGTTCGAGTCCCAGCGTTGAAATCACAATATTTCCTCCAATCTCTTCAAGACACGAAGAGTTTCCAGCACACCCCAAATTGTGTCCTGCACTCTCCAATGCCCATTAACTAACGAAAGGTCTAGCTCCTATGTCGAGTTAAATTTCTTTTTATTTTGAAACCATGCTATTTAGAAATGGTTAAAAAAAAACGTTTACTTTGAAAACGCTACTAGATGTTACGCTTACTTTATAACCGTTCTTGTAAGGTCTTCGCATCGCGTAACATTTACATAATGACTCGCATAACAAAAACGTCTGTAAAGAAATCATGAGATTTGGTGGGCGAACCGAGCAGGGTTTATTACTCCACATTTTTTACAGCAATTAATTTTTCAAAAAGTTTGCTTATATAACAAAACATAAATTTTTTAAAATAAAATTATCAAATAGAGCTTAATCAAAATGCCAACTTACGTATATGAAATTCAACTTTTTGATAAATGTTATAAAATTAAATGTAAATTAAAGAACTTTTACCTTATCTTAAGAGTACGCTATACCGTGGAAGAAACTTTGCATGGCAAATTCTATTTCCCATCCGATATATTCTAAAATTTAAGTTTAAAAAACCGACCGGGTGGCCGAGTGGTTAGCGTGCCTGACTGCGGAATCGCTGGTTGCGGGTTCGAATCCTGCTCAGGGCATGAATGTTTCTTTCTCTCTCTTTGTGTTCTATGTCCTTTCTCCTTTGTGTGTGATTGTGCGAATGTGACCCGCCCTATAAACGGGTTTGTGGTAGTGTGACGTGGGCGACGCTGCTCCACCGCTCACTGGGTAACGAAAAGAGAGTAAGAAGTTCTTGCAGTTTCTGTGGCCAATGGGTCTTCGTAACCAAGTGCCCGCCATTAAAAAAAAAATTTTAAAAAATAGTGAATTCAGGTAAACTCCGAGTAAACCATGAAGTTTCAAATTTAAAAAAAAAAAAATTAAATATCAACGGAAAAAAAATTTAAATAAATTAGAGCAAGATTACTTCACCACTGCCTTTTATGCTACTGAGTTATCGGTTCATAATTTATTTTTATTTTTATATTTTGAAAAACACTTTTCAGCATTGAATCAAAATACAAATAGATTATAGCAGGATTATATCCATACAGCTTTATCTATATCCGGTCATAATTTATTTTTATTTTGATATTTTGAAAAAACCTTTTCAGCATTGAATCAAAATGAAAATAAATTATAGCAGTATTACTTCCCTGCTGCTTCATTCTACTGAATTATCCTGTCATAACTTATTCGCAATTCGGTATTTTGAAAAAAAACTTAAACTTAATAAGCTTTAATCGTTCACTCTAGTTTAACTGAATTGCCTTTTCCCTACATTTAAAATTTTTAAATCTCAGTGAAGTTGAAACAGAATTTTCAATGAAAAATATCTTCTGCATTTTATAGCGTTCTTTTAAAATCCTAAATGAAAATTGCTTTTTTTCACTTTCTTAAGTACCTAACATTTAATAAGATATTAATTAAAGGAATTAATTTAGAACTTAGATATTTCCTTATAAAAATATTTCGTGATTTATCGATATATTTACACAATACATATATCGATTTATCGATATATTTATCAGAACACAATAAATAAATAAATTTTATAGAAAGAAGTTACGAGATGCGAGAAATTAATGACCAAATATAATCTGTCAAAGCATTAAATTACCTGCCCCAGTTTCGCTTGGTTTTATTTTTACATATCCATGTAACTTTAAACATTATCTTCTCGAAAGGTATCAAGTCAGTTAATGTTCAAAATTAATTATCGTTAAGTCCATTTATGACAGCTCAGTCAAGAAACGTTAATGAAGGAATAAAAGTCTGATGTAACTTTTCAAAACACTTAATTAAATCTTTCGCTCATGCGAAGATTACCGATGCGAGATTTCGAAAGCTGAACAAAACAAATATCATTTAAAAAGTTACAAAAGGGTGATTTTGTTAAATTGACTTATTTTTCATAATTAAATTTTGCTTATACACTAAACAATTACACTAAACAAATTACACTAAACAAATTACACTAAACAATATAAACATTTTGATTTTGCATTTAGTTACTTTAAGTACTAATATAGCTTTACATTTTATAAGACCTTTGATTGATCAAAAAATAAGAACTGATGACTGTTAACCCTTAACTATCCGAAGTATTTAAAGTTTACTAGGTATAATTATATCAATTGATTCTAATATTAATTAAACTTATAGATTAATTTATATATTTTATTTTTACTTAGTTAATTGCAAATATAACAACAATAAGAGTAATAGATTATTTTTGCTAGCAAATACCATCTCCATACACCATATGTCATCATATACAGTTTGCTACTACCATTGGACACAAATTGCAACTATCATTGGACTCAAATTGCAACTACCATTGGACTGAAATTGCAACTACCATTGGACCATTGAATTTTGATTGTAAGTAAAAGTGTCATGTCGTTTATATATCAACGTTGGTCCGTTTAAGGTAAAAAAAATAATAACGTTTATGGAGAATGGAAATTAATTGTTCGAAACAATTTTTTTTTTCTATTTTTTTGTTCGTTTCGCGATTTTTTAAATTAGAGAGATAAAATGATTTTAAATCATTTTATCAACTATTTTTGTGGCAATTAATGTCAACAATAATTGTTTTTCGCTATTTATGTGTTTGCTTTGCTATCTTTTTTTAAGGTAGAGAGATAAAATGCTTTTAAATTATTTTATCAATTATGGTTGTTTCAATTATTGTTAACAATTATTGTTTTACGCTATTTTTATGTTTGTTCCGCTATTTTTTTTCAAAGTAGAGGGATAAAATTTTATATCATTTTATCGCCCTAAATTTAAAAACAAAATTGTAAACGCTTTCTATATTTCGTCGGTATTTCCAAACTCACATCACATTTTATTTTGCTGCGCGGAAACTATTATATTCAGAGACATGA
Organism: Parasteatoda lunata; assembly: GCA_949128135.1. Classification (NCBI taxonomy): domain Eukaryota; kingdom Metazoa; phylum Arthropoda; class Arachnida; order Araneae; family Theridiidae; genus Parasteatoda; species Parasteatoda lunata. The sequence continues at coordinate 42,925,053 of OX421975.1, read as the reverse complement.
AAAGTGCAGTTATGCTTCTGAATATTAAAAATCATATTCAGAAATAATGATGACATAAATAATTGAGCATTCAATAATTAATACGAGAATAATTAATAATTATACCTTGAGTTAAAAATTACCTCACACTTTCTGCAGCGCAGTCTTTTTTAGCGGTAGAATAAAAACTAAGTTATTCCAATTTTAAGTGCTTTTTCCCATTTTTTTTTCCTCTAATTTTTGCTGAACAAAGACTATATAATTTGTATATATAGTCTAATAATATATTTCTCCAAGTATCACAAATGCGGATTAGCTCAATCAAACAGTCCTCTACAAAGTTAAATTTTCCCCAATGCAATCCAGCAGTTCCCTCGTCTTCTGGCTTGGACTCAAAGTAATAAGATTATGGAGCTAAACATTGGTAGTAAACTCAAAAATTTGGGCGGCTGTTCAATGAAGACTATAAAATAAAGGGACATTGACTGAGTTTTATAAATATTTTTTTGCAATGCCCACCTGTGTTAACATCCGTCAATTCAGGCATATACAGGGCGATTTTGTTGGCCTCTCTTTTAGAGGCACCATATTAGGTGGGCCAGCGTCGTCCCACAGTGAGGACAGATAGTACAGAGAAGAAAAGAACACCCATGCCTTGTCCGGGATTCGAACCCAGAACCTTTCTGATGCAAGGACAGTTCCCTGACCCCTACACAGGCCGGTTGGCACACAGGCCGGTTTTATAAATATTACTCTTCTTATAAGTTCGAAGAACCCTCAGTCAAATTTTTGAATGAAAAAGTAATGATTTTCTTTAAGGTTTTTTTTATAATTTTCCTTTGGACATTTTTAGGGATTAATATTGTTTCAAAACTCAGTATACACGTAAATTTTAGAATAGAAATTGTACACTAGAAAAAATCAAATTAAAAAACAAAATGCATTTGAAGAAAATAAAAAATATTTTTTCTCATAAGTTGAGTGCTTTATCACGCTATTTGATCATCAGACATTTTTAAACTAAGTACAAAATATTTAAAAAAAAACTTACATCAAAGCTTAACCCCGTCCCGCCCCCGTCAGGGGGCATCCGGAGAATACTGTCGACTCTAAGTGCACGCACGTGACCTCTCAGTAAAAAAGAGGATTCAAAAAGGTAGGCTTGGTGGCGATTCATGGCAACGCCAGAAGGCCTCAAAGAATTTTGTGAAATCTTAAAATTAACAATAGTAGTTACTCAGAAAATAAGAGTTTGAGTGTTCAAACATAATAGGCAAGGCATCAGAAAAAAACACTTAAAAAAAAGTAACAAACATATTTTGAAGATGAAGAGTACCAGAATTTGTCCAAAGCCCAACAGATACAATTTCAAAAAGAAGAGTTACGGCGATGCAACCGTAAAGAAAAATCCTCAAACAAGAGGAAACTCAAAGCATGAATAGTTGGAAAATTTTACAAAATTTGAACCATAAGTTAATCAAAAAGTCGAAAATCATTTCTAAAGAACACAAATACAGTATTTGCGAAGTTTAAATAAATAAGTAAATAAATAAATAAAAATAATAATAATAAAAAATACCATTCGCATACAGAAAATTGTTAACAGTGAGACACATTTAATGCATTACATGAAATATAGAGCTCGTTAATTGTACAGCCCACATTTGTTGTCGCCGTCTAGTCAAGTTCCCTACCTTGGATTCGAACCCTGAACCTTTTCGATGCAAGAACAGTTCCCTGAGCCCTACACAGACCGGTTGGCACAAAGGTCGGTTTTATAAATATTACTCTTCTTATAAGTTCGAAGAACCCTCAGTCAAATTTTTGAATGAAAAAGTAATGATTTTCTTTAAGGTTTTTTTTTATAATTTTTCTTTGGACATTTTTAGGGATTAATATTGTTTCAAAACTCAGTATACACGTAAATTTTAGAGTAGAAATTGTACACTAGAAAAAATAAAATTAAAAAACAAAATGCATTGGAAGAAAATAAAAAATATATTTTCTCAAAAGTTGAGTGCTTTATCACGCTATTTGATCATCAGACATTTTTTAACTAAGTACAAAATATAAAAAAAAAACATACATATAGTAAAAAAAGTTTCCAAGTTTATTATTTTCTAAAAAAAACATTTGAGATTTATTGCTCAGTTTGGCTTTAATAGCTGAGTTGGCGAGATTTAAGTTTCCAGACTGCAGTTAGACTGCAAATATATTGAAAAATTATGGCTCTTGAGAATAATGCTTTACTGATAAATTGAAGCATAAAGTTATTTCTGTGATAAATTACTCGAAGATGGTAGCAAAATGAAAAACGTTTTTTGATTGCTTTAGTCGCTTAGTCAGCGTATCTTATCGCAGTCGAAACATTTATACTTGAAATAAGAAAAAGCTTATGCTTTTTTTTTTTTTCTTGAAAAGATTCAAACTATTATAAAAAGCTTAAAAAATATTCTAACATTATTTCATAACTAAGTTTAAATAAAATATGCTTTTCTTTGTTTTCAATTCGATTGAAAAATATTCCAATTAAATTAACATTAAATCAATGTTTTAATACACTATTGTTCTTATTACTTTCCCGGCAAAATTTTAAAAAAGATACGGAATTTTATTTTTAATGTTTAATGCATTGTTGTTAAAGATTAGTTTTAATGTTTACATGTTTTTAAGTTTTATTGATGAATATACCAATTAAATATCCATTTAGTTTATTTTGCATTAAAATATGGTAACTGAAAACATTTTGATAAATGGAGAACAATTTTCAAAATGCACTGCAAAAATAAATATTTTATATGAAAGTTTTTTTCTGGAAAAATATAAATTTTTTTTCTATTTTAAAAGAATTACCATTTTCCATTTCAATTTAAATAAAATTCTCTATTCTGTTACTTTATCAGCTTAAATAAACATTCTCCTTATTTACTCAAACTTATTTCTAACGAAAGTATTTAAAGGGCTACAGTTTCTGAGTTAAATGCTTAAAGTTCGACATAGTTTCAATTTTTCAGGTAAACACACAAATGACCGGGAAAAGAACGAAAAAAAGGGAGATTGAATATATATATATATATATATATATATATATATATATATATATATATATATATATATATATATATATATATATATATATATATATATATATATATATATATATATATATATATATATATATAAATAAATATATATATATATATATATATATGTATACATATATATATATATAAATATATATATATATATATATATATATATATATATATATATATATATATATATATATATATATATATATATATATATATATATATATATATATATATATATATGGGTGATTCTCACGAAATATGACAAATCACTGTCCCCTGCTCCAAGATCTAATACTATAATGCTAAAAGAGCTTTTTTTTAAAAAAAAAATTAATAAATAGCATTGCTATCAGCATTTTAAAATAACTTTGAACTAGCATTAGCTGTTCGTTATAGTTAAAAAATTTAATTGAACTTCAAAAAGTCATTTTCCTGGCATGTCCCAAACAATGTTTCCAATAATAACTATCTTCAAAACGTCCTATAAATTTTTCAATATCTAATTTTTTTTATCTTAACCGGTGTAAGCATTTCTAGAATATACGCAGAGAGTATTATTTACAAAAACTTCGTTCAAATTAATTTCTTCTGTCTATAATTTGTTTGTCCCAAGAAAATCTGTCATTTTCCTGGCTACTTTTATTTAGCGGTTTATAACTAAAATAGATGGATCCAGCAATCAATATCTTATGTTAATAGATTAATTAGATTACCCTCCTATATGAACATGTCTTGTTGTATGAATAAAGAACCAATTTTCTGGTTCAAAATCTATTTCAAAAAAATTTTCAAGGTGAGTAGGTTTTTGTGTTGTCATTTTCCTGGCTTCTTGAAAGAATTAATAACATAAACTACATAGATTTATCTGAGTTATTTTAAGAAATCCGGTTGTTTTCTACAGAATATAAACATCTTAGGCCAAAATTATTAATTAAAGTAAAGCTATATGCTATAAAATGGTGAATTTGTCATTATCCTGGCTGTCATTTTATTGGCTTATGAATGCCAAGATATTGAAGTGTTACCAGAAAATTTTTTTAACTGCAAATACTCTAAGAAGGGAAAGCAAATATTAACCCAATACCAAGTTTATGTATGATTGTAATATGCTTGAATGTAATCAAAGCTATTTCTTTATATATTGATTGATTATTATACACAATTTTATTCTGAACATATCAGCAACAAAATTTTTTTTATTCTTTCTACAGTGGATAAAAAGAATTAATTTAAGCAATTTATGGTCCATCTAACATAAAGGCTTAAGTTGAGTTACTTACTATTAACTTAAAATGAATGTTTTTTAAACTTCTAAGCTAATATGTCATTTTCTTGGCATTCAAGATTTGGTGAATTTCTATTTAATTTTTTTCTCCGAGCAAATGTCAATAAACTGCACTGATGTCTGTAAGATATTTATAAGTGTAACTAAAAAAGTGTACAAAAAAAATTTTAGATTATTTCGACGATTTTAAATTTGAAGAAATTTTTTGGTCTGAATTGTCATATTTCGTGAGAATAACCCATATATATATATATATAAAGCTTGGTAATAGTTTCCATGACCTTTCTCTTAATAATTTCTTGTGGTTCTTTTTTTTAACACGGTTCCAGAAGGTCTAAATTGATCTTAACGGTCGACGGTGGTTTGACAGCAAAATATGGTTCTTCAATAATGTCAAGGCATGAGTGGTTCAGACTGATGTCCTTTCTGATATCTTTATCGTATTGGAGCGTGGAGGATCTCTTTAACCTTTCCCTAAACGAAAATACATAGTAGACTTGAACGCCTGTGCCTATAAATGATATTTACAACTTTTTTATCACATATCAAAATGCAACAAAGGAAACAATACTATTAATATTATTATAGCTCAGCCTATTTGTAAAATTATTTTATTCGAACCATAATTTCATATGGAAAATCATTTTAAAAGTGTTTTTTTAATGTCTTGCTACTTTATATTGTTCAAGAAACCTTTAAAAAAATGCACATTGTATGCATTTTGACAAATATGTGTTTGAAATATGAAATATCAAAATTGCCGTCAAATAGGAATAAATAGGAATTTTTCTTTTATTTTGTTTAGAAGTGTTAAAAAAAATTTATAATTAGCAATATCATATATTTAATCTAAATAATGATTTTAAATTTATAGATAAACAGTCATATTCTTAAAAAAATTACATATACCATCATTACTCTTCCATTTTGATAAAAGAATTAAAAAATAAATTCATCATTTACATATGTTGCTTAGTTAAATCTTTAATTAAAGGTATCTTTGATTGCCAGCCTTTAATTTTTAAATGAGTACTTTGATTTGTTTCTAAGCAAAGTGCATGAAAGACAACTAACTTAATTTATTTCTAAAGACTAAGATTAATTTCTCAAACGAAAACTTGTACAAAAAATGCAAAACTAAACATATAAGTTAATTAATTTTAAGCTACCTGTTAAACCTGGACTTTACTCGCTTAAAAATGATTGGAAGCTTTTCAATTAATTGATTTAGCCATTAGTTTCAAGTAAGGTATAGATTTTCTCAAAGTAAGTTAATTCAAGCAAAACTTTTCTGCTTCTATTCATTGGACCTGTTAAAGTGAGATAATTCTTATACTCTTTCAACTTTAATTTCCAATTATTTAAATCATTTGAAGCGATAATGGTATAGAAAAGTTTTTATTATGACCAACTTAAATTCAATTAGGAATTTCAGAGTGATGGTAAATAAGCATTTATTATTTACTTTAAAAATTATTCTTATTAAATGCTCTCTGCGAACACAAATAATTGTTCAATTTAAAAGATTTATATTTTAACTTTTAGAATGCAAACGCAAATAATATTATTACTCTCTACTAACAATAAACATACAGGTGTATTGACAAATGAAATATATTTTTACTTACACTTAAATAATGCTTCAGCAAAGAAAATAATCTAAAATCTTAAGTTTCATGTAATTCAGGCCTAAAATTAAGCTTATTAATAATATTTAATATTGATTAATTGTAATTAAATATTTTTTTAATTATTATTATTTATAAATAATAATTATTAATTACCTAAAATAATAAAATGAAGAGTTTGTCGGTGTGCCTGTCTAACTCCAGAAACGTTTATACTAAACTATTAATAGTTTATATATCATAATTTTTTACACGTTGTTGAATATCTAATTATTTTATATTGGTTTCGTCAGATAAACTTAATCATTAATGAGAGGGTGGGAACAAAAACGGACTACGTCACCAAATTATGAATCCTAATGTTATATGAAACAACGCTTTTGTTTTTATAGAACGGCTTTAAATAAGCGACTCTATAAATGTAAGTATTTAAAATTATCGGTTTCTGAAATGAAAACTTATGTACTGGATAGTAAAAATTAATAGATAAATAGTACCAATTTGTTTAGAAGAAATGCAAACATATGACATACTACTATTGACGCTAATGATGCTTGATTAATTTTGGTAATAGGTACTATAGGTACTATATTAAATAGGTATAAATCATAAATATCCATGAATTTTAAATCATTTAAATATATTTAAATGTATATCAAACTTAGAATAAAAAAGCATACATTTTTAAATAATCTTAAAAATACAATTGAAAGAAGGGCTAGTAATTTCAGTTTTTTGTAGGTATTTGCTTTTTTTTTCTTCAAAAATGAAAAAATAAATATCCTTATTGTAACAAGCTTACTTTGAAAAGAATTTCTGTTGTTTTTTCCGCTTTATTAAAGCGAGCCTCTTAATAAAAATATTTTTTTATGTTGTCAGTATTTAAGTTTTTATCAGAATTTTTAAACATTTTCAATTATAAAACTTTAAAGACAAGTAATCATATTACAAAATCCATCGCAAAAAAATTAAACTTGATGATAAACTTTAAAGTTGCTTCACACGAAAGAAAAAAAAAATTATAAATATTTTACAAATGTTTTCAAAGGAAGCAAATAAGATTATCTATACTTTTATATCCGAATATTTTTCCATCATTAAAAAAATTACTATGCCTTCTTATTTGAAAGTTTGTAACCAACAATTTAAATTAAATATGTTAAAAGAAGTTTATAGTATATGTTTATTTTGCCTTACAAATCTATAAAAATATGAAAAAAAAATAAAAACTTTTAACTACTTAAAACAAATTAAAAGTAAGTAAAACATTTAATATTTGGAAGTCACTTTTTTTCTTTAATATAAACATTTTCTATCATTAATTTTATACAATCCGAAGAAGAAATATAATGACAAAATAGTTTTTAAATAGTTACGAATTAATATTTTAGCAGCTCAAAATTTAACTCTTGTTCTTACAACGTTATGTCTGCTTGAGCTGAATCAATCTAACACTCTGAATCTCTCACTAAAAATTCATTTCTTTAAGTAGTTCGACACCAGGTGCAAGCAAGTTTAAAATTGGGGAAAGTAAAGTGAAACTATAATCGAGCTCCTAAACCATTCTAAAGTTGCAAAGTTTAAAATAGAAAAATCATTGGCTGTTTTTATTAAAGGCTTTCACTTTCTATCGGTTCTGCTGAAAAATTTAAATCCTTTTTTTTTTCTTAATTTATTTCTTAGTTTTACAATTAATTGGAAAAATAAAAGTTACTAGCTAGTATCACCAGCTTGATCACTCTGCAAAATTATCTTGCATAACGAATAATTTTTAATGGTAACCAAACAAAATGCACACCAATATTATACTAAATATTCTAACTGAGCCGTAATGGCTTCAAAGATAGATCGCTATCATGCCAATGAGGTGACCCATGTTTGAATCCCAGCGATGGCTGGTTGATACGAATTCCACGCTTGGCTCGAACCGAGCACAGTGATGACGAAAAATATCCTCTCCGGTACAGATCATAAGTTTGATCCCCCTTGTCGTCAGACTAACCGAAGGTTTTCTTGGATTTTTCCCCCATCCAACTCAAATGTGGAATAGTTTAATCAAAAAATCCTCTAAGAAGGCGAATTTCTCCCAATACTTAATCCAGTATTTCCTTTATCTTCTGGATTGGATCAAAAATTACAAGTTTACGGAGTTGAACATTGGTAGTCGTAAACTCAAAATTGGGTCAACTGTTCAACTACGATTAGAAAATGTAAAATAAAATGAATGTTCTAACTAAGTATTCTATTACTTCAATTCCTCTTTCAACCCAAACTCCTTAATTAGTTTTAAAAAATATATAATCTAAATTGTTTCAGCGTCTTCCGTAATTTTGCCCGTGTGGAAGTACTTTGTTTTCAATATTAACTATTCTCAAGAGATATCTGAGATATTGTCTGAGTCTTTCATGTATTGAAATAATAATTTTAAATCTGTATTTCAGTCATTAAATCAGAAAAACCACCGAAAGTATGAATTTGGGACATTTCAGCATAAGCAGCAGAAATGTCAAAATTATTTCCTACTCTGTAGTAAGATAAGATTTTTAAAAAAAGCACTCTTCCCAATTCTCTACTAAGTGCTGTACTACTTCTACTTGGTATGACAATATGAGCCGTCACAGCGCCGCTTGTGTTTAAAATTTTTACAGCAAATTTAGAATTTACAACTTGCAATTACATTGTTTCAGTATAACATTTTTAATCAAATCATTAAATTACTTTATAAAACAGCTATTTCTGCTTCTATTTGATAATAATTTCAGACAGTAATAATTAAAAAACATACATGTTTTCTCATAGCGTAGCATTGTTTGTACTAAAAATTGCTTCTCAAAAATATTTCCTGACACATATGGGTATTTTTGAAAAAATTTGACGTTCACTTTATAATAAGAAACAAAATAAAGTTATTTCCTCGTTGCAAAAAATTTTAAAAAACTCACAAATTGTCCCTCTTTTTGTTAATTATGCATGCTTTTAACGTGAGTAAACAAATCTTTCCTTAAAAATTTTGAATATGTATTTCTGGAAACATATTGGTATTTTTAAAAGAAAAAATGACGCTTACTTTGTAATCTCAAGAAAGATTGAAGGGAATTCCTCATTGCAGTAAATTATAGAAAATTCGCAATTTATCCTTCATTCTATAAGGCATAATAATGGTCTTAACGTAGCATAGTTTAGACTCAGCAAATGCATATTAAAAGTTTTGGTATTCATTACTTTACATGTATGTGCCTTTTTAAAAATTCTGCCGCTCACTTTGTAATCTGAAACAAGTTTCAAATGAATTATTCATTGCAAGAATTATAAAAAGATTTCGCTAAATGTCCTCCAATATGTTAATTGTGAATATGCTCGCAACATAGTAGAGGAGAGTGGGGTCAATTGTAACAGGGTACGATTATAACAGAGCAAAAATTTCTAGTGTCGGGTTCTAGATTTGGTTCCTAGGTGGCGCACGAGGTGTATTTAATAAATCTACATGTACACACCTGCTGGCAACCATTTTTATGTACTTTTGAAAGAGTTACATCACAAAAGATATTTTCACGCTACGTAAGTACTTTTTTTGGTATTAGAATATTATATTGTAGCAAAGTAATTTTGTTTAAACAAATAAAAATTATTTACCGAATATGTAAGTGGACACCTTAATTAACATTTTAACAAAAAAAAGAGTAGTTTTGTTAATTAACTAGCATTATTAACTAGCATAACAACCCCTTAAAGTTAAAAGTTTAACCCTTTAGGTCTCTGCTCTTTATTATTTTTACTCCTAAAATATCACTACTATTTTGATCAATAAAAAAATATATCACAACTATGATAATATGTATAATTAACTATGTTTTAGTTGAATTTATGAACTGTTACAATTGATCCCGTAAGTGGGGACAATTGTAACAAGTGCACGACTGTCAAAAATTGTAAATAACTAATATAATAACATTTAAAATAAGGTATATATTTTTTTTGCTAGTAGAGGATAGTCTACTTTACTCGTCTGTCAATTAATACTAATAATATATTGGATTTTTTGTTAGTTAAAAATAGTTAAGTAAAAAATGTTACAATTGACCCCACTCTCCCCTACTGCTGCTTCTAATGAACGACACATTCCTAAAAATTTTGAGTACTTATTTTTTGAAACATATAGATTTTTTTGAAAAAAAAATAACACTAATTTGTTTAATTTGAAATAAGTTTCAATTGATGTCCTAATTGCAAAAATTAATATGTCTCTCTACATAACTCGGTTTGGACTAAACAAATGCTTCTTAAAAATTGTTAGTTTTTATTTCTTTACATTTATTTCTTTTCTTTCTTTTTTTCTCTTTTATTTCTTTACGTTAGTATTTATTTCTTTACATTATTTATTTTCTATGATATTTTTGAAAAGTATGTCTCTTAATTTTATTTTAAACTAGCCGCTTAAGGCGGCCAGCTGTCCGCCACGCTAAAGTTTTCACAAATAAAGTTTTATAATACTTTAATACAACAAATAAAGTTTACAGGAAATCTGAAGATTAGTGGACAGTTCTTCTTCCGCGTTCTTCATATGTTTCTTGGGCCCTAGCACTGCTTGTAGAGACACGATCCTCTTCCAATCTTCTTTGACGTTTCTCAGGTGTTTCTCGGACCCTAGCACTGCTAATTGAGACACGAACCTCTTCTAATCTTCTTTGGCGTTCCTCAGGTATTTCTCGGGCCCTAACACTGCTAGTTGAGACACAATCCTCTTCCAATCTTCTTTGACGTTTCTCGGGACCTAGCACTGCTAGTTGAGACACGATCATCTTCTAATCTTTTTTGACGTTTCTGTGATACTTCTTGGGCTTTAGAATTACTTGTCGAAATTCGGTCATGTTCCATCCTTCTTTCTTGGGCCCTTCTTCTTTGATAATCTCTTAATATCTATGACAAAATATAAAGTTTTTTGGAAGGCGGTTCTGCCATGTCAGTAATCGGGTTTTTAAGAAGTCAACGAATACTTTAGAACAACAATTACTATGAAATCAAATCATGAAACTTCAATATTAAAATCTAAGTGCTTACCTGCAAACTGAAACTTTCTGAAAATAACTAATTACATTTAATAAAAACTGTTAAAATTAAGAATAGAAAAATCAAAGAGATTGAAGGTAAGTGTGATCGTTCCTTCAAAAACAATTAAATTCCTATTTTATATATTATATAGCTACAACGCTTAAGAAAAAAAAACTAAAATGCTAAATACATGAAAAGAACACGAAAACGAATTAATTTTTTATGGTATCAATTTCTATTTCTATATAATTTTTTATGGTATCAATTTCTATTTCTATATCGCTACAAAAATTATCGTCTTCGCTTAAGAAAAAAAAATAGAGAGTGGAAATAAGAAGAAAAACTTATTATAACAATTATGAACAGCGACAAATATATCAAAGCGAAGCGTTCTATTTACGTATCGAATATGTTGCCACATTTTTAATACAAAAGTTAAACTTTTCTCCACTTTGATAAATGTAAACTAATGCGAACCTTACAATTAAATTATTAATTCCTTCGTATATTATTGGTTTAAGTTGTCGAAAATTAATATTTCAATTGTAAGGTTCGCATTAGCATACATTTATAAGAGTGGAGAAAAGTATATGCATTTTTTAATAATTTTTTGAATATGGCTCTTTGAAGACGAAAAAGCATAGATTTTCCTACAAAATGACTGATAACAAAAAAAAACTAATCCAAATTTTTGAAAAAGAAAAAAAATACTTCTTCATTATGTCAAAACACAATTATGTGCCGAGTTTCGTGCCTGGGCGAGGCTTCTGGGGTTATATATTGTAATTACAGACACACACACAGCCGCGTTTATTATTATGTATAGATAAGTTTCAAATGAATTTTTCATTGCAAAATTTATATAAAATTCACAAAGCTTCCTCATTTATGTTATCAATAAACATGCTCATACCGTGAGTAAATTAATCTTTCTTAAAAATATTGAGTACTAATTTCTTGAAACATAGTGGTATTTTCGAAAAAGTGAGACTCCCCTTTGTGTCTGAAACAAGTTTCAAATGAATTACTCACTGCAAGAAAAATTATTTAAAAATTCACAAAGTACCCTCCCTTATGTTAACCATACATAGGCACTTAACGTGGCATTAGACTAAAGAAATGCTTCTTAAAAATTGTTTTAGTATTTACTTCTTTACATAAATGGGAACTTTTTAAACATTTGACTCCTACTTTGTAATCTGAAATAAATTTCAAATCAGTTTATAATTGGAAAAAGTTACAAAAAATCAGCAAAATGTCCTCCATTATGTTAATTATATGCATACACTTAACGTAAAACTGTTTTAACTAAAAATTGCTTCTTAAAAGTTTTGAGTATATTTCTTCACATAAATGGGTATTTTTGAGAAAATTGATGCTCACTTTTTAATCTGAAAAACGTTTTAAAAGAATTCCTCGTCACGAAAATTTAGAAGAAATCCAATTTTTTAACTATATCTGTGCACTTTATATAGCATGGTTTGGACAAAACAAACGCCTCTTAAACATTTTGGGTATTTATTTCTTCACATCTATGGGTATTTTTGAAACATTAAGCGTTTTCTGGACCATGCCACCATAAAAACCATGGCACATTAAGAGCATATATATTGTTAATATATTGGAGGAATTTTTTATAATGTTTTGCAATGCCTAATTCATTTAAAACTTGTTTCAGATATCAAGGTGAGCGTCACTCTCTTCAAAAATACCTCTATATTTCAATAAACAAGTACTAGACATTTTTAAGAAGGATTTGTTTACGCACGGTTGGAGCATATATGTCCATAACATAATGGAGGAAACTTTGCAATTTTTTATAATTTTTTGCAATGGGTACTCATCTAAATTTGATTCAGTTAAAAAGTAAAAGTCAAATTTTTCAAAAATACTCATAGTTGTAAAGAACCATATATACAGTTCATTTTTTAACAAGCATTTGTTTTTTCCAAACCATGCCATGAAAAAAACATATATACAGTTAACGGAGTTTATTTTGCGAGTTTTTTTAAATTTTCTGCAATGATAAAATCATTTGAGTCTTTTTTTAAAATACAAAGTGTTCTTTCAAAACTACCAATTAAATTTCAAAATTTAACTAATATTTTTGAAATTAATAATGATTGAAATTAATATTAATTTCTTATTTTTTTTGATATTTCAAAATACCAAAAAAGATTCAAAAACACAATCATTCAGTCAAATCAATCAATATCAATTCTTTCCATATGTGTCAAGACCTAAATTCTCAAAATTATTAAGAAAGATTTGTTTACTTACGTTAAGAACATATATGCATAATTAACATAATAGAAGATAATTAGTGAATTTTTTTTTATTTTTTTGCAATGAGAAAATCATTTGAAACTTTTTTTAGATTAAAAAGTGAGTATCAATTCTTTTAAAAATACCTACTTGTGTCAAGAAATAAGTACTCAAAATTTTTAAGAAGGATTTGTTTACTCCCAACAATACTACGTTAAGAGAATATTTATAATTAAAATAATGGAGGACACTTAGCAAACTTTTTTCGAAATTTTAGAAACAAGGAATTCATATAAAAGTTATTTCAGATTACGAAGTAAGAGGTCAAATTTTTAAAAATGCACATAGAAGTAAAGAAATAAATACCCAAAATTTTAAGAAGCATTTGTTTAGTCCAAACTATGCTACGCTAAGAGCATTAATATAGTTAATATCATGAAGGATATATTCAATTTTTTTATAATTGTTTGCAACGAGGAAATTATTTCAAACTTGTTCCAGTTTGCAAAGTGAATGTCTGTTTTTCCAAGAATGTCATAATATGTCTAGAAATAAGTAATCAAAAGTTTAAAGAAGGACAATGGTGTGTTATGAGCAAACGTATGCTTGACGTAAAGGAGGACAATGTGCAAATTTTTTATAATTTTTTACAATGAGGAACTCATTTTAAACTTGATTAAGATTGAAAATGAGCTTTAAGATTGAAAAATGAGCTATATATATATATATATATATATATATATATATATATATATATATATATATATATATATATATATATATATATATATATATATATATATATATATATATATATATATATATATATATATATATATATATATATATATATATATATATATGGTTAACATAATGGAGGACACTTTGCGATATTTTTTATAATTATTTGCTTTGAGGAATTCGTTTGAAACTTATTTCAGAATAAAAAGTTAGCGTCAAAGTTTTCAACTATACACACAGTCTCGTGAAAAAAGAAATACCCAAAATTTTAAGAAGTATTTATTTAGTCTAAACCATGCTACCTAAAGAGCCATGCTACTTCATCATGCTGCTTATCAGTGGGGTTGAACTCTCACCCATACTGAGGAAGTGGGTTTTAGCTGTCGTCCTACAGACGAGGGGTCATCAATTCATAGTGGGGTGAAACGCTCATCCTTTAGCACTAGAGTAAGAGAGGCCATCAACACTTCATTTTGGGTGTAGCTCTCATTTTTCCCCTATTACCATTTATTTCAACTAATTTGAAATCAGCTTTGTTTCAGTACTGATGGGGTCTTTTGACCTTTCTGTCTTTTTGTTGATTGGTAATTCAAAAAATAACTTATTGGAAGAATTAAGTATTTTTCACTCTTCATAATTTGATCCAAATCAAGTGCTTTTTTAATCATTCATGTGCTAGTTTTATGTGCATGTAAAGTAGAATCTTCTACCTGGATTGACGAGAGGGACTAGAGTGGTCCCTTAAATATGTTGATAGTTATCTCATAACCACAGGTAGGTTTGAGCTTAAAGGTAACTTTCCTTTTATTAAGAAAAAGGCCCATTATTAAGGAAACAATAGCATTTCAACATATCTATTATTTATAGAGAAAATGAAGACTCAATTATCTAAGAAACTAATTTATACACATAACTATAAGCTCAGTGTTCCATTTAATCAAGTATTCTCGCTAACCAAATCGATTAAATACCATAGAATTTTGATGATCGTCTCTATTATATTTTTAATCAAATAAATTGTGATTATTTTTTATGATTTTGGATATCTAATTAATTTACGCACAAAGAATCTGAGAAAACCCACACTGGCCCCTTTAAACTTTCTAAATATACAGCAATATTCTATCTTTCCAGTGTTAAATATAAATCTTTATTTTTTATTAACGATTTAAATTATCTAAATAAATAAAATACACAATAAAATTTTTTGATTATTGCGCTTCGATTTACTTATGGCACTTTAAAACAAAAATGGAGGTAAACGTGTTTAAAATGGGTTTATCTCGAGAAATATGAGTGAAATTGAAATACAAGCCGTGTTTATTATATAATGAAATACCGAAATAATAACCAGAACTAGTCACCAACCACATCCCGTCCCCTGGGGCGACTCAGAAATATTTCATAAGTGTAGGTTTTTTTGATTCGATGCATTAGGTCATGCTCATACTTTTTAGTCACCCTATATATAAAATGTAATTGAACGCTATATCACACAATTTTTTTTTATTTCCCTTAGAGAAAAATTGCGTTATAAAAATTCAAATTATTAATGAAAAAAACTTTATGCGCTCACTCTTTATATAGGTTATGAAAATTATTGTGAAAATTATTTGTGAATTATTATTGTAATTGCACATACATATATGCATTTAACTTAAAACTTTAAACTTGAAGATAGCATTGCGAGAACTAAATTTTACCGTCTCAAATATTTAAGTTTGGTTTAAGTTAGCTCACCTTTGACATTTGCTTTATGCTAAACATTTCAAATTTTTCTCTATACGATAATCCTCTCTCATTCCACTTAGAAAAGATGTCGCTTTTTAATGAAATCTTCACAAAGGTAAACAAACGCAAATTGATTTTAAACGCATTCTTTGTCATGAATTTTTTATTTGGTTCACAAATACAATATTTTTGTAATTAAACTCACTGCACTTAAAGACTCTTTGCTCCGTTTCTGCTGAACAGATCCAAATGAAACTTTGAATATAAGTAATTTTAATCACAGGACCAAAGTTTCTGCCAATAAAAATTAATATTAACTAAATATAATGTTTTTCATAAGATGCAGCCACAAAGCATTACTAGAAAAGAATAGCTCAGAACTCATTGAATAGCAGTATATTGCACTATTTTACATACCTGCTTGGATAACCATATGCATCTGGTTGCATGTATGCATAGTTTAAGTACGGTTGGCAGTACAGCTAAAACTAATGACAAAACTTCTATCTACTTTCCAAAGAAAACATTGGCCTCATAAAAAAACTATCCGAAGTTACTTTCAGATCTGTTTAATAGTTAGGATAATCTTTTATCAATTGCATATTATCTATATGCATCGAATGTCAATTACGTTGTTGTACCGCAGCTGTACTATAATTTAATTAATACTTAATGGTTATTTTAAATACACTTTTTTGCTGATTTGCCTATATCTTAAAAAAATTGAAGCGAATGAAATATATAAAGCTTTCTAACTCTCTCTGGACTTCGTAGTACAGTGCGCAAAAAATTTTCCACTCTAAATAACTTTTAATGTAATGATCAGATCTTCATGTTCTTGGATTCAATCTAAATGGCTCTAAAGGTTGACCTCAAATTTGTTAATTAATTTGTAAGCACGATATTTTAAGTTAAGAAATCAGACGCAAAAAGTATACAGACACAAAATGACTGAATAAACATGTCTATTTTTCAAAGGATTCAGATTTCAGAGCCCCAAAAATATTGGGAGTAATGTAATAAAAGAAATATGGTTCCAATAGTTTGGTCTCGAGTGTGGCCCAAAGTTTGGATCCCTCAATGTAAATTTTATTTTTTGCGGATTTCTCCATAGCTCAGAAACATTTTAAGCTAATTGAAAAACAGCACACAATTATAAAATTTATTTTTCCTAAGATAATTCAATTCAAAATATACTTTTTAGTAAATATTTGTTATTCATTTTAACAATAGTCAAAAAAATTTTGAACTATAACGTACATTACATTTTCACATCATTTGAAAGAATGTAAATATTGAATGGCGAAATGAAAAATTTAAGAAACATTGGTTCAATAGTTCCTGAGAAATCAACATTTTAATACGCGAATTTTTTAAAATTCGATTTTACTGGAATTATTCGACGTATTTCGCTCAAATTTTACTTAGACAATTAAAAGCGCTAACTTTACTACAGGCGTGTACTAACTTCAGTATTAGGGTTAAGAAGTACGTAACTTTTTCTTGACATCAAGGTTATCAGAAGTTACAATACTAGAACAGTAAATTGGAATACGAAAACTATGTGTACCAACGCTCAAGATAACAAGACTAATTCGGCGTCTGTAATTGAGCAGTAACAAGTTAGTCCAGTTCTACTCGTTTTCTCTAAACAGCAATAAATCTTGAAACCCAACAGATTTTCGAATTTATTTCTGCCAAGTACCCCGTTGTGTCCTGTGTTCCCCTGAAATTAAAATTTTAAAAAACGATGTTTGTGGGAAACTTTAACCAGTGGTAGATAAAACTACATTATTTTTGTAGTTTACTACAACTACTTTGTTATAAGTGTAGTTAACTACAACTACTTTGTTATAAATGTAGTTAACTACAACTACTTTGTTATAAATGTAGTTAACTACAACTACTTTGTTATAAATGCAGTTTACTACAACTACTTTGTTATAAATGTGGTTTACAACAACTACTTTGTTATAAATGCAGTTTACTACAACTACTTTGTTATAAATGTAGTTAACTACAACTACTTTGTGATAAATGTAGTTAACTACAACTACTTTGTTATAAATGTAGTTTACTACAAATACTTTGTTATAAATGCAGTTTGCTACAATAACTTGGTTATAAATGTAGTTTACTACAACTACTTTGTTATAAATGTAGTTAACTACAACTACTTTGTTATAAACGTAGTTAACTACAACTACATTGTTATAAATGTATTTTACTACAACTACATTGTTATAAATGTAGTTAACTGCAACTACTTTGTTATAAATGTAGTTAACTACGACTACTTTGTTATAAATATAGTTAAGTACAACTACTTTGTTATGAATGTAGTTTACTACAACTACTTTTTTATAAATGTAGTTTACTACAACTACTTCGTTATAAATGTAGTTTACTACAACTACTTTGTTATAAATGTTGTTAACTACAACTACTTTGTTATGAATGTAGTTAACTACAACTACTTTGTTATAAATGTAGTTAACTACAACTACTTTGTTATAAATGTAGTTAACTACAACTACTTTGTTATAAATGTAGTTAACTACAACTACTTTGTTATAAATGTATTTTACTACAACTACTTTGTTATAAATGTAGTTAACTACAACTACTTTGTTATAAATGTAGTTAACTACAACTACTTTGTTATAAATGTAGTTAACTACAACTACTTCGTTATAAATGTAGTTAACTACAACTACTTTGTTACAATTGTAGTTAACTACAACTACTTTGTTATAAATGTAGTTAACTACAACTGCTTTGTTATAAATGTAGTTAACTACAATTACTTTTTTCAAAAGTTGTGGTACAAACTACATTGGACTGTAACTTACTAACTGATTTACTAATTTTAAGAGACGAATTTACGTTAAATGTTAGGAAATAATTCAGAAATATTTATTGAAATATTTACATGAGCCAGTTCGTTATTTCAAAACATATTTTTTTTCAAACGAATTTATCTTAATCTTTTCATGCCTTTCTCGACAGTGAATATTTAATT
Source organism: Parasteatoda lunata (assembly GCA_949128135.1). NCBI lineage: Eukaryota > Metazoa > Arthropoda > Arachnida > Araneae > Theridiidae > Parasteatoda > Parasteatoda lunata. The sequence continues at coordinate 42,906,258 of OX421975.1, read as the reverse complement.
AAAAAACGAAATTATCTAATACTTAAGAAAATTTTATTGTTTAATGCTCAATGTTTTATTGTTTTTATTTCCTTTAAGAAATTAAGAACATCGAAAATATATTCCTTTCTTTTGAAATAACATCATTGTTTCATGAGTGTACGTTCGCACGTGAAAGTGTGACGAAGGTAGTTAACTATCTATTTTTCGTAGTGGCTAGTTTAAATATTAATTATGCGTGATTCTAAATATGCAATTCCTGTTTACCCAGAGTTATTTTTAATGCATTCACCGATGGACCCACTGATGTTTGTACCTGAAAAATTCGGAAAAAATGAGTTGCTTTAGAGCCGTATTCTCAAACTAACAGCAAAAGTAGATTCCAGGAATAGCTACAAACAACTGTTTTTTTTCCTCACGTCTCACAACACCACTTTTTTTAAAAAAATTAGCACACTACACTACTAAATAGGAAGAAAAAAATTAGCGACTACAGTAGTTTCACTACTCGTGCGCCACTTCAGGCCGCTGTTTTTTTTTTACGCTTTTCGGTGTAGTATAGCTAGTCTGCCAACTCTAACTCGACAATATTACAAACTGCTAAAAATGTAAAACAAATTGCTTTTAGAGGTTTAGCAGCCACTATTCTATAAACAAAAAAGAGCTGAAATATGTTGCTTCACTTATAGTATTCCGTCTAAAGACTAACTTGCAAATGTCCATCCGGACTAAAATTTTCAATCTAGAACTGTTCTAGAATAGGTTAACAAGAACACAAAATCACAATAAATAAATTATCCTCTTTAATTTATAAGTTTAATTTACATTTTTTTAACCGTCGTTGAGCATCAGACCTAATTTTTGAGTTTACGAGTACTATTTCAACTCCGTGGCCTTGAAATATTAAACCCAATCCAGAATACAAGCGAACTCATGGATCAAGTATTGGGAAAAACTTGCCTTCGTGGAGAACTTTTTGATGGAACTAACCCGCATTTGCGTTACATGGAGAGGAATACCATGAAAACTTTCCACGGTTAACCTGACGGTAAAGGGACTCTAACTCATGATCCGCCTACCACTGAAGATATTTTACATCATTGTGATCAGTGCGAGCCAGGTGCAAATTTCGTAAAGTCATCGCTAAGATTCGAACCCAGTTCATCTCATATGGAGGCGAGCACTCTATCCCCTGAGCCCAATTCGGGTTGTGTCGCCTTATTGTGGTGATGATTTGGAATTCAGATTTCAAAATGATTCAAAAACATCTCTACTACAAAAAGTTAAACCAAGGAAATTATATTGAAGGTTATTCGGAACCGTTATGGCATGAACGAACGGAAAATATGAAATCTAAATAAACTTGCTTTTTTTTCACCATATTTTGGAACAGCCAAAATAATAATTTAAAAAATTGCCAAAAAATGTTCAAACGTTTTTCGTTAGCGGAAGTCTTACAGTTAAGAACAAAACTGCTTTTTCTCTGTTTTGTTGCTTCTGAATAGAAAATTCAAAATTCACATTTAAATACTATTATAAAATGAGAATTTTCACGCTTTAAAAGGCATCAAAGAGGAATTTAAACCCAATTTATTTTTAAAGTGCTATTTAATGTTACTTGGCAATGAATGGAACTTATGCAATACATTCCTTAGAAGTAACTCTTAAATCCAGTACTTCAAGTTCCTATGTGTATTTGGCAAATAACTCAGAAGCTTTCAAAATTAATGAAGAGGTTCAAAAGATACGCTGTTGTTTAGATGAATTTCGAGAGAATATTTTCCATTTAAATGCTCTATTAAATCTTTTCTTTAACATCTTCGTGCGCAAGAAGGTTACATTTGGATCAAGAACAACGACTGGGTTAGTGATAAATTAAATGCAGGTTAGAGTCAGTATTTTCGCGAAATAGTTTATTTGGAAAGCTAATGCTGAGGGAAACTTATCTACTGCTTTGAATCTTTTAATTATAATGCATGAATAATGTTTAAATTATTTTGAAAATGCCTTGGCGTATGTATACAAAAAACATTAACATACATTTTAAAAAGTTTAACAGACATGATTCTCTAGCTTTTTTTATTCTGTCTGGACATTTGTTACAATTATTTTTCTCAATAAGGAAACAAGACAAATATTTAGTTACTAAAAGCCCTTATTCAAAATTTCTTAAACCCTAATTAGCATATTATTGGTTGTGAATCCGATTTAGAAACTTCAACTTTGTATGTGTAGACCTCCTTAAGAATTCAAAAGTTATTTATAAAATTTTTCTTATTTTTTATAGCTATAAAATTGGCTAAAAATCAATAACTATCATCTTATCAAACTGATTCAAATGCTTGTTTCTGTTAAAAGCTTTATTTTTTTCATAACTAGAATAGTTTTCTAAACATATATTTCAATACCATATTGTATGTGTGGATAATAATAAATGCTGTTGAGTCTTTATTTCTTTTAAAAAAAAAATGCAGTACATAGTTCATGTTAATAAAGCTTGTTTAAATTTACTTCTTTTAATTCAATTTTTCTTTTGTAATAAGCTTGTATTTTTCTACGCTTATTACAATAAGTTTTTTATTTAGTTACATACAATTATCCTTCTTTTCTCTTAGTCCTTTTACTTAAAAAACCTGGAGAAAAAAATCAGACTAACCCATCTATTAGTAATTAATTCACTTCCGCCTCAAGGAATTTAAGCTCATTATAATTAACCTACAAATATTAGGCTGAATTCAAAGAAAAGTACTGCAGTCTTTTTCTTGAACTTGACGCCTTGTAAAAAGAACATCGTATTTGTTGGTAATATTTCTCATAGATGGTGCTCATCGCATTTTGGTATTAATTAGTTTAGATTCAATTACAATATTCTATAGTCAATATTCTATAGTCAATATTATATACTTTGTGCTAAGTTTACTAAAAACAATAAAAAATGAATAATTCTAATAGTTAAAAAGTTTTAACAATTTAGTTAATCATCTATCTAATATATAACTATTGGCCAGTATTTTAGGTCCACTCGAATTTAATCTGTTGCACAAATCCCTACACACTTTCTTATCTCTCTATTTTTATTATCTTGTTCCAACTTGTTTCTTCTGCCCATATCGTTTGGTTAAACCATTTTAAATACTTTTAAAATTACGGTAAAATAACCGGCAACAGTCTGTTCATCCAATTAATCGTCAAGTTTAAAGTAAAAAACAGTATGGTTAAAAAAAAAACTTAAATAAAAAACTATATGGTTTTTTAATCATTTACAACTAGCATAGTTTCAAAGCAGTAAAAAAGAAATTTGAATGGTCTCTGAAACTAAGCGTTTCGTTAGGTAAAGGTTGTCCTATCGTAATAGAAGGAAAATACTATGCTGTTTGGTCTTAAGCAGCTTTATGGTGCTGCCATCTATGCTTGAATAATATTGTATTCTTGGTTAAACCATTTTATATACTGTTAAAATTTTCATTCTAAAATTACGGTAAAATAACCGGCAACAGTCCGTAAATCCAATTAATCGTCAAGTTTAAAGTAAAAAAAAACAGTATGGTTAAAAAACACTTAAATAAAAAACTATATGGTTTTTTTTTTAATCATTTACAACTAGCATAGTTTCAAAATAGTAAAAAAGAAATTCAACTGGACTCTGGAACTAGGCTTTTTGTTAGGTAAAGGACATTGGAGTTAGGTTGTGGTTGTCCTATCTTAATAGAAGGTAAATACAATACTTTTTGGTCTTGAGCAGCTTCATGGTGTTGCCTTCTATGCTTGAATAAAGTTATTGTATTCTTATAGTCCAGGATCAGAAATTAGGAAGCGCGGGAAACTTGAAAATCTTCATGTGCTGAAGGTAATGAAGGATATACTGTGGTGTCAACGCTGGGACCCAAACTCTCATTCTATCAGTCATGAGAATGACAGATTTGCCCTCTCGGCTATGATATGTACCCAGCTGCAAGGAACAAAGGAGCTTCATTAGGTGGTTCTAGTTGGTACGATAATATTCTGAGTAGTTTAATCGTATTAGAAAAAAGCAATAAATAAACGGTTTGTCTGACAATTTTAATACCATCTTATTTATGGTCATTTGACTGTTTTGTTTTTAATATAGTAAAATAACAATTTAATTTATTTTTATTTAACCATTTTTTTCCAAAAAATCTCTAATAGTGCACGTGTTTGTCTCTTTACTTCCCTACCATCATTTGATGTTTTGACACTCAGGGAGGTTCTTATTTATAGTGGCAGAATTATACTATGCTCAATTCTGCACTTTCATTCCTACTTTATTAACTTTTTTTTTTCATTTAACATTATATTTCCCTGTTATTAAATATTTTCTGTAATACAATCATTATTGCAATAATTTGATTTTTTTGAAATTTCAGTATTTTGTTCAAACATACTTTGTAACTGTTGTGTTATATTATCAAATGAACATTTAAATAAAATAGATTTAACACTAATCGTGCTTATATTAATTGAAACTATTATTTACTTATTAATGACATTAATATTATCCATGAAGGTTCACTCATCTCATTATGAAGGTTCACTCATCTCATCTGAATTAAAGAAATACGAATTCACGAACAAAAGTAATAATTAGACTCCGAGATTTCAAATTTAAAAGATAACATATTTCATATTGACACCCCCCGTTTGGTGTCAATATGAAATACATTTTTTTAAGATCGTTTTATCTATATACACTTCAATTTTAAAGCAATTAATTTATCATTTCATATGTATTAGATATTAGATCATTTATCATATTTTCCTCGATAGTTTCAAACATCGGAAAGAATTTGAGAAATATAAAAAGCATATCAATGAAAGTATATCTATGAAATAATTTTGATTAATTAAATGTTCTCGCTTTATTATCGCTTCCAAGAAATGTTTCTGTTTAAAACACGCTATATACCACAAGTTTTAATTAAAAAAGTAGTCTATACAGTTTGATTAAAATGATTTTTTTAAAAAAAGGATTTTGGATATAGTTTTCAACATTTTATTATTTAAGATATTATCTATTATAAAATAAAGTATTTCAAACATCAATGGTATTTTAATAAAACGTATTATTTATAACCGTTATTTGTCAGTTTAAGCACTTTTACTTGGGATCTAAATTAAAATTGATATGTATCTGATGCTTAGAGTATCTGGTTTTTATAACTGTTAATTAGTTGTTTCAGTTCGTGGCTGATAGCAACAACTTAGCACATTACTTATCTCTTATAAATTCCAAAAACCAAATTTATTTAGGTCAAACTAAAATTTAATTTAAAGACATGCAATTGAATTCTATGCACCATTTGTGATAATTTCCTAGTTCCAAAACACTTCCAATAGAATATTTTCGTAGTAAATGTTTATGAACTTGCGACTGGTGCACATAAATATCAATCTCTTTTTTTTTCCTCTTTTTATAATGGTATTTTTTGAAATTTTGGTATTTTGTTCAAACATACTTTCTAAAGTTGATTTCTTTAACTGTTGTGTTATATTATCAAATGAACATTTAAATAAGATACATTTAACACTAACCGTGCTTATATTAATTGAAACTATTATTTACTTAGTAATGACAATAATATTATCCATGAATTCGATGAAAAGTTAAGTAGAGTCAAAGTTGAAGTTTTTAAAGTCTAACTCTCAGAAAAATCTGGGTTCTCAATTCGGTTTAGTGTCGAACATTTCAACTACTGACTCCACATCTCTGTGTAAAATATTATTTTAGAATTACAGCTATGTAAAAAATTATTGATCAAATCACGGTATAAAGAAATGACACTCAAGATGCAGATACTTTTTACCGTAAAATCAATTTTTACAGAAACATTTTACGGAACAAAAAATCTGATATACCGTAATTTTTACAATAACAATTATCGTATAAATCACAGAATCACTCTAATTAAATAAATATAACTGTAAAAATTTTGGTTTAATATTTTACGGCAAAAATGGATATTACGGTAAAATGGATTTTATGACAAAATATATTTTACGAATCATATACCTAAAGGTGCCGGCACTTTATACCGTAATTTGATGCAGAATATTTTGCAGTGAGCTGTAAATTCAATTTTATTAACTCTCTTTGTAAGCTACTAAGCAAAGATTGAAATGCTTTTCTAGAACTTGAAAATAATTTATTATAAGATATTTAAATTTCATGGAAAGCAAATGTGGTATAAAAATAAATCGAAATTCAAACACATTAAAGACATTTAAAACACTTTTCAATCTTAGAATACATTTTTTTCCCTTTAAGACTCTTTAAAAGTTAAATGGTAAAAAGAATTGAAGAATAAATTCATATAGAATTAAATTTTGAACTTAAGACTATCTCATAAAATTGTATAAACAATAGATACTTAATTTATTTTTCCACTAATGTAATCAATTGGGTTCATAAATTCTCAAGTAAGAAAGTATCAATATAAGAATCATAAATCAAATTATTTAGCATACAAAGTAAACGATAAAAAAAGCAAAGAGAAAAAAATCTTTCTATAGAAAAAAAAAATCCTTCAACACTTTTCTGACTGTTGTCTTATCTGCTTAGGGTTAAAATAATAATAAAAAAGACTCCAGCATTGATTAACAGTAAAAAAACACAAATGTTACACTAAAAGCTCTTCTAATCTTATGAATGAATTAAAACATAAAAAAATCGTAATGACTGAAAATGAATAGAAAAAATTACACGATAAAGGGACTGTTGATCAAGAAAATGGATGAAAATGTTCAATTAGAAAATCATTAATTCGTAGCTGACTGCATCGTGAAATTAATCATCAAACGTAATGATGAACAAAATGGAAAAGTGATCGAGTCAGAGAAATGAGAATTTACTTTCTTCATTTAATGAAATTTCCGATTTTCCACAAGGAGGTGTCAATATTAGAGAAAAAAAAATTACAAGTGGCAAAGGAGGTTTTTTAGGGCTTTTTAAGACATTGCAGCGCAATCGACTGTGGCATAGAATGTTATATTTTCTTGAACTTAACTTTAATGAGAATAATAGAACTTTATTTATCAGTCTAATTAAAATCACTGAATAATTTTTTTTTATTATAGAGAGGAAAATTAAATTTTTTTTATTTAAAAAAAAAACAACAGATATCTGCGCTACATTAGTCACAAGAAAAATTTTAGTCATAATATTGGTTCTTATTGTTAAAATATTTTTTTAAATATTTCGAAAGTGCGATTTAAAAATAAAGATTAGATTTTATAAAAAATTTAGGAGGCTATCTCAGAAAAATAAACTTCCTAACAAATTGTAATAATAACAATAAAAAATGCACATGAAAAAATCGATACATAAAATGGTATATTATATATTTTGTTTTTAAAATATAATATTATTTTATAAGTTCTTTAATTTAATAATTCTGAAAATTATAAAGTAACAGCTGTAACAAAGTAGCAAAAATATACCTGAAATGAAATTTAAATAAAATGGTAATTTAAAAGCTAATGTATTCCAAAAATAATATTGTGTTCTGAGAACTGTGAATTAATATTCAATAGCTACAGCAAACAATTAAAGTACACCTGAAATAAAATTTTACCAAAAGAATTAATATTTTCTAAAATTCATGACATCTTCTCTAAGTTCTATAAATTAAATTTATTTTGTTACAGATCACAAAATACATTTTAAATTTCTACTAATATTATTAATATAGATAATAATTTTTACTAATAATATTAATATCAATATTATAGTATAATAATGTAAAAATTGATAACATAATTCAAATAATTTTTCATTGATGTATTTTTATATATTTATAAAGCAATTCAATCCATCAGGATGTTCAGTTATTATTTTCAAAAACTCTAAAGTTTCAATTCTCTGAAAAAAAACTATTAGTTTTTAAGGAAAAAAAGGAATTATTAATAGATAAAGTTCTTTTCTAAAATAGACCAGAAGAGATCAGCCTCATCTGAGCTCCTCCTGCCTGCAAGAAATTAAAGTTGGTTGTGGCATGCAGATTTTATAAAACACTTCAGTAAAAATTCCCGATACGGCTGAGTCAGTAATAGATATTTATCATTAATTTTATTTCTCCTTTAATACAAGCTTTAGAAATTTAAAATATGTTGGCCGAAAAATCATTAACGGGAGGTTATATAATGAATTATTAATTACAACTATCTCTTAAAGACAAAGTATCTCTACTAACCTTTATCGTCACTCAATATTTATGTAAGTAAAATGTTAAAGATTTATTATATGTTAATGAAATTTGATTTCAACTGCGAAAAAGAGATTTATTATCATATTCATAGTAAAAAAAAAGATTTGATGATACATACATTTTTATATTATATGACGGGAAACATCTTATGCCTGTTTTAGATAACAATAGCAAATCCTTATTTTTTCAGAGATGATCAACCCCCTTTAGATATATATCTATAAGTGCAAAGTTAAATGAGGTTCACAACTGTGGATTACTATTTACATTGTCCCAACTGCTTTTTGTTTATATAAGTTATAGTACACTTATTTATTCTGGGAAGATAAACCCTCTTTAAGAACTATAGCTTATCTTAACCCCGAAAAATGGGGATAATTACTTTGCACCAAAGAGGTATAGAACCAAGGAAAATTTCCTGGTATAGCGAAACACCAATCTGTTCTTTGGTGTAAAGTAACTTTGTAAAGTAGATACTACCATATTGGGTATTCAGTAACACAAATATTTATAATTGCAGTAAGATAAGAGACGCAAAATAGTCAGTAAATTTATTTTTACGAGACAATAAATGTCATTAATTTAGGATGCATGCATAAAACTCATTCTGAAAACAAAATTAGTTTATAACTCAAATGTACACACAGAGAGATTATTCAGAAGAATTTGAACTAGGCTTAAGATAACAGAAGCAGATTGAAATTATGCATGATAAAAATATTTAATAGAGTTTACATATACTTAAAATTAAATTATAAATAACATTATTACGTAAACAGTCAGTAATATACGATACCGAAATAGTTCCAGCATTGGACTTCTTGAAAGCAAAAAAAAAAATATTAGCGTATGGTCTGCATGCGCGCGATCATAGCCTAAACTTTTTTTGCTTATAAAGTATTTAGAGCTTTCATACACTTTATAAATAGTATATTAAAGAAGTATTTGGTATGAATTATGAAATAAATGCTCCTTAACACAATATATTGGGATTGCTCAATATCAAACTCGAAGACATATTATACCACAGTTTTAGCGGTGTACCTGTTCCTATTGTTTTACTGAGTCACCTCTTGTTAAACAGAAAAAAATAGCCTGAAATAAAAAAGTTACAATCAATACATTATTTATTTATTTTTTGACAAGCCGAGAGCTTTGAAATGAAAACCCTGAAATGGAAATTAAGTTTACAGACCATAGGTTGAAAGTCTATAAAGTGCATTAACTTCAAGAGAAAAAAATTCCACTTTTCAGCATGGGTAATTCTGATTGATTTACAGAACTTCACAATACAGAATCCCCTGTCTTCGTATCAGCAATCATACTACACTTGAACAAGTAATCTTCGAGCTTATTAAACCAAATAGCGGGGAGGAAATCTTTTATAAGAGAATCAAAATTATACTTTATGATTTCAATGCTGTGTTCCCGTTTAGTAGAACGTTAAAGGAAAACATTATACATTAAAATTACCAGACGTACAGACATACATTTTTATAACTAGGTTACTTTGATTAAAGTTCCTCAACAAGATCTTTGTAATAAATTGCTTTCAATATATCAAGAGTAAAAGTATCTTGGAGATAAAAAATACTAAAATCTCACTTTAATGGCATACTTCGTATAATATCTTTAACAATACCATGATATATATGCAAAGAACTGATTTATTGCTTTTGAAACCTATAGTTACTTCGTATCTATTTTTTTTGTTATTTAAAATAGGTATTTTAAACTATATCGTAGATAATAAAAGAAAGAGTAATCAATAACGGTTAAAAAAATTGATAAAAATCGTTCTCTTTTACTTGAGATAAAACGATTTTTTTATTGTAAATCCCAAAGCTAAATACATTTTTTAAAAAAATCTTTCAAGTGATTTACTTTGATTTTCTGAGAAATACGCTTCCCTTTTTTCAGAAACATAAAAATCGAAACGTACAAAATTAAAATGATAACTTGAGATTTTGATCTAACTTTTTTACGTTATTTTTCATAATACTTAAATTTATTTTCAGTTAAAAAAGTCTCAGATTCAAAATTGAAATAAAAGCTTTCTAGTCCAATTTTGTTGCATAAAAAATTTATTAAAAAACTATTATTTCAATATATTCTAGTATACCATTTTTATTAACTATATTGGAGGTAAAATATCTTTCGAAAATGGTATAAAAAAAAACAAGCTAAAATGACTAGATAATGAAAAAAAACTATAATTCAAAATATCTTACTTTGATTGTTTCTTATTCGCATTTTTCCACTCGGTCGTTTTGTTCGGTTTTTCATTAGCTGCATGTAAATTTTTTTTTGTGTTTTTTTCAGTGAATCATCTCTTTGTATAATACAATAGATAATTCGCTTTATTCGAGGTAAGAAATCGCCTCGAACGAGCTACGAAAAATCACTGTTTCATTAGAAATAGTTTCAATAGAAGTTATTTAGCTAATTTTATTATTTCCTATTGAATTATAAATAACATTGTCCAAAATAAACCGAAGCGCATGTATAAACTATAATTTTTCAAATAAAATTTTAATAAAATGATTATATATATATATATATATATATATATATATATATATATATATATATATATATATATATATATATATATATATATATATATATATATATATATATATATATATATATATATATATATATATATATATATATATATATATATATATATATATATATATATATATATATATATATATATATATATATATATATATAATGACTGATGAATTTAAAACATACTTAATTAATAACCATTTTTTATTCATTTCATCAATTTTACGCTAATAAAATTTTAAAATACTCTGAACGCTATTTTTTTATTATAAGATTAGCTCTGATTTAATTTTAAGGTAAGAATTAATTATTATAAACTATGCCTAAAGCCAATGGATGAAACAGTTTGGACACATGACCTTTTATACTGGATCAATTGATTTATCAAGTTAACTTCATAATTGTAGAATTATATAATAATTTTAAATTTTAATTGTCCAGTGTAATAAACAGTTCTTTCTTCTTTATAGGTAAGACTGGGGCTCTGACCTATAAATGGACACCTGTGATGATTGCTCGTAATTCGCGTAAACTTTACTGTTATGAATGAAGGGTAAAATCTAAAAAAGATTTTCTACCCATGTATGTAGGCTGACTTATAAAGAAGAAAAACCAATAAAAAGGTTTGTTCCTTGTTTACGTTTGTATGTTAAGCTCTACAAATATTACCTATTTAAATGTTTTTTTAATAAATTTACAATTTAAGTATGTTTTATTGTTTTTATTAACTTTTTACCTATTATGGGTTTTGTAGCTTAAGTTTTCAAATTTTTATTATTATTAAATTGTTTTTCATAGATGGCACCACTAAAATGTAATTTGCTTTATACATTTTTACCAATTATTTTATACGTTAAATCTAAAAGCACATTCATTATATTTTTCTTATTAGAAATTTTTGTTAACAATTAGATCTGTTTACCTAATTTCAACACATGCCTATTTTATTATACTTCATGTCAGTAAGTTTTTCTTTCCGCTTTTTTTCTTTCATCTTAAAAACTCATTTATAATTATATATTCATTTTAATTTTTAAGAGCCATGGGCGCATTATAAAAAATAATTTTGTCTTGGGATAATTATTATGTCTCTTTCACTGTCATAAAGGAATGCGTCCTGATGAGAAGCTTTACGTTTTCCCTTTAAATTCGTATTATTTTCCTATATATATATATAATTCTTGAAAAGTCAATATATATATATATATATATATATATATATATATATATATATATATATATATATACATAGAGACTTTTCAAGAATTAGGTTTCCTTATTTGTTTGCTTGGCTATTTAAGCTTTCTTTTTTAATATAAATATTTGAAAAAAATCAAAATTCTTTTAAATTCTCGTAAATCAATCAGATAAAATTTTCATGTAGTAAATACATCTCATGTTTTCTGTTTATTTGAAGTTTTATATCTTTCAAAATAAAAACTCATCAAATGTAAGATTATTCTATTCGAAACAAAATCACTCTTTCTGTTCGGAATGACATCACATTTTTCTCTTCTTTAGCCCGAATTCTATCGTAAACGCTTTCCACAAAAGCAAGAGCTTTTATCTTTTGAAATATTGCTTTTTCAGGAATGTTTTGGGTTTAGGTAGATTGGAAATTGCTTTACACGAACAACGTTACTTTTACCTTTTAGAAACGTGTACTGACTAAAGTATCGAATAATAAATTCACTAGAATCACGGGAAGTTCTCATCGGCAGAATGATTTATTTCATTTGTTTTTTAAGGTTAAATCTTTTGATCTTAAACCACATTGACTGACTTTATTTCGCGATAATAATTAGCTTGTGAATTCATTTCAAGAATAGTTATGTTTCTCAAGAAATTGTTAATCATATGAAATTACCCTGGGGAATAAATTTTTTGTTGCATTTAAACAAATACTTGATCATGAATTCGGATGTAAGGATTTCAAATCGGAAATTAATTTTGCTTCTACATCTATATATTTTTTAATGTCTATTATTGTCAAAATGTACAGGTTTAAAAATGTTTTAGTAAATAACAGGCGATAGCATAAATGTTGTTACAAATTTCTAGGGAAATTAGGGCACATCACCAAGATTAAAGTTGCATGGGAACTCATTCCCATAAATGCCATCATACGCGTTTAGGAGCGTTTCCCTACTATGACCTGGTTAGAAGTACACGGAGAAACAGTTCATAATAGGGAAAGAGCCCTTAGCTGCGTATGACAACATTCCAGAATTTCCTGTGCACTTTTAACCCTAATGCTAAGCCCTGGCTCATGTCGAAGTTTGTCGCAGCATTTATGCGATCACCTGTTATACATAATGTTTTGAAACTTGCTCATTTTGTAGAAAATAGTCTAAACTGTGGTGTAGAGAAAGAAGCCGATTGCAGATTTAAAATATGCTACACAAAAGTATCTAAGATCTATTTAAAAATCTCATGGAGGAAAAGAAAAAAAAGGTTCCCCAGTATATTTCATAAACTGTAAATGAATTTATTAAAATAAAATAACCTTTAGTTTTTAGTCATTTTTCAATTGAACAAAAAAAACTTGAAATTTCAAAAAAATACGTTTAAAGACAATAATTTCCGTACGCATCTCTTTGAAAACTGTTACAAAACTTGGTAAAAAATAAATGGATACAAATATGAAATGGTCTTATAGTCAAAATTTCAAAGTTATTGTTCAATTGATCAATTAGTCAATGTAAGTGTTTAGTGACATAATTGTTCAATAAGTTAACCAATGTGGAGTATTTAAATTTCGGCTATGGTGAAATTAATTTTTAATTGCTCTTAGCTCATATAAATAATGACAGATCTGAATCTTTTCAATTCTTGTTAAGCATAGAAGAATTGATCTTAAATAAATTTCATGTCCTCCTTCCTGAGACTACCATAGGTTCGTCAATCAATGTTCGATATAATACCAAGTTACATATAATACAAAAGTACAGAACAATAAATGTTGCAATTCAATGCAGCACTTTTTTTTATTTAAATTTTTTTATTGTGATTTTACATTGAATATATATTTTGAGTTAAAAAATAAAAGTGTTTTGAAATCAACCGGAAGATTCAGTTTTCATATACGCCAAAATGAATTGAAAAAGCAGTATGTGAAGTCGAAAACAAACAGCACTTTGAAGGCTGTATTTTCAGACCCATAAGTCACATGACAAGTATTCTTATCAGGATAAGAAAGCACACCTTAATACGCTGTATTCTATCAGCTGTATATTATCAGCTGCTTGCGCTTGCCCTAAATATAAAAAGAGTATTTAATAAGCAATTGCTTTTATTTTTAGTCTAGTATTTCATGATAAACGTTAGTTAATATTGTTATTGTTAACATGGTTATCCGGAATTATCTAACTTCGACCATGGAATGATATTTGACTTGAAACACTAAAGGCAAAGCAATTCGAGATTTGTAACGGAATCCCCCATTTTTTGATCCACAATTGTATCGAAAATTTTTACTTCTGGCACGAATTCCCACAATTCACAACACATTGGCTGATCACGAGCATTTAATATCAGGGACAAGCTACGTGTTCTTGGCGTTGATGAGCTTTAACAGAAAAACGATCTTGTGTGGCATAAACAAAATAATTCGAGCTTCGGTGGCTTAGGGGATAGAGCGTTAGCCTACCTATGAGGTACCCCAGGTTCTAATTCCAGCGGAGACTGGTTGATGTGAATTCTGCTTCCGGCTCCCACCCGTGCTGACATAAGATATTCTCAATGGCAGACAGATTAATGGTGAAATCCCCTCGCCGTCGGACTAACCATGGGAGGTTTTCTTTGTTTTGCTCTCCACGTGGCGCTAATGCGGGCTAGTTCCATCAAAAAATTCCACCACAAAGGTCAGTTTTCCTAATGCTTGATCGCGGAGTTTCCTTGACCTCTGGGTCGGGTTCAAATTACCTAATTACAAATCTACGGAGTTAAATATTGATAGTCGTAAACTCATAATTGGTTCAGCTGTTCCTCACCGACTATAAAATATGAAATAAAAAAAAGTTAAACGAAATCTTTCGATGAGGGAAGAAAGTCACTTGTGTCCCATGGGACGATGATATGAACTTTAACTTTAATGATATACACCAGAAAAAAAAAACGATTCATATCCCTTTTTTTAAACATAACATTGATTCCATTGGATCGTAGATGATTGGACACAAAGTCGCTTTGTCAGATGAATATATAAAGAAAAGGTAATCGTAGAAATTTCACTCTTCAAAAATCCTCCTGAACAAAATATGATCACCCCTTCAACCACCAAGTATTGTGGCCACCAATCTTCATGGCCAGAGCCCCGACACTTTACTCATTAAAAAAGGGTTTCTCAAAATTGAGCAAAAATGAGCAAAAATGAGTAAAAATAGCACCGAAGCAGATAGAATCGAATTTAAAAACGTCATGTGCTGTTGATTGTGCATGTTGATTGTGCATGTTGATTCATTATGTTGAGTTTAGTGTTATACTCAAACCAACATTCAATCATTTTCGATACTATACTCACTCTCGTTTGAACAACAAATTATTCAAAATGATTACACAATGCGTCATTTGTGAAACTATAAATTTTGATAATGAGGATATGATGTTTTGAGCATGTCAATATACTCAAGGAGTAAAAAGAATTTTCAAATTCAACTATATTTGTTTCCAAGCTATTTTGATACATTTTTGTTCAATGTTTAGAAACCAATATGTACAGTGTAATATTTCCTATAATTTATAAAACACGTATATTGTTATAGTACGTATATTGTTATAAAAACCGATTAAATTCCATTTTTGTATTATCAACAACGAAATGAAATATCAAGCGAATGAGCAGTCATAAGTTAGTTCAAACTTAAACGAAACCTATTTCAATTATCAATCGCATCATGTAACTTTTTTCGCGATATCGAAGTTAAATTTCAAGTAATTTTGATTTTTTCTCTCTCAGTTCAAGAGTGTAGTCACTGTTTATTAGACAAGAAGCAAATTTGCACAACGACACAGTACAATTTTGAACCTTTTTAAACCACAATATGGTTCAACGTTAAACCAATTCTCCAGGAAGGGACACCAAATAAATTGAAATTTATATCTTATACAAAAAATTTACTTTTTACGTTAATTTAAAATCCTTAAGAAAATGTCATTTAATGTTATTGAATTATTTATAATCAAAGATTTTGTTTTTTATTTCGTCTCTTAATTTATTTATTAAACACGTTTGTATCATTTATTTCAGTTTTCCAATTAAAATTTCATTAGCTTGCACTTAGACGAATCAAATTTTAATTTCTTAGGAAAAAGCACTAATACATTTTGAGTAATACATTTTGGCTAATAAATTTATAACTTTATAGAATGAAGAGTTTAATAAAATTAATTTACGAATCTCCTGAGCAAGAATCATTTCATTTCTTACACAGTTCAGTATCAACTCGGTTTATTGCATTAAAATTTTAAAAAAATTAAGTCTAAAAAAATTAGTCAGTTAAGATATTCTAATTTTTTTTTTTTTTTAACGCATGTTTGGTTCCACAGATTTTCTTTTCAACTTTATTAAGATAAAACTCTAGCCTAATAATTTTGCTCAGTTTCCCTAACAATTTTCTCCAGAAACTTTTTTTTTATTTTATTTTTTTGTTACTATATAAACTAGTTTATTATTTTATGTGAAATAGATCATTTAGCAATAGAGAAAAATACTTAATCTTTATATTGCTTTAGAAATTTAAATATTTTTTTATTCATTAGTTTAATTGTATTCTTTGTCTGAACCTAGTTTTACATCAAATTTAATTAAAAATTTCATTTATTAAAAAATTTAAAATCCGAGGTAAATGACTTAATTACTGTTTAAGTAAAATATTAACTAAGCAACTTTATCATAAAATGCCTCGAAATAAGGTAAGATCACGCAATAACTTTATAAAATAAAGAAACAATACTTTTAGTTTTATGTCTTTACTTTTAAATAGTAATAAAAATAAAAATCTGAGAACAATATTATGAAGGGAGGAAAAATAAATTAAAACGGCAATTATTATTAAAAGAAGGGTTAATGAATGACTCGTTATTCATTTTATACAGATAACAGCCAAAGATATTAGAATCTTTGTGAATTTAAGACTATTTCTGTCCAATGAAAATGCTTTAATTGGTAAGAAAATGATAACTTTTTTATGAAATGTATAAATGAATTATCCCAAATGCTATATTCTAAACATAATAAAGAGATTTCTATGAAAATAAGGTTTCGAAATTATTTTAATTTGAATATTTAATTAACAAAACGATAAGCTTATTTCAAAAGCAGAATGTTAAAGATTTATTTAATTGAAGAAAAAATTCCTAATTAATACTAACGATAACATTTCGAAAATACTTTAAATATTTTAAAATATTTTCAAATACTCAATATTTAAATATAAGATAAGATTTTTTCCATAGGAATAAATAACCCGGGTTCGGCATTTATGAATTAAATTAGAAATCTCTAGCACTTCAAATTAGTTTTACTATACTCAATGTAATTGATAAAATAAAATAAACAAATAATATATATAGTTTTTCGTCAATCGAAAATATTGTAATTTCTGGGAATGTTATCATTAATTATAATTTTAATCATATAGTTAGGCATATTTTTATATCTGAAATAATAATAAGTAAAAGAAAAACAAAAAGTAATGTGAAACCAGTTAATTATTTTGATTTGAGTAATTTTGTACGAAACTAATTATAAAAAAAAGATATCAATGCAAATAACAGTCACTTAAAAATTTTAAAATATACAATTAAGAAGTTTCTTAAAGTAATATATATATATATATATTTAGAAATACAAAAAACACGAAGAAAATGCCGAGAAAACAAGGGAAAAATTACGCAACAATGAAAGAAGGGGGGGGGGGGAAGAAAAATAATAATAAAAATAAAAATAAGAAGAAACCGAAGAAGAAAGGACAAAAAATTTTTAAAAATCTGGAAAATAAAAGATATAATCTTTTCATCAGCTCACACGATTATATCCACAAAAAAGGAACGCTTTCTAATATAGTATCAATATAACCAGTGCAAAATATATCAATACAATAGTATGAGGAGCATTCAAAAAATTTTACAAAACAATTACAACAAATAAAATAGAACACAATAAGTAAAAATATCACGTAAAAACAGAAAATAAAATATAAAGAAAAAACAGAATAAAACATGAAATCAAATCAAAAAGCGAGTAGCGAATTCAAATGAACTTGCATGAACGGGAAATTTTTCAAAAATGATTTAAAATATTTTCGTAACAAGATTGCCAGATTGCAAAAAATGAAAACAAAAGCGCAAATTGAGATAAAAGCGAAACTAGCGGATTTTTATAAAAGTGCGTTCTTACTGCATTAGTGAAGTGCGTTTGATTTGTTAGTTTCCAAGGATAGGCCCGAAATAAATGTGCGCAAGGTAATATTATACTGGTTAATTTAAAGAGTTTGAAATTAATAATTATAGAAAATAAATATTTATTTAAGAAAAAAATATATAAAATAGAAAAGAGAAAGAAACATGAATTGCCTGTTTTGTACATAATTTTAGCCACGGATTTGCCCGAAATGTATTTGCACATGGGAAAATTAACAAAGAAATTTATTTAGTAAATAAATTTAGCCTTGGATTTGCCTGAAATGGATTCGCACTTGGAAAACTTATATAAATTAACGAAGAAATTTTTAGTAAATAATTTTTCCCACGGATTTACCCGAAATGGGTTTGCACATGGAAAAATTATATAATTTAGCAAAGAAATTTTTATAGTAAATAATTTTAGCCAAGGATTTGCACATGGAGAAATTATATAAATTAAGAAAGAAATGTTTTAGTAAATAATTTAGGCCATGGATTTGCCCGAAATGGATTTGCATATGGAAAAATTATATAAATTTACAAAGAAAATTTTCGGTAAATATATCTACAATAATATACGATTAACTCAATGATTTTATATAGAATTTCATTACTTTAGTTGGGTATCCATTGTTTTTTATCAAATTCTTACAATGTTTTTTATCAAATTACTACATATTCTTTTAATTCTATTCATTTCATTAAAAGTGATATTTAAATTCATGTTCTCTTCTTTTATAATACCAAAATCCAAGAAATTGAAATTAATATTATCATCATGATTACAAAACAAGATTAGTTCCTCGGGGTAAATATTATTTAATATAGTATAATCTTGAAAATTAAAGATAATTAAATCATCAATAAATCTAACAACAAATTTAATACTAAGAGAAAAAAAAATTTATAATAATGCAAAAATAAGTTAGCTAAGAGAGATGAATAATTAGATCCTTGAGGTATTCCATCAATTTGAAGAAAAATATCACTTCCATTGTAAAGAGAATTATTAAAAAGACAAAAATTAATCAGAATTTCCCAATAATCAAAATCGCAACAAAGATTATTTTTAAAATCATAGTAGTAGTTCAAAAGGACATCTTTTAGCTTAGAAAGGGGAATGCTATTGAAAAGATCCTGGAAATCAAAAGTCGCAATATATATATATATATATATATATATATATATATCAGACATATATATCAGACATATATATATATATATGTCTGATTTTCTATTGAGTTGCATTCTTGATTAAGGAATAATCGCTATTTGGAAAGCATAGTCTCAATAATTTAGACCAGAGAGCAGCTGAAATTCCGGACACTTCAATGCTAATTTCTAATTTTGTGTATAACTCGAAAACTTAAGCGAATTAAAAAATGTTTGCTGACAATGATAAAATTCGCTTATCAAAAAAAGGGCCATGTAAAATTTACTGTAAATAATCATTTATTGTTTTTTATTAAATTGTTTGATAATAATTGGAAAATTTTCGATTGTAAGTATACAAATTTTAACATCATTTTAAATTCAAAATTAAAAAGCAATGTACAAAATTTTAACAAAATCAATCATAAAGTTTCTGACTTATTCCATTTTAAAAAATTATATATTTAAACAAAATCTTAATCGTACTGTTCGTTTAGATCGCATTCCTCTCAAAACTGTTTAATTTTTTGGAACAATTTTATCTTATCTTTCTTTGAAAACGAATATCACACTTAATCTCTCTGTTTTAGTTCATTCTTAAAATAGCGGTCGAAAATAAATATTTTCTTTCGTGAAAAAATATCCAAGTATGAAATTGTGCGTTGAGCATCATCAAAAAAAATTTTTAAATCTCAATTTAGCTCAGAATCTAACAAACAATTAGTTTTTAAGCAAAACCAAACGCACAAAGTATTTTACTTACAACCGATTGTTAATTGTTGGACTTAGAATGACAATTATCTATAATGATATTTTTGCTAATAACAGTTCAAACAGATAATAAGTTATTTTGGTTATAGACTCAGAAATTTTACAGAAATAAAATATGTAAAACCTTGTAAACTATTTCCTAATTCTTAGACATTAAGCCTTATCTCTTGTTGAAAAAACCGAGGACATTTCATTATAGAAAATTCGAAGCACTAAGATCATGCTAAATTGAACTTAAACCGTAACCTTGTATGTGAGGACTTTATCCCACCCACATATTGGGTTGTTATATATTAACAATACAGTGAAAGATCTTAAAAAATGCCTTTTTATAGAAATACTCTGCGAAAAACAGGTATTTTTCCTTAATCTGCTCATGAGAAACTCATTAACATTTGTTTGTACTTAAAGTACATAAATGTACTTTCGTATTTTAACGGAGATTTCTGTTTGTTTTGTTTTTTTCATTATATGTTTGCCGAAATTTTTCAGTGCATTAGCGAGGTTGTTGAAAAATAAATACGTCGGAAAATTAAATATTAAGTAATTGAAATCTACAAATAAAATAAAAATATGATTGCTGTTTTTAAAAAAAATAGTTATTAAGTTCATATAAGTCAAATTTAACCTCTTTCTTAATATTTTTTCCTTTTGTTTTCCAAAAAGAGTATTTTTAATGTTATGTATAAGTTTAACTCATGAATATTTATTTTATTAAAATCATGTGCATATTAATGCTACGAAATAACGTTTATTTACCTTGCCAAAATCCTAGACTTTATCTACGCAAACCGTGAACTTGTTAGATATTCATATTTATGTAAATGGTGAGTTATTTACTCAAATAAACATAACTCTCAGTTTGACCCATTCCCATCGTATCATGTTTAGAAATCAAATGGCTGTGTGACGAAGCATAAAGTACCGAGAGTCAGCTTCATTACGTTGTATCATATTTGGGCAACGGAAATAGTACCCCGAGGTACTTTTGATGCCATGACACAAGCTCTACAATACCTTGAAACACACTTTCGCTATATTTGCTTAAGGGCTGTAGTGAAATCGTTCCATTACTATGCTTGCATGAGATGGGTTGCATATTACGTAAGGATGTTAAGAGAAGATTGAAAAGTCGGTAAAAGTCAAATCCTTCGGTTTCTATAATATTTAAATCGCGGTTTAAAATTCACAGTTTAAAGTCTACTTTTTTTTTCTTTTGCTTCAAAATATTGTAATTGAGTCAAACTTAAATGCGATATTTAAATTATATTTAAGCAACTGAAAAATTTTAAATGTTACTTTGAGAATAAAAATGAAAGTATTTTCTAAATAGAATATGAATTTTATTAAAAATTGTTATTAAAGGCTTCTATTAGAGACTGAGAAATCAATTTCCTGAAAAACTTTAAAAGCAAAGGTTTAATATTCGTAATTTACTTATTATGCTTCGAAATGACAGTTTAAAAAATTCTCACAAAATGGCAGATTTAAATGTCATTTAAAGCTTACAATCCCAAATATTCATTCAAGCATTTAAAACGCATGTTTCAAAATATGTATTTACTAATAGCTAAAACGGCGTTTATTTCGGAGCTTAAAAGAAATCATTTAAAAAGAGCAATTAATAAAAAAAAGCAAGAAATTATAAAGCTTATTTAAGAAAAAAATTAAAAAATACTTAAAAAATACTACACTTAAATACAAGAATAACTAATATAATTAATATAATCAATCTAATTAAGTATCATTTTGGGGTTCTCAATCATTGAACAAGGAACATTGAACATTTTACAAGGAGAGTAGAAGTAGATTATGCGATTACCTCAAGCTCTAAAATTTTGCATTTCCCCACTCCAGTATATTCTTACGTCTTACTGAAACGAACTGTAGTGGATAAAAAACAAGATTTATTGAAACCATTGTAATGAAGAGAGGAAAATATGTAGGTGGGAAATTGTGTTATCTTCAGACGCCTATTCTATTTACAAAGTTTATAATTGAACTTAATATTCCATTATGGAAAACTTTGGAGTTTGGAATTAATGTGTAAATATGTAATAATCTTTGGTTTCGCATCATCCTTGCCAATTTTACCTTTATTCACTTTATAGAAAAGGCAATAAAAGAAATTTTTTAAAAAATCTAAATGTATGTTGTTGTTGTTTTTATTCATTACATCATAACATAACCATATTGCTGTGTTAAAAATAAACTCGGTTAATTTAAAATCTTTTTTTTTAAATAAAAAATATTTTAACTTACTGACGCAAAAAAATTTTTGGTTTAGGTGATAATGTCGTTGATAAAAAATGCCGTTGTTCATGTTTTTTTTTAATATTATACGTTACATTTATTTTAAAAACTGTTTCTAGGGAAAAATCGGGGGCCCCCTTGATTTGGCGGTAAATTTCAATTGTGCTGTTTTGCAGAAACCCCGTTTCTGGTTACTACGATATTCGTTGCTTTCATTGACGTCAATTTTTGTTACCGTAATTTTTGTTTATCATTATACGATTGGTTCCTAGTTTATTTTTATGTACTAGGAGGCTTCGCCCCCTGCTCGCTGGCGCTCACCAACCCCCCGGAACTGCTTTCGCAGTTCATTTCGGATTGCTTCGCAATCCAATGCTCGCTTTGCTCGCTCATTGGATACGTTCTTAACGTCTAGCTTTTGTATACTTTTTTGAATACTGAAGTTCCGAAAACTTTTCACTGTAGAAAATTCTAAACCTGTACATTTCAATTAGTTTGAAATTGCAATTGTTAATTAGGGCATTTGGCGATACAACACTTATAGAATTGAAGGATTTGTTACGTCAAATGCTCAGGTATCATAATTTTGATTTATGTTGCTAAGTTAACTTTAGAATAATTCTATGGCTGGCAACAGCATTTTTATTTTTTAAGTTGTTTATTTTTATTTTTTCCGCAGCTGAATTGAACAACCTGATAATGCTCACTCCGGTTATTGTTTCCGTTTTTAAAAGCGCTACATGTTGAGCCACCTCAGCTAGATTTGGCATGTGACATTTTTAGATGCAATCATTAGTCGATTTTCTAACGTTGCCATTCGGGAAGTTGTAATGAGGCTTTTTTTGGGTGCCGTGTAAGAGAAATATATGTATAGATATTACTTTAATTTCAACTTTTTATCTTCGTTATTCTTTGACCATTAGTTTCTTACATAATACCGTTGCTATTTGAAACTATCTTTATCGCTCATCTGTACAAAGAATATCAGGGAAAATAAACATGCATTTTTTGTGAAGTAAAAAGCTTAAGAAATCTGTTATTAGCTGGTGAAAGAGTGAGTGGTAAATATTTTATTCAGTTCATAGAAGATCGTACAAAAAAGACTTTATTTGAAGTTATTACCCGGAAAATATTGCTTGCGGAAACTATCATTTCAATTACTTGCAAATCGCATGATTGTTCAAAAAAGGAAGATTTCTTGCATCTATTTTTTTATCCTCGAATTCTGTAATTCCCGAGATTGGTGCCCATATCAATATAATTGAGGATGTATGGAGCCAGTTAAAGGGAGAATTTTGCAAGCAATTTATTAAAAACATAGCAAATTTCTATCACTTTTCGGTGCCGACTTTGGTGTTAAGGAAATCGCCAAAAATAAGAAGAGCCCTCTATTGTAATCTGTTACCGAATATAAATCTTGATAAACCTCCCAATAAGTAATCTCATTCTAAAAAAAATGAGACACTGTTAAATAAAGTTATATAAAATGTTTCATTTACATTACTTCAGAAGCAATAAATCCACCTACCAAGTGAAATACTAAATCAATCACAAGTGTCACCACCAGAAAACAAGTTTTAGCCCACTGTTCGCTACATAATTCATGACTAAAATGATACATGACTGTCTGCTTAACAAAAGAGTTAAGGAAAAAGTGTCATTTTTCAATGTAAATTTAGACTGACACTAGAAAATATGATTAATATCAAATAGAAGCAACGATAGACGATGTATCTAACATAAAAAATTTATATCCCGGTGATGTCAATATGTTTGTTATAAAGAAAAGACAATTTATTTTGAAGCGAATAAAAGCATTTAACCGTAAAAATTCATTTACTTTTATGTATAATGTTTGATTTTATTATTAAAACAGTGTTATATAATTAAAGTTGAAGTAATTTTAACCCGTAAACTCTCATGCTCTCATTTTATGTCAAAGGAAAAAATGAAGTGGCAGCTAGAGTCCTTTTATAAAATCATTTTTGTTTTAAATGTAATATATTGTTAATATGACAAAAAGCTTTCACATTTTTCTTCATGTAAGACAAAATCATTAACAAAAATATTCATTTAGATTTCAAGTAATTTTACTGTAAATTCTAAAAATTAAATTAGCATAGCTCCTCAGTTCCTATAGATCATAGTAGAAGAGCTGTCAATTCTTTTATATTTTCTGAAAGATTTTATTTGCTGGTAAGCTCCGCTCACCAACACCTGTGATTGCTTTTTGCATTCATCATTGATTTTTCTTGAAAGTCGATATATTTTTAGAAAATATATTTTTCTAAGAAACAACAATCATTTTGTTAATGAAATATATGATTTTTTTATAGTTTTGAAAGGTCTAAAGAGCTCTTATAGTTCTAAACACATTTTGTGAACTTTTGCGTAACGAACAATTACTTGGATTTGATTAATAATCGAATGAACTGGGGAAAAAAAGGAATTTTAACTTAATATTGCAAATCTTGTGGCACAAGAAATAAATTATAAGTAATTTTACTCGTTTGTGAGACTTATATCTTTTTACAGTTCCCATGGAAAACGGTTTTATTCTCCAATGAATTATATTTTTTTTATATTTTTAAAATTTTTAATATAGATATGATTTATATCTAGCAACAACTTCCTATCCCTCCCTCCCCTCCTTTTTCCCTCTCTCTTCTCCCCCCCCCCTCTCTCTCTCTCTTTTATTACGACAGAAAACTACTCAGCGTGACCTTATAAAATAAAGATCTCTAGTGAGAAAAATAAAATTTCTAACAACAACGGATAAATAATTACTATTCGAAGCAAAAAAAAGAAGAAAAAAATACGCAAATTACTTTCAAATATATCGATAAATAAAAATGACTCTTTAATAAAGCTCCCAGCAGCTATGAATTGTCCGTAGTATTTTATTCTTATATTTAAAGTGGTAAAGAATTTTATATATATATATTTTTAATTCTAGGATAAATAAATTAAATTTCATACGATTTTAACTGCCACTATCTTACGGATAAGAGAAAATTTTACAAAAGAAAATTAGTGTATGCCACAACAATTGTGAAAAGTTGTTTTTATCCATAAATGCATTTCAATTAATATGTTACTACCACTTGAAAACTGCTTCCTCAGAAAGAGTAAAAGTAGACAAAACTGCCCTTTAAACAAGTCAAATTTCAACTCTTTAATTACGCTTATGTGACTGTAAAGTGACCCACAAGGTATTTTTTGCATTGAATTTAACACTCTCAAACTATCAAGATTATCATCAACTAGCAGCCGATTTATGGTTTACTACAAAATGAAAACTTAAAAATAAACTGCTGTTGAAATGGGCGCATTATTTTTTATTAAAGGATTTAATTATTTTGTTTTGAAAAGCGCGATAGGAAATATTAGCACAATATTTTATAAATGCTTGTTATCTTCACAATTTATTCAATATATATTGTTATTAGAAATATAATAATTTCGTTTACACATTACCATTTCCATTTAATTGGCATTTCTTTTGAAATAGTTTTATAGAAGCAACCAGAGTTTTCAAAATTCATCAGTGGTTATAAAAAGTACTAACTCTTGGAATTCCTTTAACTTTTCCACGGAACCCTAAGGTTCCACGGAACATCCACTGGTTTAAATGTTTATTTCTCTGCGGTATTAAATTAACACTTTATTATTATTGAATTCATCATATTATTTAAAATCAGTACTAATATTCAAATAAAACTTGCCTATAAATAATAAGTTCCAAATAGTAGCATAAACATTGAATTTTTCATTAACCTACAGTAATTCTCGTATTTCAATAACATTCCTTCCCATTGGCGAAAATCAATGATGCATGCATGTATACAATACGTAAAGCAATAACATTCCTTTGGTGACTTATTCCTTGGGTTATTTAGTCTTTCCTATCGGAATTTCGAAATCGCTATTAAGTTTCACCAACAGCTCTTGAAAGAGACTTAATCACTACATTTGAGGGAAAGGAAAGATTTTTCATGGATTTTATAACCCTATTACGCGTCTTAACTACTATTTTGGTCGACTTTTACAACTGTCAGATTCAGTTTATTTCACTGTGTCGTTTACAATAAAAGAGACATTTGAATATTTCGTAATTTGTAACCTTGTAACTTATATTTCGATTCCTAATTTTAGTAATACTAAATATACACTTAAACTATATTGTAAATTGCCAAGACAATGCAAACTTTCATCTTTATTAATAAATATTGCTAAGATTGTCTTATTAAATAATATCTAAAAAACGTTTAGATGTTAACTCATGCAATGGTTTTTTCGCTTTGAAAAAGTATTTAAATTAGTCAACTTATGTATGCATAAAATGTATGCAAAGAGATTTAAAGCATGTTGAGACTATTTTTATTCTATACATTAAAAACATTTTTTATGGTATATACTAATTGTAGAACCCATCGTTTCTCAAATAGAAAAAAATCTCATTATTGATTACGTGCACTGTAATCAATTTACGGTAGAAAGTACCGGCTTTTACCGGACCATGTTATGGAACCGTAATTTTTACAGTCATAAGTAGGAAAAATCACTGAATCACTCTAAAAACTATGGTATATTTAATGGTAAGAATGTATTTCATAGATAATGTACCCAAAGTATCGGTACTTCATACCGTGATTTGATCCGTAATTTTTATATATGGCGTTTTTGACACCCATGAAATTTTCATATTTTTCCATATGACAAGAAAATGTTTTATTTCTGATAGCATAATTTTCAAAAGGTATGATATTTGCATCAGAGTCTGATGTAACCGGAACACTTTTTTTGCAATTTTAGTTCTTCAATCAACTGTTTCTGATTTTGAGGAAGTTATGTTTGCGAAAGAAGCCAATAAGGTTTCGAATTGAGCGGTATCCATTTTGGCGATAACAGAAGTGGCACTAATTCATACCCAGTGAAAAGATCTAGTTCAATTTTCTTTAAACTGTGACATAAAGGAATGTTTGATTTTTCATAAACGTAAGAGAAGTCATTCATTCATGGTAGGAGAAAGTACATAATTCTTTTCAAGGTTTGCTGCAGATGAATGCTAATGGTGATTGGAAAATGAAAGCGAAAATTTTTGAATTAAAAAACTTAAACGTTAACCTCGTCACCAATTTGTTGTACCATTGTTTTAGAATATGACAATAGATAATGTAACATAATATAATAGGAAATAATGTTAGATTCGGAAACCATAACATTTAATTTTAATCGGAAAAGAACTAAACTGAGAGAACAGAAGATAATAACCGAAGAACTCATAAAAGTTACGGCTAAGTTATAATAAGGTACTTACGTATTAACGCAACCAGGCCAAAATTCGCATAAATCGCCAAATTTGGCGACCCTACTTACGGCAACCCTAAGTGATTTATATTATTTTTCTTCACACATCTTGAATAAATGTATACCGGGCAGTGGCACTTGACCTTAAAAAAACATCAGTGTAGGGTATACCGGGCAAATGTATACTGGGCAGTGGCACTTGAACTTAAAAAAACATCAGTGCAAATCGCATACATACAAAAAACATAACATACAAATTGCGCCAACCTGGTTGCGATAATATGTAAGAACCTATAATAATTAGGAATAGTGAGAAAAATGTGTAATAATATAAATCAAGTGCTCTTATTTCTTTATTATTTTTGATAAAAAATAGATACGATAAACAAATACCTAGTTTTACTATAAATTATCTCACTTACCTGGTTGATTAAGTTTATATTTATTAAATATCTCATTTTCGTCCTGCGACATATTATCCCTTAGATTCGGTACTTGGTTCCTAGTTTTACTATAAATTATCTCACTTACCTGGCTGATTAAGTTTATATTTATTAAATATCTCATTTTCGTCCTGCGACATATTATCCCTTAGATTCGGTACTTGGTTCCCAGTTTTACTATAAATTATCTCACTTACCTGGTTGATTAAGTTTATATTTATTAAATATCTCATTTTCGTCCTGCGACATATTATCCCTTAGATTCGGTACTTGGTTCCTAGTTTTACTATAAATTAACTCACTTACCTGGTTGATTAAGTTTATATTTATTAAATATCTCATTTTCGTCCTGCGACATATTATCCCTTAGATTCGGTACTTGGTTCCTAGTTTTACTATAAATTATCTCACTTACCTGGTTGATTAAGTTTATATTTATTAAATATCTCATTTTCGTCCTGCGACATATTATCCCTTAGATTCGGTACTTGGTTCCTAGTTTTACTATAAATTATCTCACTTACCTGGTTGATTAAGTTTATATTTATTAAATATCTCATTTTCGTCCTGCGACATATTATCCCTTAGATGCGGTACTTGGTTCATACTTTTCACTTTAACAATCATTATAATTTGTTATACTTTCCAATAAGCTTACAGTATTTACTTCATTAGAAATGTTTCAGAGGTTCAACTAGTCGAAACAAAAGTAAACTATAGGCATTATTTTTTGGCCAGGAAAGGGTGTTATTAATCAATGTCAGGTCAAGATCAATGCCAGGTCATCAAAATCAGGTTTTACCATAGAAATAGGCTAAAGCTCAAGATTTTGCGACAGCCATGCAATTTAGCCGATGAATCGACGCTTTGTCCACAATTTTCTAAATTATTTTGCTGTTTACACTATTTAATAGATTTATAGATTGCTGCTATGAAAGCGTAACTATAAGCAAAGTTAACACATGGTTTTTTAATATTTCAAATATATCAATAAATCAAATATATTCATAGCATTTATAAAAAATTTTAAGATGCTATTTCAAAAACATTACCCATATTGGGTACAAAAACTATCCATATTAGTTTCAATTGTGCCCCCAAGCAAAAGTAAACAAAGGTGAATAGTTATTAACAATATGCATTAAACTTTTTGTAATACTTATTTTTGATTAAGTCAAAATGCGCGAAAGCAGAAGTCAGAGATGTTAGAAGACAGATTTAAATAAGTGAGAAAAAAAAAAAGATTTGTCTGCAATTTTGCGACAATGCCTAATGTTAACCCTATGAGAAAATTTGTTATTCAAGCATACTGCTGAAAAGCACCAGTGGCTCTTCGGTACTGACACTGGTATTTCAACATGAGCCTTCTTTGTGCTTTAAATTATCATTGCGCTTAGTTTCATTATAATGTATGGTGCTTTTCACCTGGTAAATTCCAAGTAAAATCAAGGCTCGCCTTCGCAGGTCTTTCTTATTCAACCCAATTTTGTCACCAATGGCAATTTCAAGATTTTAGAGCTCAATGCCACATATTCATCACATAACCAGTCTCTGTAAACTTCTGCACCCAAACCAATTCGGTATCCCAAGACAAAACTGTATCATGTCGATCAGTTTTCGAATGTCGTCTGAAAAAATCATTGTACTTTTAAGTTTCGTAAATTCATTTTAACAAAATTACTTTTAATTTCAACGAAATTACTTTTAATTTTGACAAAAATTCTTTTAATTTTGACAAAAATGCTTTTAATTTTGACAAAACTACTTTTTAGTTTTACCAAATTTATTATTGTAATATTTACGACCTGGGAAAACATATTGATCAGAGTTCAAATATATTATGAGGCGTTCTTTCTTTTTTACGCCAACCAAAATCAGTTATTACGCTTGCGCGAATATTTAAATTTGAAATGAATCGGTCAGTTCAATGTTCCTTCTTGGGAAACAGATTGTAGTTTTTTATGAACCAACATAAGTGGTAAATACATTCCTCTGCTTTGCTAATAAAACTTAAGTCTTTTTATATGAATTTCAATGAAGCAGCTTCAAATATTTTTTTTTTCGCGGCTCAATTGGTTGACAGTGACAACAGCCATTTTTCATTAAGTAGAAAACGTTTGCTGTAAAAAAAAATGCTTCTGCTTATCAAGCTGATATTTTTAGCTTGATTCCTGCCTTTGACAGAATTATCATTCCTCCACACTCCATTTATTGCATGTTTATTTTCTTATCATTGTGTAAAAGACATGCCGCGCGGAGGGGAAAAAAGTATGGTCAAAACTACAAGAATATGGTGACATTTACCATGTTTCTGGTTCTATGGCAAATGAGAACACCAAACATTTCGTTAATTTTACCGAAGCGCGTTGGTGATGATTTTTGTGAAATTAACTATAAAATGTAGTTTTATGATCCGGATAAAATTTGGTGATTTTATTTGGTGATACCTTTCCTTAAGGCATGGCTTAAAAACCATTTATTTGATTAAATTTATATTTCTGTTTTGTATTTTTTACTGAATGTGTAATAATAAGAACTATAATTCTGAAAACCAGGTTTTCCGGTAACCTGTTACCATATGAACGAAAAAATTACCTAATGAATGGATTAGTATCTTTTTTTTTTTTTTTTTTACCAGAATTTCGTTGGGGGGTAGCAGAAATGTCATAACCATAGCACGATAATTTTAACAGAATTTTTTTCTTTGTATGCAATAAACTTAACTTCTGACGAAATTCTTATCCTTAAATAAGTGACGAAATGATTTTATCAATTTAAGGAAATATTCGCTCTGAGCAGTTTACGGGAAATGATTTCGGCGAAACCGAAAATATTTTCATGAATTTATTGCATAAATTTAATACAGTGTTACTTGCAACGCAAATGCTTATCGATATAAATTCTACCATCGATAAATCTTATAAAATAAAAAATATATCTTCTATATCTAATAAAATTATATATATATAATTTATATACAAAAGTTTCTTTTTTCAATAGCTTATTATCTGGTTTGAAAACCACTTTTTAAACCGGACAGATCTAAATTTGCTGTCTAAATAAACAGTAAGTATTTTTTATCAAATATTAGAAACAAGCTAAGAGATTGCACTAATTGCTTACTTCGCTAACCAATCCAAGCAAATGCTTCGTATCATTTGTATTTCTAAGCGATAAAAGTTTTTACATCAAAATTAAAAGTGATTTAATCTTTAAATTTTTTTGTCCCAATTTTTTTCATTTTATATATAAAATAAGATTTTTTCAGCATATTTTGTTTCCGATTCTATAGGATAAAATTTAAACTCAACTTTTTTTTCTAGGTCATCATTGCAAACTCATTTCCAACACTAATTTAAATTTTGGTTGCTGTGAATATCAAGAGAAGTTAATTCATAATTTTGCTTTAGTTATTTTAAACAGTTATTTTTATTCCATCATATTAATTTTAATCTTGAACTGAACATAGTCTTACATAAATGTTATTATAAGAGCAAACACAACTTTTTTAAAGATAAAGATAAATTATTTACTGTTTAATAATTGTGAAACGATAACAAAATATATTTATTTAAAAATAGTGCATAATAAGTTGTCATGTCATTACAATTTAATATAATCAAGGAACAACTTTTTTAGTTTTAATTCTAATTAATAATCAAAATAAAAAACGCAATAATACCAGAAGATAATTTTACGATGGGATGATAAATAAATATTACTGTTAATTACTATAAAATGCGGGATAAGTTAATACTCTACAAGCAATTTCTTTGCTATTGACAGTCAAATATGTTTGCATTTTCTTTGTTTAATAATAATTATTTCCTATGGTTTTTGTCCAATGAGAATTCCGGTAATAGTAAGATAGTATTTATTTTGATGTTGTATTCAGATAAATATTAACTTAAATTTCTTATAGCATATTTGTAATTCAAAAGTTATTTGTGATTAATTTGAAACCCTCCTAAAATAATATTTTAACTAACTTTATTACGTATTTCGTTATTAAGATTTTTTTATTACCTTCTCTCAGATCTCACCTGCTTATTTGCATCTGTATACGAACTAAAATAAAAAAAAACTACATAACAAAAGGATAATTTTATTCACAGACATAACATAAATAAAGTGTTTAAATATACATTGCTTAATGTACACAAACTTTTATGAAATGAAACTCAACATTTTAAATTCAAAGAAAATAGAATTTATATTCAAAGTTATGCATTTCTTTACTTTGCTTTATGAGTTAGTAAAAAAGGAAAAGAAAAATCGAAGACAAATATTATTTTACTGTAAACAAATTTTTTAATAAAGGATTTTTTTTTTCCCTACTAATCATTTTCTTCTTAATGCTTGATTAAAAAGAGATCTAAAATGTTTTAAATCTTATTGAATTTATTGATTTATAATTCTTATTTAAGATCTTCTTTGCTTTTAAGCATATTTATTGAATAGAATAATGTTATAATAAGATTTTTTTTATTTATTTAAATAGAATATTTGAACAGGCACATATTTTAAAATGTAAACAGATTAGGATTTTGTTAGTTTAAATATGCATACATTAGAATCAGTAAAAGTAAAAGTGGTACTTTTGAAATTTCTAGAATCAGTTTCTAGAAATTGTTCTAATGCCGTTTGCATTCTTATCCATTCAATTGAATAAGAATATTTATTAATAATTTAATATTTCACTCGTATTGTTTTTGAAGCTTTATTATTGCTTTTTAAATGGCTCTATGAGATTATTTTCAAATATCTGAAAAGTAAATCTTTATTTTACGTTTCTTAAAAAGGGAGAATGTTTTCTGGTTGTTTAGCTTTTATACAATATTTTATTAATTTGAGAGTTTACATAATTTTAACTTTCGACCTTTCTCACTTTTTCAAACCTTTGTGACTTAATTCGCAAAGGCAAAAGGCTGGCGTGCATGGATTATACAAGTGTCATAAGAAACAACGACAGCTTTGCATAAACGCTCGTTTTGCTTAAAAGTGTAATGAAAACGTTATATGTCATTAACTTAAAATAAAGTAATCATTCACACAATTTTAAGAGTTTTTCAATGCCAAGTTTGGATATGCCTAAGAGTTTAAGATTAAGAGTTTTCAATGCCAAGAAACGGTTATAATACACCGATTACAAAATTAAAGTAACTCGATTGTGGGAAGCAGTGATTCTCAACCTTTTTTTTGTGGCGGCACATTTTTATCCATTTCGAAATTTGACGGCACACAATGAAAAAAATTCATTTAAAAGTTGTTTACTTACCTATAATACACAGTGTGATAATAATTTTGAATGTGAAATAAAATAATATGTACTACAAAACCACGCTTATTAAAAGATTAATTATTTCTTTCGACTAATTTTTTATTAGTTAGTACCAGTAATTTTTTTATTTGCTAGTTATTAGTTGTTAGCTTGTTTTCTATAGTTATTAACTGTTAGCTTTTTTTACATTGTTATTTTTTTGTTATTTCTTGTTAACTAGTTTTTTTCTAATTATTAATTATTAGCTTTATTTTTTAAGTTATCCTTTGTCAATTTGCTTTTATAACTATTAATTGCATAGCTAACTTTAATGATTAGCTTTTATTTCCGTTTGAAAGTTAATATTTAGCTTTCTTTCTTTTGTTAATTAATTTTAATAGTCATTAAATTTTCTACTTATTTCAGCCTTTTTTTAAAATTTCCAAAGACAATTTAAACGCTTCCTTCTAATTTTAACTTATTTTAAGATTGTCAGAGACAAGACAATTGCCTAAAAAAGATGTTCACGCAATTATGCGATTGAATGAGCTTATGCATGCAATTGAAATTAGTCCAGCATTAAAACGACAACAAAAGAAGATAAATTTATTACCATGCGAACGTATAAAATTAGTTTTCAGCTTGTGACTTAAAAAATTGCGTTTTTACAATGTGCTCCTGCATGCGATGGTAATGCAAATGATTAAAATTTGTCAGCTTTCAAACTATTTCAAAAGGACATACCTTTATCACCCATAAAAAAATTTTTGATGATTATGCATGCTACTGAAATTTGTTCGGTATTCGAATAATTATCAAAAGAATATACAAAATTTAAGTTAAATTTAATTAATAATAAATTAAATTAATCAATATTAATTAAAATTAAATTTAATTAATAATAACAAAATTTTAAGTGCGCATTCAGCTTGTGACTTACGAGGTGTCTTTTTCTTTTGCATCTTGATTGTGTATGCAATTGAAATTAGTCCGGCTTTCAAAAGATTTACAATTATTTATATTAGTTTTAAGTGCTGTACTAAAGTTTATCGTTATAGATATAAAACGTTTAAAGAAAATAAAATATTTTGAATTTTAAAAAAATTGTGTCATTCACCTGCAAGCCTCCAAAGCTCTGAAGCATAAAAATTAATTAAATTTGTGAAGAGTTAATTATAATTGCCAATCATAAAAAATTGCCGACTGGAAAACGGCACAAAAAACTTTAAATTCTGTCAGTCCGATATCATGTTTCCAAGACAGCTTATAAAAGTTCTGAATCCTTTCTCTCTAAATATTTGATTCTGATTTTTTAATTAAATTTAGACAAAATGTCAAGTAATTTCTTTTGTAAAAAAGATTTTTAAATACTAAAAAAATTTCATCATTTAATTATTTTTCTTTTGCATATATACCATAATTGAAAAGCAATGCTAGATGCAAATAGGGAACTTAATCTAATGATAATTTTAATAGACAAAAATTATGTCACTAAAATCATATTTATCTTTTCATTATTATTTTTTAATTATAAATTGCCAAGTTTCTTAAATGCATATCAAATTATCTCTTTCTTGCCTACATTTCTTAATAAATTTTCAGCTCTGGTGAAATTGAATTAAAACATGTTATTGTTTAAAAATTATGACAAATGACATAGAAAGCTTGTTTGTCATATCTGTGATTACTCCTCACTCAATCTGTGGTTTCAATTGTTATCATTCAATAAATCTGCTTTTTTTTTAATTTGGTGAATTTTTTAACTCTTTACGATTTCATGTATCGACTCTATCTGCTGTGAATAAGTGTATTAAAGTTTTGAACCATTAAAAAAAATGTTTTAATAAACGTAGACTATAAGGGAATTTGATTCTAAGTAACAATTTTTTACTAATTCTATTAAAATAAAGGCATTAATTCTTTAAATTCCTTAAACTCAACAATTCAAAACAAGAAGGAAGTGATGAACTTAAGGTGATTTAAAAATTGATTTATAATATAATACTAAATATAATAATAATATAATACTAAATATTTTGTACACAAGAGAAGAAGGAAATTAAAAATTGGTTGCATTAATGTAATACCGAACAAATATTTCATGTACAAGAATAGAAAGGATTTAAAAATGGATTGCATAAATGTCGAGGTTTAAAAATGGAATGAATGGAAAAATAGTTTATGTAAAGGGATATTTTAATACAAACCATTTTTTTTTTTAAATAATTCTTTACGGTAAAAAAGTTTTTAAAAAAATAACCGTAATAGTTAGAAGAAAAATCAACAAGATGACACTTTCCCGAATTTGAGTAAATTATATTTTTGCTCTTTTGTGTCTTCTCCGTGTTTTATTATATTTGTGAAGATATAATATACAAAAATTATTATTTTGGGGGTTAAGGATTAGTTCAGCCTAGGTCCTTTTAATGAGAAAAGATTTATAAAGAACTCTGTAGTTAGCATCTTCTTTCATTTATATAACAAACAGTTTTCTAGTTTTTTAAATGGAAAAAGTTAAAAATAAGTTCTATTCTCATTTCCCCATATTAACTAACATGCGAATTTTAATAAAAAAAGTAAAGAACATGTAGTGCAATTCTGATGTCTACAGTCAGCAATATACAAATAAAAAAACCTAAATAAATATATTAAGGGAATATTCATATTCTATGTCGAAGTGATGCAAATCACTTACTCGATACATTTAAATTGTTCAATGTTGATAATCAATTTGAATTTACAAAAGCACTTTCTCTTACATAAACTTGGGCTTTTTTTTTCGACGTACTTTTATTTTTCTTCTATGTGTTAATGAAACACGTTGTAAAATCTGTGAAAAGAAATATGGATTATGAATCAGCTTCTTTACTTATTCCCAAGCTTCCATAACCAAAACTTCTTAAATATTGTAAGGAATAGTTCACTCTCGAGAATAAAACTCTCACTCTTGACGCTTCAAGAATCATTGAGCTGTATTTCGTAAATTTTGAGAATAATTTCCTCACGAAATCACGTGATTTGTGAGGATACGCGAACTCTCTAATCTGTGACGAAAATATTTCCTCAACTCGAAACCTCATCGTGGTGCATTGTAGCAAATTGTTAACTGGAATGACGAAACGAGAATAAAGACTGAACGATAAAAATAAAGTGACGAAACAATCTGACCGGGCTCTATCAACACCTCCTAGAAGAAGGAAGGCCTCAGCACGGATCAATTTAGTAGTCCGATGTGACGAAGTTAACTGCGCAGTAGATGAAAAATAAGAAAGATGTCATTACGTTCGGGGTACTAAGCTGCGCAGTGGTTGAAAATACGAAATATGTCAATACGTTTGGACTACTAAAGGGTATTTATGGTAACCAGAGCTGAGGCCTACTCTTCTAGGAGGTGTTGGCTCTATGGTATTCAACGAGTTCTCCTTGCACCAGGAACATTCAGGGTTTGAATCCCGATTTGGGCATGGGTGTAATTTATCTTCATTTCTTACCTGTCCTTGGCGTTGCCGGGTTGACATTGATCCACTTATATGGCGGTTATCATAAAAGTTAAATTCATAAAGAACTAAGAGTTTTTTCTTTTTTTCGTTTTTTTTTTTTTTGGAAAAAATAGAATGACAGACTTCTACTTTTCTATTTTTTCTACTCTTGTTCTACTTTTAGCGAAAAACAATAGATGAAAGTGCTGATAGTTATTTCTTCACTTTAAAAAAAATTTCACTCGGAGCATACCAGGAAACAGTTTTGGCAAAAGCGAAGAAATTCTCGTGAAATTTGAGTATCCATTTTTTACAGTGATGGAGAAAACAGTTATATTTTTAAATTAATTGTACCTTTTCAAATATTCATGAAGCATTGGTATCTTTTTTAACGAAAATAACTGTTTCTTTTCTGCGTAGTTTCTAAGGAAACAAAAAGTAATCGTATATCCTTTTACACATAATAAAAAGTGAATTCCCTAGTGAAGCAATTATATTTCGCGAAGTGTCAGTTGATTATTTAAAAACTTTAGAGTAATGTTTCGTTTTTCATCATTTGTGTTAAAGCATTTTGTTTTGAAGTTCGAATTCTCAATAATATGCAATTCTCTAATGATAAGATTAAACTAATATTTCTTTTTTATTTACACACCAGAAATATTTCTTTGTTTATTCGACATAGCTGGGTAGATAACTCAATCTTTCTCTGTGTTTTCTTAAAAAAGAAAGAAAGAAAAATTTGAAAAATAAATAAATAAAAAGTAAAATTGTTTCGAATAATATTTACGTTTAAAGAATTAGCCCATTGGTTAGAGAATCGGACTCAGGTCCGGTCGGACAAATGTTTGATGCCTGAGTCCACTAAAACCTACCGAGTACATGCAATATATATTCTCTTAACATTTGTGAAATCGAAATTCATGTGGTCGGTTGCTGAGTAGTACCGTAGGTACAGGGATGTGGAGAAAATTTCCTTCCTCTTTAGATCTATGATGAATTGAGGAACTAGCCTCATTACTAAAAAGTGCTGCCATCTATCCGTGGGGATCCGTAATCTGGAAAATAATATCTGAATAATAAAGTTTAAGGATCATATCCTAAATCTGGAGCAAAAGAATTGCGCAATCATTTATAAAACAAGTTTACTCGTAGATTAATTCATTCGAAAATGCATTTTTAAATTCATGTTTTCTATAATGAAGGGTTTTCAGTGTCAGTATTCGGTTTAATCGAATGATTGAATTATAGAGCTAAAGGATTAACGATCGAATTGATTTTAAGCTCTAAAGTAGAAGCATTTCAACATCGTTTACAAATCGTTTTAAATGAAAATTTTCAAAAATATCGACTAAAACATTTAAAGAATTCTTAAATTAAAGAAGAAAAAAAACTTAAAAAATACGTTTATCAATTTGTTTTTTTTTTCACGAAATATTCGAACGAATTCTTTCAAATTTTTATTTGCGAAAATTTTCCAGAAAGTTTAGAAATTCTTAAAAAAGTAATAATAGTAATAATAAATTAAGATGTCGAGACTATTAATTTATCTTCTCCTTAAATATACACAGTTTTATACGCTGTAAAAAATTTCGTATACCTGAACATCAAAATGGTAGTGACTATGTACTTTTCACCTAATTGGTGTTCGACTTTACAATACCCAAACATATTTCCTGGTGTAGTCGAACACTTAAAAGTTTCTTTAAGACTACTTGATGTAGAGTAGCTCCCACTGTGTGTGTTATTCAGCAACACTAAAATTTTTAATTACAGTAAGATATAATACACATAAGAATCAACAAGGTTACTTTTACGATACAATCTAAAGCAAGAAACATAAATTTAGGGTGCATATATACAATATTTCTTAAAATAAAATTACACCGAAGAGCCATTACATTATGACCACCCTGCTAATAATATGTAGGACCACCTTTAGCCCTCAAAACTGCTAGCACCCGCCGTAGAATTGATTCCACAAGGTGCTGATAGGTAATCTGAGGTATCTGGTACCAAGCGCTCACCAACTGGTCCTACAATTCTCTCACATTGCGAGGGGGTAGCGTGGCAGCACGAATTTGGTTTTCCAAGTAGGACCACAAATGCTCTATTGGATTAAATTCAGGTGAATTTGGGGGCCAAGACGTGACTTGAAAGTCACTGGAATGTTTCTCGAACCAATCCATGACGATTCGACTCTTATGACATGGTGCATTATCCTGTTGGTAAACACCATCCCCCGCAGGAAAAGATGTTGCCATGAATGGGTGAACCCGGTCTGCAACTATGTTCAAGTAGCTTACAGACGTCAGGGAATGTTCTATGAGGATTATGAGTCCTAATGTGCCCCATGAAAACATTGTTCCTGGGCGAGAAACCATGAAAACCTGGGCGAGCCTATTGTTATAGATGGAGGATGGTCATAATGTAATGGCTCTTCGGTGTAGTTTATCACACAAAACAGATAGAATGAATTCGAACAAAATCGAAGTAAATAGAAATTAAATATTATAAAATTCTTTCATACAATTGACAGAATTATGTAAATCTATATTAAAAACATATCATACAACTAAACACTTACATGCATTTTATAACAGTTTACATGTGTAATTTGTCAAATTAATCCAACAAGACCATTGAAATTAATTGGCAAATAATCGACAACAGTCACTATTTTTTATCCATCAGTAAAGAAGATTTAAACTTACTTGGTGTTGAATAGGATATGACTAGTTTGTCAATTAAATTCGTCAAGAAGAACTCGTATTTCTATAGTACACTTCATGTAAAAACGCCGCCATCTTGGCCGCCATATTG
Source organism: Parasteatoda lunata (assembly GCA_949128135.1). Taxonomy (NCBI): domain Eukaryota; kingdom Metazoa; phylum Arthropoda; class Arachnida; order Araneae; family Theridiidae; genus Parasteatoda; species Parasteatoda lunata. The sequence goes on along the minus strand of OX421975.1, from coordinate 42,866,588 downwards.
TCACTATTTGAAAATTTAAATTAAGTGTTCCTTTAAAAGAATTGTTTGGTTTGTTCTATACTGAGTTTCGGAGAGATATTGAACCACAGATTTTACGGTGTACGCAAACAAAAGAGAAAACTGTAAAACAAATTCGAATTATAAATAATAGAACAGAAATGGATAGAAATGATGTGTTAAGTTATTTAATATAATTGACAGATTTATATAAAACTTCTTATGGTGACATAATCATCCTTATCAGACGGCTAAAACATACATAAGTACAAACAAGCATACATGTATACATACATACAAACATAAGTTTCGTAACGGTGAAGGTTTGCTTCAGTGGAATATTTAGTCTGGTGTGAGACTTCAACATACTTACTGTTATGTTATGTTTAATGTAGAGATTGCTTACTCGTGCTCGATAGTAAACAATATATTATTGTCATCTGGCGATTTTCAAGCGTCGCCAAATTTGGCGCTCTCAGACCCAAAAGTGACTCATGAATAACGTAAATGCATGTGAGGTAAGCTTGAGCATCTTCATTATTGATGTTTTGATTTAAATACACCCTTTACGGTATGTACGAATCCTCGATTTGGAGTTAAACTTTTAAAAAAAATATTCATTCACACAGTTTTTATAATTTTTCAGCTTCGCTAATTCGGAGAACTGTTACACCACAATTTTTACACCGTACCTACCCATATATAATGCAGTTACATGCCGACTGGACTGTGTAGTGATCAGTGAGCTGACCTCACATCAGGAAGATCTTGGGTTCGAATCCCGGATCAGGCATGAATGTTCTTTCATTCTCTGTACTGTCTGTTTTTACTGGGAGAGCAACGTTGGTTCACCATATATGGCGCCCATATATGGCGCCTACTGATAACTGAATGACGATAGTCAACTGGCATTGGAAGAAAAAAAATTATAGTAAAAAAGAAAAATAATCTATAAAAGTTTATATATAATAAAGAAAGTAAAGAAATATGTTTTTTAACTTTTATTGAATTATTAAAACGGAAATTCAAATTATTTGACTAAATGGGTAATTAAAAATGAACGCAGAAGATAAAGATTTTAAAAGCAAATCTATTTCAATTTTCTAAGAACTAATCAGCTATTATAGTATATTAAGAACAGGATAATTTAGTAATTTGAAATAAGTGAAAGAAAAATAAACAAACAAAAAATTATGAACTCTTATTAATTTTTCAGTGTTATAAAGATTAAAAAAATGAAATGCAAACAAAACTTCTGAGGAAATTGGAAGTATTAAATAAATTGAAATTATTAATTGTAATTATTTTTAGAAGAAAAAAAACATCAGAACAAATAATTTTTAACTTTAAAAAAAATAAAAACTACGTACAAATGAAACATTCTTATTTTAAAAATAACTGAAAATGAAATATTAAATACCTCACAGTAATTAAACGTTGATTTAAAAAAATGTCTTTCTCTTTATCATAATGCTTTCTTTCATTTTTAAATTACCTGAATTTGTTTTATGGGTCTTTTAATCATACATCTAATTTAAAAAAGTAATAATAAAACTACTTCTAATTTAAAATACTTTACCTGCAAGAAAAAACTGATTGAATTCGAAATATTTTTAATTAAATATTTTTTTTCGAATAAAAGATCTGTCATTTGCAAAGAAATTTTTAAAATACAGGAATGTTTGGGAATTCAGTATACGCTAAATTATTATTTTTTTTTTTTTAATTTACTATCAAAAGGCTCAAGAATTAGAATCATGATTCTTTTATTTTCAAAACTCGATCTGTTCTAAACCTTATTAATCTCCTCACTTGATATTTTTTTAAATTATTTAAAAACAATTAAGAAAAAAATATACTCTCATTAGCATTTCTAAAAATATTTAAAGATTGGTTTTAATAAAACATATTGAAACGATGCAAATATTTGTGAAATCTTTCAACAAAAAAAAACGTTTAACTATTTGTATTAAAGATTAAAAATCTTAATTTTTAAATTAAGTTCCAAACATGCAATATTTTTTAAATCAAATCATTTCAGAGATTTACTCTAGATTGTTAGAAGCACTTGAATCACAAGTAAGTATTAGTTTTAGTAGGATTTTTTTAAAATAGCTTGTATTAAGTTTTTTTGAAAATAGAACAAAACATTTAAGAAAGATATTAAAAATGCATCTTTATTAGAAATAGAATATACGCTAGAGTGCAAAATATACATAATATTTTTAATTATTTTTTACATTAAATAATAATAATTAATATAATTAAATAATATAATTATTTAATTACATTTTTTACATTTTTTTTACATTAATATTATTATATATCTATATAAATTTGAATTAATTTATACATTGTCATTTTCAATTATTTAAATAAAATTAAAATTTTCAAATTTCTTTTTTCGGTGATTTCTAAGATTAGATTCATTTTAATCAAAAAGAAAGTCACAAACTAAAAAACAAATATTAAATTAAATTGCTTGCTTTGTTTTTATCAACCCATTAAAGGAACATTTTGTCTAGCAATTCTAAGTTAAAATATTACAAAAAGTGAGAGTGATTTATAAAAAGTACTTTATTAGCTAAAATTGATTTGATTTTTAAGGCCATTTTTTATGGTAAGTAGGGTTTTATTTCAAAAGGTAGGGTTTGATCCAAAAGATTTCTGCATATAAACGTGACGTCTTGGCCCCACGCTGACACTTGCTGTTACCCACATTTATGTAAACAAAATATTTTAAAAAATAATGTTGTTTTTTTAAATTTCTAGTGAAACTAATATTAAGCTACAAAAGTTGAACACAGTATATATATATATATATCATACTTAATTTTTTAATTGAATATATGTTTTAAAACTCAAAGTTTAAGGACAAAAAGAATATTTTAGACATTCAAATTGCGCTTGTTAGTCATGATATTATTGAGAAATTAAATTTACTTCCTTACTTAATATCTCCATACACTGGAACACATAAGGCCTCGAGTTTATATTGTCCTTCTCCTGTCATTAATGCAAGATCTTTTTCTTTTTTTGTCAAACCGCCGCAAATCATTCAAAATTCAAAAAAGTAAAAATTTATAAGAAAAATAAATTTAATATAAGCAAAGCTTACTAATAGACACTTTCTAGATAATGATCCATATGCATTACAGTTGTATACTCTCAGATTGGACAGTGGTAGCCCACTGATTAGAGAATCGGACACCAGTACGGTGGGACCAGGGTTTGATCCTCGGCTAAACTAAGTCCCAGAGAGTACATGCGGTGAAAGAGCTCTTAAAATCTGTAGAATTGAAGGTCCTGTTGTCGATCACTAAGCAATGATATGGGTACAGAAGATTTCCTTCCCTTTCAGATCTATGCCTAAATGACCTCACGAATAATTAGTGCTGCCATCTATTCGTGGGGTTCTGAGCCAGGACGTACTTTCATCCTGGTGGTGCTTTCTTGTCAAAAGAAAGTCGCACTCCCCTGACTTAATTCAGAAAAAGACCATTTGCTGACTAGCTTGACACATCCAAATGTCATTCGAAACAAAAACAACAACTTTAAGATTAAAATTTGTTAGAGTAGCATAATTTAACTGCATATTTTCAAGAAGCCTACAGTTACAATGTTTCTTTTTTTTCTGCAATATTATCTCTAATTGCAAATTATTAAATAAATTTAATACATTTTTGATAATCTTTCCAGAAAAAATAAATGGGGTGTTTTGTTTTTTCTTTCCTAAATTACATTGATTATATTATACCAAAATCATTCATAAGCAATTAGAAATTTCTAAAGAAACAGTCTTTCTAGAATAAATTAGTAGTTTACAACACAGTGTTTCTTCCAAATTTCTCTTTATTTTATTAAAAGAGGTAGTCTCTACCGTCCAATTATAAGTGTTATTGAAGATTTGCCGCTAAATCTGAATGCAAAATTAGCTTCTTACAAATAAAAAATTGAAAATAAAAATACTGACTAATAAGGCAATCATTTTCTTTATGAATTATTCATATCGTCGTTATAAGTCAGACAGAAAATATTTATTTTCCTTCAGTTTTTAAAAATAAACTTAAAAGAGAAAGTATATTATAAATTCAAGCTTCTCAGCTGGGAGAATTGTACTAGTAAACGTTGTAAAAACTTTTAATTATAGTTCGAAGTTTAAAAAAGCAGTTTTATAACTAAGGTATTATTCCTGGCTTTTACAGAATCAGCTAAAATCCTCTTAAAACGTCCAAGAAATCCAATTCCTAAATTATTTACCAAAACAAATGTTAAAACAAAAAATATTATATGCTGCTCCAACTTATATAAAAACTCTATTATTTGCAAAGTCTCCATTGCTCATAAATAAAATTTTTAGTTTTTCTGATCAATATTATTTAAAAAGCTTTTTAATGCTTTTCTCAAATCAGTCACCTTATTTTTAAATGGTTATTATTATTTTAACTTTTATTTTCTGCTTTAGTAAGTTTCAATTTTATTAACCCTCACATTTCTAAAACCTGACAATTCCACAAATTTTCAAGATGAGGACGTTTTATTGCGGTAAGAATTAAATATGATGGTATAATTAACTATTTCTTTTCGATTAAAAAATAAAAAGAGAAAAAATTTATATATTAATCCATGTTTTGATTGGTAAAACCGAACTAATGCTTAAATAAGTGTTAAAAACATTTTATCAGATGCATCAAATAACTCAAAAACTCTCTTTTAATCCTTTAAACCACAATTATTTATAAATGATTGTTTTTCTAAAATCTACCGTATTTTCTCTTCCTTAAGTTTCAATTTTACTAACTCTCATAACTCTAAGATCAAAATATTACTTAAATGATTTAAATAAGGTCAATTAGACCTCATTTTAATTTTCGTTGTTTAAACCAGAGAAAAAAGATTGAATATTATAGTTATCCTAGTAATCAGTGAATCAACGTTTGCAGAAAAAAGGCTTACTACAATCACATGGGATTAAAGTTAATATTTTGTCTGGGGTATGGGGTTTGTAGTGAACAGTGCACCAAAAAAAAAAGAACCACTCTGAATAACTTTTGATCTAATGATCGGATCTTCACGATCAAGGACTCAGTCTTTATGATTCGAGAAAGTTACCTCAAATATGCTAATCAATTAGTGCAGGTGATATTTTAAGTTACTATATCTGACATAAAAACTCACTTTCTCTGAATAAACATACCTTTTTTTTCGACTGATTCATATCTTTGGCTAGAAAAGTAGTTAAGTAGAACAATCTATGAAATACAGTCCTTATGGTTTTCTCAGGGGAGCAATCCAAAGTTTGAACCCTATATTGTTAATTTTACTTTTTGCGTATTTCACCATATCTTGAGAACTTATTCAGCGAATTGAAAAGTTTTTTTACGAATTAAAAAGCACACAATTATAAAATTCGTTTATCTGAAGATAATTCCATACAAAATATAACTTTTTAAGAATATTTATTATTTTTCATAATTTTATTTAATAATTTCGAAAACATTTTCAATTGTGAAGTATATAATTTTTTACATCATTTTAAAGAATAGAATTTTGACTGGAAAAATACATTATTTGAACGAAGTCCATCAAATAGTTTCTGAGAAATCAAATTTCGAAAACATGACTTTTTCAAAATTCGATTTATCAAAAACTAGTCGATTTTGCTATTCAAAATTGCATTTTTTACAATATAACTGCAACTTTACAATTCAAAATTTTTTCGACTTTTATTAAACAAAATAATGAAAAAAAATATAAAAATTTACTTAAAGTTATATACTGCATGGAACTATGATTGGATAAGCGAATTTTAGAATTATGTGCAAGCACTTTTTAATTCACTTAAAAAAATCTTGAGACTTGGTGAATTACGCAAAAAAAACGACCGTTCTACTGTCTAAAATACCATATTTCCCAAATTGCGGCTATTTGGGGATCAAAAATCCGAATCTATTGATACAAAGGGTTTGTTTACTCAGAGAGAAGTTTTTGTGACTGATTTCGTAACTTATAATATTGTCTGCACTTATTAATTAGTATATTTTTGTTCATTCTCTCAAATCATTAAGATTGAGCTCGGAACGTGAATATCCAATCATAAGATCAAAAGTTATTCTGGGAGATCAGTTTTTTATTTTGGCACTTTGCATTTAACAACTAATTTTCATTTTTTTACATCTAAGCAACAAATGAAACAATCCTTAAAAAGTCTTTAATGTTCCTTTTAATGCTCCTTTTAATGTTCATTGACGTAAAAATTAAAAACATTGAACAGTAGTTAAAATTAGAAAAGTTCTTAAAATAACAGATACTTTTGGGGGGAGGAGGAAATAGCTTCCTCAAGAGTGACTACCTTTTTTGTACCTATGTTGAATTGCGTAAAAATTTAATAAAAGGGGCAAACATTTAATCTTTTTTTATCAAAGTAAGGTTCTAGGGAGAAGAGTAGAAAGCATATTGGAACTTCATTTTTTTTAATTACTTATGCTCTAATAAATGGATTTTTCACGTTACTCCCTAAAAAATATATTGTTTTAGGGAGAAAGGGGATTACTAACCGTTAGAAAGAGGGAACTTTTCTGTAGCTGTTATACAGAATTGTAAAAAAAAAAAGAAATGCATAAAAATTCAAACTGAAAATTATAAAAAAATATATTGTTTTAGGGAGTAAGGGGATTACTACTACCCGTTAGAAAGAGGGAACTTTTCTGTAGCTGTTATATAGAATTGTAAAAAAAAAAATGCATAAAAATTTGAACTGAAAATTATAAAAAATATATTGTTTTAGGGAGTAAGGGGATTACTACTACCCGTTAGAAAGATGGAACTTTTCTGTAGCTGTTATATAGAATTGTAAAAAAAAAAAATGCATAAAAATTTGAACTGAAAATTATAAAAAATATATTGTTTTAGGGAGTAAGGGGATTACTACTACCCGTTAGAAAGATGGAACTTTTCTGTAGCTGTTATATAGAATTGTAAAAAAAAAATGCATAAAAATTTGAACTGAAAATTATAAAAAATATATTGTTTTAGGGAGTAAGGGGATTACTACTACCCGTTAGAAAGATGGAACTTTTCTGTAGCTGTTATATAGAATTGTAAAAAAAAAATGCATAAAAATTTGAACTGAAAATTATAAAAAATATATTGTTTTAGGGAGTAAGGGGATTACTACTACCCGTTAGAAAGATGGAACTTTTCTGTAGCTGTTATATAGAATTGTAAAAAAAAAATGCATAAAAATTTGAACTGAAAATTATAAAAAAATATATTGTTTTAGGGCGTAAGGGGATTACTACTACCCGTTAGAAAGATGGAACTTTTCTGTAGCTGTTATATAGAATTGTAAAAAAAAAAATGCATAAAAATTTGAACTGAAAATTATAAAAAATATATTGTTTTAGGGAGTAAGGGGATTACTACTACCCGTTAGAAAGATGGAACTTTTCTGTAGCTGTTATATAGAATTGTAAAAAAAAAATGCATAAAAATTTGAACTGAAAATTATAAAAAATATATTGTTTTAGGGAGTAAGGGGATTACTACTACCCGTTAGAAAGATGGAACTTTTCTGTAGCTGTTATATAGAATTGTAAAAAAAAAATGCATAAAAATTTGAACTGAAAATTATAAAAAATATATTGTTTTAGGGAGTAAAGAGATTACTACTACCCGTTAGAAAGATGGAACTTTTCTGTAGCTGTTATATAGAATTGTAAAAAAAAAAATGCATAAAAATTTGAACTGAAAATTATAAAAAATATATTGTTTTAGGGAGTAAGGGGATTACTACTACCCGTTAGAAAGATGGAACTTTTCTGTAGCTGTTATATAGAATTGTAAAAAAAAAATGCATAAAAATTTGAACTGAAAATTATAAAAAATATATTGTTTTAGGGAGTAAAGGGATTACTACTACCCGTTAGAAAGATGGAACTTTTCTGTAGCTGTTATATAGAATTGTAAAAAAAAAAATGCATAAAAATTTGAACTGAAAATTATAAAAAATATATTGTTTTAGGGAGTAAGGGGATTACTACTACCCGTTAGAAAGATGGAACTTTTCTGTAGCTGTTATATAGAATTGTAAAAAAAAAAATTCATAAAAATTTGAACTGAAAATTATAAAAAATATATTGTTTTAGGGAGTAAGGGGATTACTACTACCCGTTAGAAAGATGGAACTTTTCTGTAGCTGTTATATAGAATTGTAAAAAAAAAAAATGCATAAAAATTTGAACTGAAAATTATAAAAAATATATTGTTTTAGGGAGTAAGGGGATTACTACTACCCGTTAGAAAGATGGAACTTTTCTGTAGCTGTTATATAGAATTGTAAAAAAAAAAATGCATAAAAATTTGAACTGAAAATTATAAAAAATATATTGTTTTAGGGAGTAAGGGGATTACTACCCGTTAGAAAGAGGGAACTTTTCTGTAGCTGTTATATAGAATTGTAAAAAAAAATGCATAAAAATTTAAACTGAAAATTATAAAAAATATATTGTTTTAGGGAGTAAGGGGATTACTACCCGTTAGAAAGAGGGAACTTTTCTGTAGCTGTTATATAGAATTGTAAAAAAAAAAATGCATAAAAATTTAAACTGAAAATTATAAAAAAATATATTGTTTTAGGGAGTAAGGGGATTACTACTACCCGTTAGAAAGAGGGAACTTTTCTGTAGCTGTTATATAGAATTGTAAAAAAAAAAAAAATGCATAAAAATTTAAACTGAAAATTATAAAAAAATATATTGTTTTAGGGAGTAAGGGGATTACTACCCGTTAGAAAGAGGGAACGTTTCTGTGGCCCATTCTTTGGCCCTAGACACTTCCTCAAAGTTTCAAATCTGATTTTTTTTCCCTCTATTACTCATTATTTGTTATATAATTGAGATGCAACTAATATTATTTAACATTTTAATTTACGTACATTAATTAACATTTTTGGAGTCTATATTGTTTAATAATGTGTGTTTAACATTTTCAATAATGTGATCTGCCTTATCATATATTACGCTATACTTTAAAAATAACTTCAATTTCCAAAAAACAATTCATAAAAGTAGTCTAGGTATATTGATCCAATTTACAAAAATTAAAGAAATAAGTACTAAGTCTTTTTTTTTTCCTTTAAAATTGGTAAATTATTTTCAGCTAACGAATACTTAAATTTATCTTTTTTAAAATATAAAAATAAAGCTTTTTTTAACATCAATTTAAATATTTCTCTCAGGGCTTGAGAAATATTTTTGAACAAATGAGCTTCTTTATGCTTGTCAATAAGACTACAAAAATTCTGACTCATTAGTTTTCAAATATTAAGAAAAAGAAACGAAACGAAAAGGAAGTTTTATTTGAATTTAAAATTATAGTAAAATGGTGCTCCTAAACTCAGTTTGAATAATTTTTTCATTGCCCATTTTCTAAGGTATCTAATAAGGTTCAAAGAAAAGACAAAGAAAGGAAACATCCTGTTTTTAATTTACTTTTTAATAAAAGAACGCTTGTTTTAAAACTTAAAGCTAATAATACTTTAGTTGTGTATATGAACAGCATGAAACTAAAAACGCTCGCACCTCTTTTTTTTTTAAGGAATTTTTTAATTAAAAACAAACTCCGCATAGCAAGAATTTAATTGTTTCCTAAATAATGCGATACTCTACTTGTGGAAATTAATTTTCTTAAAAATTAAACTATAAAAATTTATCTCAAAAGTCATTATGTAGAAAATTCTTTCACAACAAATTGTGTCGTTATCTTATGTATTTTAGAATTATTTACTGAACACTTTAGAAAATTAAATAAGTATGTAAAATTATCGTTTATATAAAAGAAGCATGTTTAGCATATTTTCGTTAAAAATATTTCATTACTGGTCGTAAAAAAAGTAAAAATTTAGTTTTTTAAGAAGTAAGCTTCTAGAGTAAGCGACAAAAATACTTTACATTGAAAAATGTGTCGAGAAAGTAATTAAATGTGGCTATTTTTCTTTATTTTTGAATTGTATAAAACAAATTTCAGTTATCTTTCCCTAATTTTCTCTACAGTAAATAAAATCAAAGAAATTTCACATTTTATTTATGACATCATGTAATGTCAATGCCTTAGAAATTCAGTAAACTGAGATCAATAATCAATTATTTGATAGTCAAAAATCATTCAACGAATAAAAAACAATAAACTGAAAAAGTAATTTGAAACGAAAAGAATTTATTACTAAGCGAAGAGTAATTTGACATTGTTTCGGGAGAAAAAACAATTTATTAAGTCTTTTGTTAGAATAAAAAATAATAGCTGCAATTATTTTAAGCATACTTGAAAAATTTATATCTATTGTGCCTCCCATTATATGCATATATTATATTCTACAATGAATAGCTAAAAAATATTTTAAGCCTAGAATAATATTTCTAAGGAATTATTAAACATAGCATTATTATTAATCAAAATAAACAATTTTTAAGGGACCTAACTTTTTTCATTTGTTATTATTTTTTTAATCATGAGTAGGTTTCAAATAAATGTCACATTTATCTAATGAGAATCATGAAAATTTGATTTCAAAAAGATTTAATAAACTTTTTTTTTCCAATGCCCGCCCGGATAATGACCTAGTTCATACAGGCATCTGAAGGGCAGATTTGTTGGCTACTTTTTCAGGAGCACCATATTAGGTGGGACAACGTTGCTCCCACAGTAAGGACATATAGTACAGAGAAGGAAAGAACATGCATGCCTTGCCCGGGATTCGAACCCAGAACCTCTCTGATGCAAGGGCAGTTCCCTGACCCCTACACAGGCCGGTCGGCAGAGATTTAATGAACTAGGATCATTAATCTCCTATTTCATCAAAAATCAATAGTTCAATTGAAATTGAAAAGGTAGAAATTGGCTAGTGGGGACAATTTTTAAAATTTGTAAAATTTAATAATATAATTTTCAACTCCTGAAATGTGTTTTTCACAATAATTTGAACGATTACAGGCATTCTGGTTTATATCTGGAATAACAAAGTTGTTAAGTTTTACCATAATCAGTGATCGAAAGCAGCATACTATAAGCAGTGAAACTACTGTAGTGGCTACTTTTTTTCATAATTCGTAGTCCAGAGTGCTGCTTTTCTAAAAAGAGTAGTGCAGTGAGTAGTGCGATAGGAAAGAAAAAGACAGTAGTTTGTAGCGATTCCAGGCAACTACTTTTAACGTTAGTTTATTAAAGAAACACGGTTTTAACGCAACTAATTTTTCGTATTTGATGGGCATAAATCCTCGTGGGGCAGTCGATGGATGCAATGAAAATGACCCTGTGGCTGCAGCTGAGCGTTAACAGAAATTACGTATTTAAAATCACCTATAACTAATATTTAAACTAGCCACTACAAAAAATTTTAATTAATAACTTCGGTCACACTTTTACATGCGAATTCACACTCATGAAACATATTACATGATATTATTTCAACAGAAGGAAATATATTTTCGATGTACCCAATTTCTTAGAGGAAATAAAAAAGTTTTAAACACTTAAAGAAATTGCAAGCATTTGATAATTTTCTAATTCTTTAATTAAATATTCGCTGTCGGAAAGGGCATAAAAAGTTGAGGCTTAAATAAACAAATTCCAACACTAATTTCTCGGAATAACAAACTGGCTCATGTAAACATGAATAAATATTTCTTAATTATCACCATATATTTAATGTAAGCCAATTTCTCATTCAAAACCACTTTAAACATAGGTGTAAATTAAGTTCTCCAACAAAGTTGGTCTCTTCAAAGTAGTGAAGTAGTTACTAAATTCAAAAGTAGTTTGCAGCCCCTGCATTTAAAAAACAAGTAGATGTAGTTAACTACATATGTAACAAAGTACTTATAATTGTAGTAAACTACAAAAATAATTTAGTTTTTTCGACCACTCTCCATAATATTTCTTTTAAAAAAATAAGGTTGTTTTTGTCTATACTAGCCCTTTTTAAACACAGTGAAATTAATTTCAAACTAAGCCTTATTGGACACTTCTGAAATGTAATAAAGCATTTAACCACATTGGAAAATATATATTGAACACATATCAATGCAATTGTAAACCATTGTTCATTTAGATATATTATATTTGAAAAACATTTTGAAACTTGTTTTTATTCTATCGAAAAATTTGCCAGATCAACTTTGAAGGTATTGAAATGCAGTTCAGCCAGTTGCTGGCAAAAAACCAGCAAGCACATGTGATTAGAATAGTAACTGAGGAAACTATTGAGAAATATATTTTTTTCTGGAAAAAAAAAAGCAAACGATTCGTGATTAGAAGAAGTAGATCCATCTATTTTTCTTCATTGAAATTCATAATCACTAAATCTAAAAATAATTTTCACTCTACCAAACTAATGCTCAATATTATTTTAAAAAATTTAAAAAAAAAGCATTCACTATCACAAAGTCGTTAACTCTTGTTGAGTCAGCATTGTCAAGACGATTCCATTTTAATTTTTTATCTAATTGACAGTGTTGAAATGGGAAACAAAAAAGTTCCCACTCTCTGAGGGGGGTAATCCCCTTCGCCCCTAAAATAATATATTTTTTAGATTATTCAGCTTAATTTTTATGCCTTTTTGTTACAATTCTACATAATTATAAGTAAGAAATCCACTTATGAGAGCAAAAGTAATTTTAAAAAATGAAGTTCTAACATACAGAAGGTATGCTTTCAACTCTCCCTTCTACAACCCTTAATTTTGGAAGGAAAAAAAAGATTAAATGCTTGCTCCCTTTATTAAATTTTTACGTAATTGAGCATTGTTATAAAAATAAAAAAAAGTCTTCATTCCTGAGGAAGCTATTTTCTCTCCCCCTCCCAAACGTATTTTAAGAACTTTTCTAATTTTAATTTTTCTCACTGTTTTTAATTTTTACGTTAATGAACATTAAAAGGACACTTTAGCCATTTTAACGATTGATTCGTTCGTTGCTTAGATGAAAAAATTTCAAATTAATTGTTATATGTAGAGTGCTCAAAATAGAAAAACTGACCATCTCGAATAACTTTTGACCTAATGATCGGATCTTCACGTTCTGAGCTCTACCTTAATGGTTCGAGAGGGTGACCTAAAATGTACAAATAAGTGCAGACAATATTAAAAGTCACGAAATCACTTAATTTCTATAAATAAACAAAACATTTTGTTTTCATAGATTCCAATTTCTGATCCTCGAAATAGCCGAAATCTGAGAGTTATGGTCCCAATAGCTTGGTTAGGACAGCGGGTCGTTTTTCCGTAATTCACCATGTCTCGAGAGGTTTTTAAGTGTATTTAAAAATATTTGCTCAAATTTCTAAAATTCATTTATCCAATCGTAGTTCCATGCAAAATATAGCTTTCAGTAAATATTTATAATGACGGTTCTGATTTCATTTTTGAGTCAGTGTTGGTGATTCTATGTTGCTTAATTTTTTATTCTTTTGAAAGAAGGACTATTTTTTTTACTTTTTACACTCTCTGTAATGAGTCTTTTGCTTTCAATTTCTTACCAAAATCATAAAACTATAATATTCTCCAAAATCAACATGCATGATATGTTTTCTTTATATTCGTTTTAGATAGCATATTTTAGCTGCACCGGCAAATACAGAACCGATGATAATTTTAATCAGCATTAATAACCAATTTTAACTTGATAATAAAATTATCAACATAGAGACATTTCCCTCACTGAAGCAATGAAAACAACTCGCAGAACAGAAGACGGCACCTGTCGCTGATTTTCTGTTGAAATTTAATGCATGGACCAAAAATAAATATATATTAAAAACTTTGTTTTCTGTCTTAATATTTGATTATATTTCTTTTTAAAACTTGATAAAAACATCTTTTAATTTTCTTAACAAAACCTTAAAAATGTGGATTAATAAGAAGTTTTTGAGCTATACTTTTTACTTGGTTTAAAAGCAATAAAAATTTAATTATATGAACCAGTTTATCAATATCTACAGAATCATTTTAATTTTAAAAAAATAAATAACATTAAATGAGTCAATTGTACCCAATTCATATTTCTCCAATTAGAAATTAAATGGGACTGGTAATGTCCACACTAGCGTCTCGACTATATCTCTACACTAACCTCGCTAAGACAAGTGTTTATTTGTCCCTTATGCTAGTTAACTAAAATTATACAGAGCAACGAATACCATAATAGATAAAAAGTAGCATCATTTATGGCACATTATCACCTTTTCTTGAAATTCTGAAATTAAAACATATAAATAAAACAACAAAGAAAAAATTTGAAAATAATTTTTACACCTTAAAAGCTTTATTTTAAAATTTCTGCTAAAGTATCCACTGTGTAACTATACAACTGCACATAAAAATGTACATCAATGTTGCCAATCTTCGGTATCTCACAGAGGAAGTTTGACCTATAAATAAAAAGTTATTCAAGCTACCCAATTTAGCTCTATGTCCACACCACTCCTACTTTAATCTCTTATATTTGAAATGACTTTATTGCCAAGCGGTTAGTAAGAATAAAATTAATGTGTTTCTTTTGAATGATCATATATTTTTGATCAAGACAAATAACTTATTGAAGACCTAATGCAATTTTATTATCAATGTGCATTTTTAAATAATTTTTACACTAACCCAAATGAGCATCATGAAAACCCAATATCGAAAAAAAAATTATAAAAGTAGAATCAAAAACTAAATTATATCAATCCGGTTATTTTCTGACATTTATAAAAAGCATTGATTCCTGCTCTTTCATCTAATATAGAACTGGCAGTATCGAAAAGCGTTATCAATCAACTCCTAAGATATAAATCTTAACCTCAATTGTGTACAAAATATAACTCTCTTACATTTTTTTTTAACTATCAAAAATTATTTCGACATTAGTTTTAGAATCTTACTGATTTATTTTTTCAGCCTTCTTCTTCTGCCCCAAAAATAACATAAACATGAAACAATGGCTGACATGATTATTTTAATCAGACAGTAATTTCCCTTAACTTTTGTTTAATTGAGCCTTTTAAACAACTATGTTTTTCCAATTTACTTCGAATACGGGGTACGCTAACATACTTACTGACCGGTTATCACGAGAACTCCTCCAGTTAGCATATTCGCGTGTTGACTGTTACTATAGTTACAAAAATAAGTAACTTCAAATTAGACTGTGGTGTTAATAGTTTAATTTTGGTTTTGGTTGGGAGAGTCATGTCCTTTTTCTTCCCCATTTTAAATATTTCTACTCGTGCTACCATAGCAGAAGCAAATTTGGAAGGTGTTTTTGTGAAAGTTAGATAGTACGCAACACTTATACTTTATGAATCAAGCTTGGAGCATAGGGCTTTCATCATGTTTCAATCCACCTTATTTTTGGCCAATAGCTTTACCTCGATCCATGTTTTGTTAACGATCTTCTGCCTGATTTATCATTGATTGTCATGTACTAAGTTTTTTTTTCGGGTTTACTCTGTCCCTGAGAAGTTTCGCTCAAAGTCTGTTTTGCTTTACTTTAAATTTTTCGGGTTTCTCAACGCATACACAATCTATTGCGCCCTTCTTTTTCGAATTTTATATTCTATTATTTGTTTGCTTTTATTTTATAATTTAGTTGCTTTATTATTTACCTCTTAAAAGTTGTTGTGAGTTTTTAAACTTTTGGAAGGTTTTAGCATAGTTGGAATGATTTTGTATTATAAATCATCATTAAGTTTTGGGATATTGTTTAGCCTATAGTTTGAAGTCAAGTAGTTTAATTATTTACATTTGGTGTAAATATTGTAACAAATATAGAAAATTTGAAAACTAAAATCTATACCAAACCAAAAATTATACTATTTTTAACATAGGTTCATCTTTTCTTAGAAAATTATAAAACTAAAAGTTACACCAAATAGATTCACTCTTTCTTAACCATTCCTTTTTTAAATTCTGTTGAAACTGCGATCTGGTAAAGAAGAATTCCTTGCAAGTCGACAGTGTCACAAAACTCAAAATTAAAAAATTACGTGATTATAAATTCATAGCAATGAAATGCTTATCTTGCTATAATTAATATCTCAAATTATATTACTTTAATTGCTTAGAAATTGCAACCAATATATTTTTCAATGATTTTTTTAAATGTACAGCAAAAAAAAATTTCATTTTTTTTACGGTATCACACTAAAATCACCATTAAACTCTATTAAGATTGGAAAAGATTCCTACATTTTAAAACTGACTCATTGTTTTTATTTCAACTCTTATCAGACGAGACGGTAATTCCGCTGCACACCTCAAAACTCTGAAATTGCCAGAAGTATGTATATTCTACACACTTTCCAATGTTAAAACCAAAATTAATTTTATTTTTTATCTAGGAAACTAAAATTCGTAGAGAAATAAAAATATATATTACCATAGAAAATATCTATATATTTAAGAGAAAATTAATTTGTTTGTCTAGGATAAAATATAACTTTTTTAACCTTTTATGCAATTATTAAACAATAAATAGTTTACTTTCACTATGAGACATTATTAATATTAATATAAAATTTTATTAGAAATTAACTATTATTAAATAATCATTTTCAGAAAAAAAACACTTAACAAGTTTTTATGGAACAAAAAATCAAATAAAGATTTAAAAGAGTGAGTTGTATATGAAATAGCAATGATTACCGACCATAAAGATTAGGTTTAAATGTAATCCCAATAGTATAGCGGATTAAATTTCTGATACTAAATCTATGTTAATGCATTAAAGTATTTTCTTTATATTTAGAAAATACAATAATACAATGGGTAGTAAACTTGTCCTTTGATAAGTTCTAAACATTTTAAGCATAAAAAAAACTAAAACATTTTAAACAAACATTTAAAAACATTTTAAGCATACATAGAATTCCGTTAATTTGCGTTTTAGAATAATCCAAAACAAGCAATAAACAGGCACTTGTATACTTTTTTAAATTACATTAGTACTCTTACAGAAATTTTTTATTCAGGATTCTACTCAAAAGTCAAACAAAAAACTTTTTATACGCTATAGTAACTGAAGAGCTTAAGTCACCTTTTCTCACAAAATTGATAAATAAAAATAAGGTTATGTTCGAAAACATACACTTTGCAGTAGATACGCTTATTAAATTTTTTAATGCCACTTGTAAAAAATATATAAAAACTTTATTATCTAAACTGCATTTTATTATATTATTAAGTGGGTTAAGGATTATCAGTTGTATGCATATTTATCAAATACATTATCTAATGCAGTATTATAATTTATTGAAAGGCTATGATATTCTCTCTAAAAAAACTTTTGAAGAATAAGAAAGGACGCAAACCTCTTAGATAATTATGCAAAAAAGAAATAAAAGTTGCTTCGTAACGAAAATTAATCTGATAAACTTCTTTCATATTAAAAAAAAAAAGTCAACATGAAGGAGATTAAAAAAGCAATGATAGCTAGGAATGACAATGATGGATTTAAATGTTAGGCAAACAAATCTCTCAAATATATAATTTTGCGGATCAGCCTCTTCAAAATATATGCTCTCTTGATTTTTGTTTTAAATTTAAGTCCTATAATGACTTCGTAGTTTAAAGCTGGGGCTCCTCTTAAATCCTCATAACAGAGCTTTCTAATCCCTCACAAAAGACAAACTTAAACAAAAATTATCCGAACAAAAATCTTACCACAAATAAAAGAGAATAAAAATTAAAATAAATTCTTGAAAATTAAAAGAACTTTAATAAAGAATGAATAACAAACATCCCAGACTAGACAAATGTCAAATTGTTGGATGTCATTCGCTTAACTGAACTTTTATGACAAGTTCATTTAAACGTTACAAAAAATCTATGCATTTAAATGTGCTATTATGCTGGTAAAACTTACAGATGTTGATTTGTTTTCTGTAAACAATAGACACTTAATTTATTTGTAGAAAATTGATATTACATAAAGACTACAAATTAAATAAATTTCTTGATTAAAACCTCGATTTAAACAAACTTATGCTCAATTATAAATGGTAAAAATAGTTATAAATTTATTTAAACTTAAAATGCAAACATCATTTAGACCGCGAAGTTATTATACGAGTAGAACTTCAATTTAAGTTTAGCATATAATATCTAGAAGCTGATCCATAAAATTAATTTTTTTGATTGAGTTATTGCCCTTAAATTCCAATCCGACGATAAGCATTCATTGTCTTTTTTTAGCTTTAACATAGTATCATTATAGATGTGATTGATCACTTAGATATCATTGCTTTTATTAGCATGTTGACTTTTTGTTTATTATAAAATAAATTTACCAAATTTTTTTTTTACTTTACAAAGCCACTTTTCTTTCTTTTTTGAATAATAGTTTAAAGGTTGGCTATTTTTTACTACTTTTCAAAAGATTTTTCTTGGGTGGGGGGTAGATTTATATTGGCATAAAGATAGATATTATATTGATATTTACAAAACATCAATTAACTTTGCAAAAAAACAAAAATGTAATTTTTCAGTTAGATATGTAACAAACTGAAAATGCAAAAATAATAGTGTCGAAAATATGCATCTTTAAAATCATATTTTTTTAATTATTCAATATTGAAGGAAAACTGATCTCTGAAGTATTCTTCACTGCGCAACTGAAATAACTAGTCGTATATTCGATTTTAAAAATATTATCTTTAAAATATGGCCTGCCTCCTAAATTGCTTAAGATCGGGGTGCATTAGAACCAAACATTGCAAAATTGTAAGATAACGTGTGTCATTTGTAATTGGAATCTGTAATATTAATAAAACTAATCAATATGAATATTAAGAAGTATGAATAATACTTGCTAAAAAAATGTTTTTGTTGAAAGAGATTTCTTAGAATATCTTACATACTTTTGTATCACTAATGTCAAGTCTGTAATCGGTTTCCCTCTATAAGCTAAAACTTTGTTTTTTGATGACATTTTCAGTCTATTTTTTTTCGAAATGTACAATATAAAAGCATTATATAACAGTATGTCACATAAATATTACGGCAAACTTCTAGAGGAGTTAGGGCATATCATTAATATTAAAATTGCATATGAACCCATGATCGGAAATGTCGTCATGCGCTACTAGGTGCGCTTTTCTATTATGAACCGTATCTTTGTGTGCTTTTAAATGTTGAAATTTCTAGGCATGGGTTCTTATGTAATTGTAATCCTGAAAATGTGCCCTAACTCCGCTAAAGGCTTGCCGAAACATTTACGCAACTTCTTATCATATATAATGTTTTTAAGCTAGTGAATATCGACAAAATATGGACTAAAAATGCAAAGAAATCTGTTTCGTTATAAATAAATTTAATTTCATATTTGAAATCCCTACACCCGAATCAAGTATTTGTATGAATGAAATAAGAAATTTTTTCCCCCGTGTAATCAAATAAAAAATATACTATGAATATATGAATAAGTAAAAAAAATATATACTATGAATATTTAAAAAATATACTATGAATACTTTTATTTGTATGAAAACTTAAATAAAACTTTGGCACACTAAAGAATAAAGCTCTTGATCGTGGCTTACATGGGATTTTCTCTAAATGAACCTCTATCTCATTGAAAAACATAGAAAAAATCTAGTTTTTATACTGAAAGCTGATAGGTAAAATAGCAAAACCTAACTACAATGAATATCACAGATCGTAAAAAAATAAATAGAAAATAATACTTTTATCAAACAAATTATATATGAATTCCGAATACAGGTATGGAATATTTTGGAATAATGAAATTATTTTATGCTGTATTTCCTCCAAAATTATAGCATTCAAAATATTTATTTTAATTAAATTATAATTTTTTCAGGGATTACATACAATTCAATTCGTAGAGAAAATGTAAAATATATCGATTGTTTGCACATCTATTTAAAAAATAAATCACCATTACGTAAGTGGCTGTTTGAGATTACTTCCGAAAGGTCAAAAAAATAAATAAATATAATTTTAGTTTGATACTTCTTTGTGTGATTTTATTTTCTTTATCAAACAAAACCTGAGTGTAAGCCAAGGAATTCAAAAATGAATGAATTTATTTCTTCGCGATAAAAGTGAAAAAAATAATCTTTTGGAAAAAATACAAGAACTTTGTTCATACATTCATGCTTTATTTTATTATCGCATACATATTTTATTTATTTGATGTTCAAATAAAAATATTACAGCAACGGTACTGAATATTCTTGACATTTTTTTTAAGTTCTCTTAAACAAAGGCAAACTTGAATTATTTCAATTTCAGTATTTAAAGTTATAAAAAGAAAGCTGCTCTATTTTAGTGTTTAAGTAATTATTACTAGTCATTTTAATATTTTTCATCTTAAAAAGGTAGAAGAATATGATTTTAGTTCTCTCTGTAAGACGAAATATGGCATATGTATGCTGTCTCCAGATAATCATCGGGGGTGTTTTCTAGACCGACGCCAATTACTCATTATGCAACTCTAGCGCGACGTAAATAAAAAGTACCAAGTACCTATGCTTACAAAAGGAATATTTGTCCAAATGCTTCATCTAGGAGCTCTCTTTCTTTCTACTTTTCGAAGCAAACCAGAGATCCGTAATGCTGGATATAAATTAGGTATATGTCTTTATAGCCCGAATTTGTGGTATTTGTTATTGTATTTTGTGATTTGTGAATTTGTGATTTGCAAATTTGTGATTGTATAACCCGAATGTGTGGTTCAAAGATTGATTACAGCTCATTTCTGTACAATTCATCACATTGCTCTTGTATTAGTATGCATTCATCTGAGTTTGTTGGTAAAAAATGTGTAGGTTGCAAAAGGATCTCCAAATCTTGGTTCCATGACTTCCTCTAACTTAGTTTGATGAGTTAGTAAACGGACTTAAGCAGTTTTACCACTTGCCCAATGGCCTAACGATACAATTTTGAATTAAGCCTTATATGGGAACTCTTCAAACGTAATAAATTTCCTAGGTTTGGATCAAAATTGTAGAACAACAAAAAAATTCGTCTGACAACAAAGAAGTTAAATAAGTCTAATATGTAATGCCTGATCAGTGCTAGTGATAAAAATTAAACAGATACGACGAATAAATAATGAAATTAAACACAATCGTTAACATGTGAAACAAGTGGAAAACATGCGACATTAACACCTTTATCATGTGGAAAAAAAGTTAAACAATAGCACTTCTATCTTATCAATTCTTCTTATCTATTAGCACTTCTTCTTATCCATTAGTACACATCCTATCTATACGTGAACATCCTATCTATTAGTGAACATTCGTATCTATTAGTGAACATACAACAACGAAATCTGAAATCATATTGGATTTATACCCTTAAGTCAAAAAGGTGAAATCAGTTGAAAGAACTAGTTATTCATTTACCAGCCACGTATCTCAGTCTATAAAAACAATTCAGAATTAATTAAATAAACTCATCAAGAGCTTCGTTTTTATGGAGCCTATTAATATTCTCTTTTTTTTAGCGATAAAAAGAAGTAACTTCTTTCAATATTAAAACTAATGCAAGAAAGTTTCTAACAAAGCTGAAAATCTAATTAAACCATGATATTGAAAGATACTAGAAGTTGTTAAAATGAGTAAAATTAATCACAGGTTCATTTTTTTTACTGCTTATGAATAATTCATGTTTACATAAAAAGTGAATTATAAGGAATTGAATATTCTAATTAAACACGTTCTCTAGAGTATGAGGGAGAAAAAAATGCAATGTAAAATTTAAAAAAATAATTTGCTTGTGAAAAAAACTATTAAATGAAATATTCTTCCAAAGCTTGGTGAAGATAATTGCAAATAAGGAATCTATGAAAAACTGTGTTAAGATACTTTGAAAACTTAAAAGATTTTTAGTCTTTCATCTGTATAGTTTTTTTTTCAGCATAAACTGATATAATTCTTTCTAGGAAATCAATACTTTCCAGGAAAAAAAATGATTTTTTTCCTGGAAATGCCCGTAATTTATCTACTTTTGTCAATTCGATATAGAATGATTACGCATGAAAGTAAGAATTGATTTTTGCACTTGGGATCAAAATTAATATGAATTAATATAATGCTCGGCGCCAAGGTCCATGTTTGTGATCTTTGTAATTTTTCAGTTTTCTACTTTTTACTAAATTTGTAGTAATAAGAAAGTTAGTTTTAAAAACTAGATTTTCCGGGAAACCATTACCATATGAACTGAAAATTATCAAATAAATGGTTTGAAAACCGTATATTTTCTGGTTTTATTAACCAGAATCTACTTTTGTCAATTCGATATAGAATGATTACGCATGAAAGTAAGAATTGATTTTTGCACTTGGGATCAAAATTAATATGATTAATATAATGCTCGGCGCCAAGGTCCATGTTTGTGATCTTTGTAATTTTTCAGTTTTCTACTTTTTACTAAATTTGTAGTAATAAGAAAGTTAGTTTTAAAAACTAGATTTTCCGGGAAACCATTACCATATGAACTGAAAATTATCAAATAAATGGTTTGAAAACCGTATATTTTCTGGTTTTATTAACCAGAATTACGTTTTTTACCAGAAATGTCATAATACAGTCCGGTAATTCTACTAGAATTTTTTGTCTCCGTGTATAGACATCCGCAAGATGGTTGAGCTGTAGTAGTTATTACTTTTGACGTGGTTTTAAGCTTGTGTGATGGTTTCAAATATCAGAACTCTTTGACCACTGACTTGATGACCATTTTCTAATTCTTTTGTAAAATCAGACAAAAAATACAAAATCCCTCCAAGGCTATTTGAAAGATAATGAACTCCTTTTAATTTTCTCACTGGGGCTTAATGATCAACGCAGGATTTCTTTAAATAAAAAGGGCACACTTAAATATCAGATTTATTTAAAAAAATCGCTGCATGCAATATATTATCTTTGCTTCATTGCCGGCGTGATATTAAAATTTTAGCCGTTATTTTCAAAAGCAGAAAACAAAAAAAAATTTATAGTTAAAAAACATTTTATGTGAATCAACGGAAAGTTGTTGACAATTTTATGTTTGCGTTAACAATTTACAATATCAATTTTATTCGCAGCAGAACGTAAACACAGTTTCTTTTTCCATCTTCTGTAAGTTTATGATAAAGTTATTAAGTATTGATATTTCAAGAAGTCATCTGACAAGTCTGACATTTTTTTGATGAAAAACTATTTTACATCCGGAAGACTTTCTTATATCTATATGAAACGATATTGCTTCTAGAAAACTGTTGGTTCGATTGTCACCGACACTATTTTCCCAAGAGGTATAAGTAAGAAAGTATTGAAATAAAATACTCAAATGTATTTTGTGACACATGTAACAAAAAATGAACCTTCGAATACAATAGAAAAACATATTTCATTTTATTTGCTTTTTCGACATCAGATATTTAGTTTTTTTTTTCTTTTGGATTTCAAAGACTTTAAATTATTATTACTGAAAATATGTTGAAAAAAAATAATAATAACAGAAATACAAATTAAAACTAATTAAATAAAAAGTTAGAAACCAAAAATAAGCAAAACGAAATTTTAAAGATACGTATTCTGGCAAAAAACAGCACTTCATCAGGGGATACACTGTCTGCTAACACACTGGAGCCTTTTTATAGTTAGTGGTTAAATCAAATGATGACCATTCCAGTGTGCTAGCAGACAGTGTGTCCCCTGCCTCCTGATTTTTGCTAACACCGGCATTTGCTTTAAAATTTCGTTTTGCTTATTTTTGCTTTCTAACTTTTTATTTAAATGGTTTACGCAAGACAAATTCGGTTTTAGCAGCTTTTAGAGCTTTTTCATTTTTATTGATTATTACATTTATTTTTATCCTATCCCTCTTATTTTTACTTTTATCCTAAAATTTTTAGCTTAAACTTTTTTTAAATCAATTTTATACTTTTGATAGGAAAAACAAATCTATAATAAACTTGTTTACAAAAAGTTGCTTATCAATGACTCTATATTAAAAGCCTATTTAAACTACATAAGAGATAAGTAAAAATTTAGTAAAATACAGAACTATAAAAAGTTCGTGCATTATTATAAACAAAAATTCGTTCATAAATTACATAAGTATTTAGTAAAAGTTAAGCAGGGTGAAGAATTAAAAAAACTTCATAAATTTTTTCTACATAAGCGTATGTAAAATACATAAATATTAAGTAAAATTTAAATAAAGTAAGGAACTATAAGAGTTCCCCCACATCATTTAACACAAAAACGCGTGTAAATAACGTTGAGTAAAAACTAAGTAAAAGACTGAGCTATAAAAAATTTCATGTATTAATAATATTAAAGCTCATATAAATTACATAAGTAATAAATTATAAAATAATTTTAAAAAAGTTTAAAAAACAAAAACTTTTCTATGGTTTTACGTGATTAAGTCATAAAATATTACGTGTAACTTATAAAAATCGTGTTGATATTGCCTCAGTTAATTTACCAGTTATTATGTTCATTCAATATAAAGATAATCTTAAAATGTAAAAATTTCTTATAAAATTTTTAAAGAAAGTATATGCAATTTCGGCGGTTTATTTACACAATTATTACAATCAGTTTGTACAATCAATCTTTAAATTTATTTGCTTGATTAACTCAACTGAGGCCATATGAAGACGATTTTTATAAGATGCATTGCGATATTTAATTTTTAACGTTTTGGTTCAGAACAATAGAAAAGTTGTTGTTTGTTTTCTTTTTTTAAAAAAAAAAATTTTTAAATTATTTCATTTCAAACTTGTTTTTTCTTAGGAATCGTTAAGTCAATAAAAAAAATGCATTTTATTTTTTTCCTAATATTTTCTCATCTTTGTAAATTCAGTGTTGATAATAAACCTTGATTTGAAGTCAGATGTATTTGTATTGCGAAATATTGTATACACTTAGAAAAAAGGTTGTTGAAAGTACCAGTATAAGATAAAATTTAACGTACACCTGGCTCTATGGGACCAACAAAAATTGTTCTGTAATTTGTATCAAAGTACTTTGGTAATGATATTGGTAAACTTAACAATAAAAAAAAGTTTTTATGATTTGTGATTAAATTTGGTAATTTTATCATGATACTATAGAGTAGGGCATAGAAACCATTTATTCGGGTATTTTGTACTTTTCAATTCGTATTTTGTACAAAATAAGAATTATAATTTTGAAAACAAGAATTTCCGGTAAACCGCTACCATATAATTGGAAAAATTACCAAATGAATGGCTTAAATATCGTATATTTTGGTATGATTAACAAGAATTAAGATTTTTACTGTAAATGTCCTTATCATACAGTACGGTTATTATACTACTTGAACTTGTTTTCTTCGTGTAGAGTTTAAAAAAAAAAAAATTATATAAATCTATAATTACCCACTATATAATTAGTAGAAGGGATGGAATAAATAGCTAAAAGTAGAAATCTTTGAATATTAAATTTATAATTGGATTGTCAATTAAATTAAAACCTTAATTTGGCAGCATTTGAAAAAAAAAATGATAAAAGATTATATTGTAGGAATTAATTATTTCCAGGGATTCGATAGAAGTTTTAATTGAGTATAAGTCGGAATCAAAGTTGGAGTCAAGCTCTCAGGAAAGTCCGAAAGTATTCGAATATTTCAACTACCAACTCCACAGCTTCCATTTTATTCATTGCCTTCCCCAATGACTTTACGTTATTAAATTAAATAAAACACATTTTTAAAAATTTATCTCATCGAAGTAAAGATTGCGTTTGAACAGAATGATTTGACATGATGCAGCTGCTCTAGGTAGATAGTCACAATTTTCCACAATTAAGCAATTTTATCTAGTACTTATCTCTTTCATTGCACAGTAAGGAAAAACTATTACTTCTGAGAATTACCTATATTACCTATATTAGTGTTACCTATATAGAGAATTACCTATATTAGTGTATTTAGCGCATATTAGAAACAGAACCAATTACCTTGATACTAGCAGTGCTAATTACCAAAACTAATTTAACACCTTTAACCGCATGGTGCTTTTTAACAGTTCTCCTAAACATTTCAGTACCTTTTCTACAATGTTCATGATTCGCGTTATACCATTTTATTTCATCTTTTTTTCGTTCATAACATTTTCCTTATTTTTATTACCTCTAATTTTAAATCAATTATTTTTTATAAAAAAAACGATTGAAAATCAAAACTATAAGCAAATTAAACTCATAGTTTCAGATAACTTTAAAAAATAGGGGATTTAGAAATTGGGGACGTAACAACGCTATCCATGTTAATCATTGAGTTCGTAAAAAAATATTCAAATATTAACGAACGTCTAATAATCTCCTAAAAAGAATCAACTATAGTTTAATTTATAACAGTAGCTAATGCTAAACCAATGCAAAATATTCCTTTTTCAAACATCTCTCCAGAATCAACTAATTGAAATTTTCGAATGATTTTTGAAATCGGAGACTAAAATTGCTTCTTTATGTGAATAGCTAAATTTAAGATACCAAAATAAAATGGTCTTGGAGCAATAAAAGATTCGACGTAGCATTCCGACACAAGGAAAAGCGAAAAAACTAACTAAACACAAATAAGAGTCGAAAAATTAAGTTCAATACAAAACTGCAAGAGTTCCATTTATTAACACAAAAGCGTATATAAATTACACAAGTGTTTGGTAAAAATAAAGAAAGTTAAGAAAGTGTAGAAGTTTCGTGTGTTATTAAAACACAAAAGCGTGTATAAAATCACTTAAGCATTAAAAAGAAAGTAAAGTGCAAAACTATGAAAGTTTCATGTACTATCAGCACAAAAGCATTTAAAAATTATGTAAGTAAAAAGTCAAAATTAACTACACAATTCTATGTATTATTAGCACTAAAGTGAAAATAAATTACAAAAATGTTAAGCAAAAATCAAGGAAAACATAGAGCTAGAAAACTTTCATGTATAATTAACACAAAAGAGTATATAAAATACAAGATATTAATTAAAAATAACTAAAATACAGAACTGTGAAAATTTTATTTATTAGTAACACATAAACATAGGTAACAAAAGTATTATCCCCAAAGAAATGATCTTTAATTTAATTAAAATTTTTCTGATAGATCTTTCCTCGTTAATTCCTTTCAAAGGATCGAGCAGCAATTACACTTAAACCTGTAGCTAGATACATTAAATGCAAAATGAGAATTTTGAATGTGCATAATCCTTTCCCTTTACAATTCAATACACATAGGTGATTAAATCTTATTGAAACCATAAAAGAAAGGCTTTATAACGTATTCCTGCATTCTGCTGTTCGCTAAATTCCAGAATGACACATAGTCAATGTTAAAGAAGGCGTGTATAGGCTTAACGAATTCCATACATTACCTGGTTTCCAATTTCATTCGTATGAAAATGGGAACGAATAGAACATTACTCAAAGGTAATGAAAAATATTATTTTTAACCAATCTCTTCGATTTCTCTTGTAATCTCTTTTCGGTGTGCATTAATTATTATTAGATACAGGTTGACTTAGAAAATGTGTGGAATGAATATCTTTATTTGACTGAGGAATTATACGGCAGTGAATGAAAATTAATTTTGTATTCTTCAATTCGCATTGATTTTAAAGAATACTAATTTGTATTTTATTAATTTGTGGTTATGGTTATCTCATGGGTTATTTGATTTATAATTTGTAACTAATTACAGAAAATATAGTCGAGAGATTAAGGTTTGTATACGCTCGTAATTTACTCGAAAATGATTTTATGAAGTGGTGCAAATATTTATATGCATAGTTTTGTGATGATTAATAATTAGCATAGAATTAATGTAGAATATTATTTTAATAATACAGAATGCTAAAACGAGTATATTAAAAGGTTCGTTAAGGTTTTGCTTAACAACAAGGCATTTATTTAAATTTTATTTTGTGATAGTATAGAATACGATGCAAAATTCAATTTGCATCATATTCTATACTATCCTGAATTTTCAATGTTGTCGTATTGGACAAGAAATTATAAGACATTATTTGCAATATTGCATTATTTGCTTGAATTGTCATCCCAAAATTTACAAATTGTCTTTTTAAATTATCCTGTTGTTAGCAACTAAATCCTTTATTACTTGTACCTGATCATATTTTAAATTATTTAGATTAACTAATTTCAATTTAAAATAAATTTATTGAATTTACCGTCTGTAGATTTATCGTCATTTTTCTATTTGGCTCAATTATTAACATTATAATTATTTTCTAAAATTAGGATTTTATCATCTTGATGGCATGCAACGTTTTTGCAAATCTTTAAAAAAAAATTAACTTGGGCAGAAATACAAAGGGGACACGTTTTAAAACATTTTTAAAAAAATCATGTTTATAAAATCTGTATACCAGGCGGCTTCGCTTGCTAACCCCTATAATTGATTTCCATTCATAATTGTTTATTTCTTTTTAAACGCAAAACCGCGGAAACAAAAATGCAGAACATTTCAGTTTCAAAATATACAATAATTGTAGTCTTGAAGAACATTTTAACCAATAATAAGAACATTTTGTTAATGTGTTAATCTTAACTGGATAGACAATAACCCGCATTTAAAAAATTATTATCTGCTCTTGAAAATAGATTAACCTGGAGAATACACAGATTGTGAAATTCAATAAGAAGAAATAAATAAGAATTAATTCTACTCTTTAAAGATTTATAACAATTAAAATAGAGAACGGTTTGTATAGTTATATCTATTAAGTATCTCTCTCTCTCTTTCGACGGATTCGGATTTCTGTCGCAAGGGAGGTAGCCTCAATCTGGGAAATATGTTCCCATAGCTTAGTCAGGAGAGCGTTCTCGAGAACGTTTTAAGCGAATTTAAAAATTTTTTGTGCAAAATTATAAAATTCTTTTATCCAAAAAAATTCCATGCAAAAAATAATTTTTAGTAAATATTAATTATTTTATTTAAGAATGATAGAAAAAATTTTGAATTGCAAAGTATAAAATTTTTTGCATCAATTTAAATAATTTAATTTTATATGGCAATTAGAGCAAAATCGGTCAAATAGTTCCTTAGAAGTTAAATTTCAAGAAAGTCAGATACTTAAAATTCGCTTCCCCAGAAAGTATTAGACCGAAAAGTTCTGTGTTATATATACTTAAAATTCGATTCTAAATGTTAGGATTTCGTTATACGCGTATTTAAAACCATTATTATGTATTTAAAACCTCTATGAATGTAAAATTTTTAATATAGTAATGGAAGGAAGTAAATAATTACGAGAAGCAGTGACCAGTGAACAGTTTACCAATGAACTGGAATAAAGGAATGAAATACTGAAATTTTTTGTAATCGAAGTCAGGTTAAACAACCAGCCCATTGCTCCCCTAAGAAATCGAATTATATAATTCCTTAACTTTTAGGAAATAATCCTGAAACATATGTAAATTTTATGACATTAGATGTGATTATTTAATATTCACTAGATATGTAAGTGTGAACAAATATTTGAAATTTAATAATGCTGTAAATGTAGGTGTGTACTAGAAATGCAGTTTAGAGAAATGTCATTAACTTGTAAAAATCAATAAATGGTCAATTATCAATTAAAAATGAATTTTCGACTTAAAGAGATAGATTTAATAATTTATCTGAAGGACAAAATATCTAAATTCTTTAATCTATTATATTTTTTTATAGATTAGATATTCCATTATAGATAAGATATTTGACTAGCGATAGGGTATTCTATGATAGATAGGATACTCTATGATAGATAGGATACTCTATCATTCTATCATAGATATGACATTCTATAATTAGATAGATAGATGGATGGATGGATGGATGGATGGATGGATGGATAGATAGATAGATAGATAGATAGATAGATAGATAGATAGATAGATAGATAGATAGATAGATAGATAGATAGATAGATAGATAGATAGATAGATAGATAGATAGATAGATAGATAGATATATAGATAGATAGATAGATAGATAGATAGATAGATAGATAGATAGATAGATAGATAGATAGATAGATAGATAGATAGATAGATAGATAGATAGATAGATAGATAGATAGATAGATAGATAGATAGATAGATAGATAGATAGATAGATAGATAGATAGATAGATAGATAGATAGATAGATAGATAGATAGATTAATAACACTTCTCTAAGCCACTTAATCTTTTTAATTGAATTTCTTTAAAATATGTTCCCTAAAATTGGTGTATTTTATTCAAATATGAAATAATTTTCTCTTTCAATAAATTTCTTTTAATTCATGGAACATTTAAAGAAGTTTAAAACCTTCCTTTTCCCAATATCTTTTTAAATCAAACTGCCAATTAATTAAACTCACCATTCCTTCTTTTATATCACAACACAGTTTAAAATTCTGTTTAGAAATATTTCCGATATATATTTAAATTTTTATCGAAAGTGTTCATTCGTTAAGCTCCTTTGGCGACATATTTTGAAAGAAAGGTTGAAAGGCATTAAGTTAATCCTTCTGCTTCAAATAATACTTAATAATGATAGTGCGGGTATATTAAAAATTTTATGCTACAATGGACATTTTTTGCTTAATTTATAAAGAAAAAAAAAACAAATACATCATAAGAATTAATGATTCTGGTTAAAACATGCGATAATGATTTATTCAACTAAGAATCCATTTTATTGAGCTATTAAGTCGGAAACTATTATTTAAGTGTGCAATCACATTAGAAAATGAAAATTATATAAAAATGTGGTATGATCTGCTATAAAAATGTAAAATATTTAAGTATTAGTCAATATTATTGATCTACACATCCTTATGCTCGTTAGCCATATATTACTGTTTTTAGTTTCTTACTAAAATGTTTTGCTGATTGCAGACAAAATTAAACAAATGTTCTCTCAAATTTCAGAACTTTAATTATAATAAGGACAGATGTAAGAGTTAAAATGGTTTCAACGGCGCTTTAGAAATGTATTCAGAGCACCTCATGCGTCCTCTAAAAGATAATTCTAAGATTTAGAATTCATGTTTAGAAAAGTCGTTTGGTTTAATGAAGTATTTCAAATGGTTATGCTGTTTGCTTTGTTAACAATTAAAGAGACTGTTTAAACATTTTAGAACTTTGTACAGTTAACTCAAAGCAGCTCATCAACATTGTAACAGTCTGAAAACTTCCTTGCTATCAAACACAAAACCTTTCACAAAAGACAAAACCTTTCACTTGTGCACGAAATAGCTTTTAAAATAATAACATTGAGTTCTGTAATATTTTAGAGCTTAAAAAAGTAACATATAATTTTAATTTTTTTCATGCATTTTCTGAGTAATGTTCTTGAAATTCCCAAAAACTTCACAAAACGTTATAGTTACACACACTACAGGGATACACTATATGTATGTATATATATATATATATATATATATATATATATATATAGTGTATCCCTGTAGTGTGTGTAACTATATATATATAGTGTATCCCTGTAGTGTGTGTAACTATATATATATATATATATATATATATATATATATATATATATATATATATATATATATATATGTATGTATGTATGTCTTTTTTTGACTCCTAGGCTATTCAACCAAAAGCGATGAAATTTGGCATATAGATAGTTCGAAGCACGGTGAAGGTCATTGTTGACATTAGAACATTCTACGACGAGCAGTTCGAGTGAAATGAGTGGAAAACGAGTTGCAATTTTCTGGTTGGTTAAGCGTTAGCCATTGTTTTATTTTTAAATATAAATAATTCAATAAATCACATACTTTAAAGATAGCGTCAGTGATATTTGCAGTTAATAGCTTTATTTGATCAGAAAAAGAGTTTATTGTAGCACGCATGGACTACGTCACCAAATTTATATTTTTAAAGTTACCTTATACCACGTGTTTTTTCTTATATAAATTCTTTTAAAATGTGTTTCTAAAAAATAAATATTTAAAATCAAAGGTAATTTAAATGGAAAAAAATTAGCTATGTATTCAAAAACAGAATTAATAAAAAGTGATACTAATTTGCTTAAGAGAAATGTTAAAAATCGCAATGCTATTATTGACGCCCATGATGAAAAGTTATTTTAGGTAAAACAATGCATATTGACAATAAAGAAATAAAATATGCACTGAGAGGCTATGAGTAAATGTTTTTATTCGTATAGAAAAACGGTAAAAAATCGGTATATTTCATTGACGACGTATTCGTATAGAAAAACGGTAAAAAATCGGTATATTTCATTGACGACAATGATACTTAATTAATATTGGTAATATACATTAGTTTAATAAAAAGAAAGCTATGTGCTACACCAAAAAAATAAGCTATGTATATTCGAAATTCTCGTAGAGGAACTGTAGAAAATCTTCCTACACAGATGATACTTAATAATTCTGATACTATGTACTGCCGGTATTAGGGTGAGTGGTGCTGTTTTTATATGAGTTCTACAACGGGTTTTCCATTGTTTCAAAAAATATTTTTTCCAGTGGTAGCAAAGATGGTGTATTAATATTTTAATGAATTTGAATTAAAAGAACTTTTTGCACTACTACTAAACATTTTAAACTGTAAATTAAAGGTCAAATGGAGAAATGGTCTTACTCAGAAGTGCTTATCAAATTCTTATAGGAAATTCAGTTTGCATTTTCTTTTAATTGTAATGTGGATTTAACTTGCTGCTACAGATAAATGCATTTTGCACAAGACTTAATTGTAGAAGGGTTGTGCCATAAGCACCAAATTTACTAATATAGGTATGAAATATTATGTTGATAATTTTGCCCCTCTGAAAAGGATATGTACCAGAGAAAATTGATAGGGATAAATTTTGACTATCATGAGTTGACCGTGAGCAGCAGCATCATGCCAGGTAATACTAAATACAGTTAATCTCTATTCTGATGGGATGAACTACGATAAACGAGTTTTGCTTAGTTTAATAACGTAAATTTATCGAAAAGAGCGACAAATAATAATAAATAAAAAGATTAATTTATTTTAGCTTTATTGATTTAAAAAAATTTGTGGAAGAATCAGGTAAGTGTTTTTAGAGAGGCTGTATTCCGAATACGAAAAATAAGTGGTATCTAAACTATTTTGTTACCAATTCATTAGGAGGTGGGAGTAATAATTCTTTGCCTTATTTTATTTACCACTGTCTAATTTGAAATAAAAATCATGCAAGCATACTAAAAACTAATGAGGATTAGTTTGTTAAATTTAAGTGAAGGCAAAAACTATTCATACCCATATCGATGCAACCGATTTTTGTTATTTTTCTGATTCATTAATTCCTCTAAAAATATCACGAACCTGGTTCTTGCACTAAGCTCTTCAATTGTGTCGGTATAAGTCTTTCTGTTTTGAGAATGATTTCTTTCTTTCTTTTTTTATATATATATATATATATATATGAGCGGAAAAATAATCAACTGAATGGCTTTAATATCGTATATTTTGGCTTTATTTATCAGAATTTAAGTTTGTTTTTTTACCAAAAATGTTATTACGATAGGGTATGGTAATTTTGAAAGAATTTTTTCCTCTGTGTGATGCATAAGTAATTTCATTATGTTTCTCTCATACATACATCTAAAGCTAATATGTGATATGCATGAATGGAACTATTAATTATATTTCTATTCAAACAATGTGTGTGAAGCAGATTCAAGTAAGGCATCATGCACGAGCAGATTTATCTCAAGCATTTTCATGATATTTCAACACAAATCAATCTCTTGATACACAGTCATAACGAACTGCTATGGTGAAGCCGTGGTGGCTCAGGGGACAGAGCTCTCTCCTTCCAATGAAGTGAACGGGTTCGAATCCCAACGATGGCTGCTCGATTCAAATTCCAAACCAGGCTAGCACCGACCACAGTGCTGACGTAAATATATGCCCAGTGGTAAACGGATCATGGGTTAGAGTCTCCTTGCCATCAGGCTTACCATGGGAGTTTTGTGCTTTTCCTCTCCATTTAACTCAAATGCGGGTTATTTCCATCAAAATGTCCTCTACGATGGCAAATTTCTCCTAATACATGACCTAGGAGTTCCCTTGTCTTCTGGATTGGTTTCAGAATTTCAAGGCTACGGAGTTGAGCATTGGTAGTAGTAAACTCAAAATTGGGTCGGCTGTTCAACGACGGTTATAAGAAATACAGGATATCATACAAACATCTGTATGTGGGCCATTATCTTGATGCTTGTTTATGGGCAACTATTATGCTACTATACGTAAATTATAATAATTGAGTGCAATATATTGTGTTGTGTCGCATGTGTTATACCATAATCTTCTTTTCACACATTATACAAATCATTCTCAAGATAAACAATCAAAGTAAGCTGTTATATAATACGTGATTTGATACAGACATCTGAATACAGCCATTCTTTTGATGCTTGATTATGTGAAACTCTCATGCTATCATACATAAACTATTGTATTTGAACATAAGATATTCTGTTGACGAATGTGTTACGCCATAATGTGTTATTCTTTTTTTTTTTTTTTTTTTTTAATTAAAGTTAAACTTTTATGGAAATATACTTTAAATATTATATATCTCACACAGACAGTTTTTTTTTAAATATTTTTTAAAGGAAACACTCATGTTGCATTCTATTAATTAAAATATATAATTATCTATTTGTTCTACTCATAGAAACCTTTTCTCAACTCGACTGACATTTATTAGACCATGTCAAATAATTTAATAAATCGGCTTTTATATCTGAATAATTTTATATACCTTCATAAAATATATGCAATAAAATTTAATATTTTAAAACGTAAATTTTCGTAAACCTTTTTTTTTTTCATACTTTTCATGCTCGAAAAATGTCTTTTTAGCAAGTCAATTAATAAAAATCAAAAATTTTTATAAAATGCTTTTAACGAAAAATAGCGAAGCTTTTCGTTAATCCCTTTTCGATACTCAAGTAGCTTAGTTAGAAAAACATGACAAAAAGTAAGGGGATTAAAACATAAGTGGAAACTTTCTAATTGATGATTTTTGGTAATTTATTTTTGATTTATTCTGTACTTTTTGTTCCAAAATAAGCTGTTACTTTATAAAAACAATTTTATCTTTTTTTATATTCTTCACACCTAATGTGAGAAACTGTTTAACTTAAGATCGGAATAAAGTTAATTAACGAAATTTTTCTGTTATTCTTATTATATTAGTTATTTTATTTATATTATGAAAAAAATATAAAAAAAGAAGTCTTTTTATGAAAATCTTAATAGAATAAGATAACAATTTCTTAAACCCTATAAATCATCAAAAAGAAATTAAATTTTCTCACATTGACAAAATTCGAGCCTTTATTATTGTTATTATTATTTTTTTTTATTTTATCATTATCATCATTATAATAATAGTAATAAAAATAATAATAATAATTATCATTATTATTATTATTATTGTTCTCATTATTATTAGCATCATCATCTCAGTCTGATAATAATTCAGATAAATTTTTAATGTGTCCACGTAGCAATAAAATGGTTTAAACAAAGCACAAAAATTTTTTTTAAAAATTGTCTTGATTAAAGAGAAACCTTTCTAACTTGGAAAATGCACTTTAAATATTACAATGAAATAGAAAAAATTTATTTTTAAAAAATCATTGTCATTTTCTTTGGAATTTTTTATTTATAGTTAATGAAAAGGAAAAACTTGAACAAATCAAATACTAATCTTATCTCAAACTAATTAAAATATTACACTTAATTAATCACTAAGTTTTTTAGAAAACAAAAATGGAAATTCAAACAGGATTCTATTCCACCGCACAGAGCATACGACACTCAAGAAAAGTACAAGGATGATTTTCTTGTTATTCTTTATTGGACAAAATGACCAATAAGAATAAGAATCATTCACCAAACCAGAATTCGATGAATTTTTTGTAGTCTGATTCATCAGGAGACTGGTGTTTGTGCTAAAATGATTAACTCCAGCAAAAAAAAAACTATTTAGAATGAATGAGAGGAAAAACAATCATCTTTTGGTGATTTCAGGCCATAGTAAAAAAATTCACGAAACGACTTTACGTTTAGACCAAACGTAATTATTTTAAATTTTCGTAAATATGTTACAGAGAGTAATGCTTTCATTTTTATTTCAAAACTGAAAGCAGAGTTATCTTTGAAATTTTGCTCTTTATGAGTTGAAGTTTTTTTTTTTTTTTTTGTAGCAACAAATAATTATTTGTAAATATTTATAAACACGCTTTCATTTATATCTAAACGCAAAAGAGTTTCATAAATATAGTTTTGACTGGGATATTAAAAAACAAATAAATAAAACACACTATGAAATACTAATAAATGCAACTATAACATATAACATCTTGCAAAAATAGATTCGTGACTGCCACCAAATTTATTAGGGCTTTGATCCTGTTTCTGAAGGACTTTTTTTTAAGCAGAGTAATCTCAATCATGACAATATAGTTCCTAATATTTAGTAGTGAGAACGGGTGAAAATTAGAAACTAATAATGTTGTTTTTATTTATTTTTTATTTATTTTTTTTTGCGTATTACCATTTTCAAATTGTAAAATTAAATATTGCATAATTAAAATAAAAATATGACAATTTCAAAATTCGATCTCTCTTCGAAAAAAGAAACATCAGTTTCTATAACTTTGCTTTTGACAAAAAATAAAAATGATAGTTTTTGATCTTTCATTTTCACATCTCCTCTTTACCATGGGCATGTAGAGACGAATTTCCTGCACTAACATATTCTGTCTAGGGATGGATCTCAAGCAAATCCCCTACTGGCCCATCCGAGGGTCAATTTTGGACACCCTCTTCTTCAGTGGCCATTTGTTGCCCATGCGAGAGCTATGAGTCAGATGGTTTCACTTAAAAAAGCATTATTAATCAAATTCTAGCATCTCTTTACAAGTTAACCCCTTAACGATCGGTTAATTTTCAAGAAAACGGTCATAAAAATGCATATGTTTTTGGATTTTGTATTTGTATTACGTATTTAATAAGTGCTGCAACTAGTTTAAAATAAACTAACTATCTACAATTACCTTAAAAATATCCTGGTACTGCCATCTGGTGTGTAAAATGAGAAATAAAATGTTTTCTGAAATGAATTAGTTTTATTTTTATTGTCAATATCACGGGAACGAGAAATAAAGGGCGAAACCTCACCCCGTCATTTTCACGGGAGCGAGAAGAAAGGAATTTAAGACTTGCTGTGGACCCTGAGCTGCATATGGTCGTTGTTAATTTTGCTGAATCAGTATAAATGGAAATAATTTTAAAAACACTTGATTTAAAAAGCGCCGATCTTATTTTCTTCTGTTTTGTTTGTTTTCAAGTTTTGTTACCGTACAAAACCACTGGTTTCATTGCTGCATTATGGATTTGAATTTTCTGGTCTTAAATCATCTAGTAATATTCCTTGTCTCAGAAAATACTTACGCGAATCAAAATAAAAATGGAATGCAATCGAATAACTTGTTTATACTAACACAATTGAATGAAAAATTTAATTTTTATAACTAATCATTTATTTATTTTTTTTATTTTAAATTTTATAATGAACAAAAAATTGTACATTTTACATTATAAAGACCTTTGCATCGTAAATATTTAATTTTGAATTATGAATTCTTTGAACAAAATAGGGCTAATAGTTTGTAAACAATAATTTTTTTAATAAAAAATTGCAGTTTTGAAGTTCTTTTCATTTAATCGGCCAATTTTGTTTCAATTTTGGGCATCGTCAATTTAAAGCGATGTTAAATATTTCAGACCTTAAAATTCAATTCTTTTCTAATTGCTATTTATTTAAATAACAGAAATAATGATTTATTGGTTAAAAAAAATAGAATAAGTAAAAACAAATTTTTACACGGAACATATATTTATGGAAATTACTTGATTAATACTTTTTGTTTTTCCAAGAAAGCGCTAGATATGTGGCAAAAATAAAATAAGCAGATACGGATAGAAATTCAGATAATTAAGATTATAAGTACTGGAAAATCCGATCATTAAACCCAAAAATTATTTAGGATGTACCGCATTTCTGTCGCTCATTAAATTTAATGATAAGTCTACATTACGGTAAAGCATATTTCACTTTCATAACAAATTATTATAACACAAATGTTTTTTTAGATTTAATTCATTATTTCCGGTTTTAAATTTTCAAATTCAGGTTATTGTTAAGTTGTGCATTAGAAATAAGAATAGAAGGCGTGTAGTAATTCATTTTTTTACCTTGCACACAAATAATAAGAACTAAGTTATAAAACATAAAAGGATTTTTATTTCGATTTCAAAATTTAAGTCTATAAGATCTTCAAAATCTCCCAAATACGATTATACCGCCATCTATACTTCACAACTGCAATAATTGTTTTCTAATTTGTGTAATATTAAGTTATTCCTGATTTCCTAAGTTATTCCTGATTATAATAAATTAAGCCTAATGGTTGTAACGTTAACCCGCTAAACACAACCACGTGCTTAAGCCCGACCTTTTGATTTAAATCACATAAATGAACCGAATAACGTATTCATCATCTCGAGTTGTAATTACCTTATTAAAATAAATGATGAATATAAAAAACAATTAAAATTCGAAGGGTATTTTTTGCAATATTGCTAAATTACCTCTTTAGTTTTTTATAGTAAAAAGAATTTATAGTACAAGTTTGTGGAGTCAGTTCTAATGGTAACAGACCGAAATTAGAGAATTTAAAATTTATTTCAGCAATTGGAAAGAACTAAAGCTGTGTTAATCCAAATAAAAAGTTTGGGGGATGATGGATGAGTTTTAATATTGATGGAACAATTTTCTTATCACCAAAAGAAAAAAAAATAGGAAGCAATCGCGGTTGTTTTGTGAGTAGGGGGTGCAACCTTTCGTAAAGTACTGTATTATAATTATGTTTATTATACACGGTATGTCTCTGGCTCCATTCCCCCTTTTCCGACAATTGTAAATAAAAATCAAAAAAGAATATAGATAATTTTTTTAGAAATATTCAAATTCATAAGAAAATAAAATTCTCTTATTTCTCCTTAGAATTTTTTCTAACTTTTTTCAAATCTTTATGGTTTTATTATCCACTCAAGTGAATTCTAAAAATCGTATTAAAATGTTTGAGACTGTTTTTGAATTCGTTCAGTTGGACCGTAATCAAACTCAGTTGAGGACAGAAATATAAACTTCTTTAACACTTAATTTCGTGTTCTTTTATTCAAAGAATGCGTTTCGTTAAAATTTTAATAAATACTTCTTTTAAGCTTTCTTATAAACTGAGTAAATGGATTTTGTATCCAATTATGATTTGGTAATTAAGATTTGCCAATTTTTATTCAAAGGAGTTATTTAATTGCAATAGCTTTTTTACCTAAAATCTATAAAAAATACTTCATACAATGTAATTTTTCTTTTAATTTTACACAATAAACAATAGTAGCGTGTGTTGTAGTATTTACATCATCTATGTGTTAAATTTATGTATTCATGTGTGGCACGTCTGTGTAAAATAACAGGGTATGTTTATTATAATTACAGTACTTATCTCATTAAGAAACATGTGACTGTTTTGAGTTAACAGTATTTTTTTGTGAAAAAAAATGGTTTTATATTAGCCTACCAGCTGAATGCTTTCTTTTTTTTTTTTTTTTTTTTTTTTTTTTTTTTTTTTTTTTGACATTTAACAGATATTTTGGGGGCCGGGATAGCCTGGTTGATAGGGAACAACTCAAGTTTGTGAGAATGGGGGTTCAAATCCAGCCGGGCGAAGAGTTCCCGTGTAGTAAATGGTGACTGGTGTACGTTAGATCTATCAGTTCACTAAATCCTCAATGTTCCCATCAGGGCCGTCTTAATAGCAAGCAGGGCCCCCGGGCACAGAAATGATTTGGGCCCCTATTACATTTCATACTGTTTAAAATGTAACTAAAAAACTTCACATTCATAAAATAAAGCATTTTCAAGATATGCTATAATTTTAACAAACTTAAACACATTTTTATTGCCCCAAAAACTCAATGCGCATAAAATAAAGCATTTTTAAACTAGACATATATTTTTTTTTTAAATGAGGTGCTAAAACCAAGAAGCTAATTAAAATAATTAAATAAAAAAACATAAGGGTTAAAAAAATTTTAAATATTTTATTTTATAATCGTTGTTAAACAGCCGACCCAATTTTTGGGTAAACGACTACTAATGCTCGGCTCCGTATAGCCTTGTAATTTTGAACCAATCCAGAATACAAGGAAACTCCTGGATCAGTACCCTCAGAGATATGATTTGTTATGAGAACATGGGGGACTTTGTGACTCGACATATTTAACGAGCATCAGTCACCATTTACTACACAGGAAGTCTTCGGTTGGTGGAGATCGAACCTAAGAACTCTTGGACATGGGTCCAGTGCCCTACCAACCAGGCTATCCCGGCCTAGGGTATAACAATTATTTTATTTTATATTATAACCGTCGTTGAACAGCCTACCCAATTTTTGGGTTTATGGCTTCTAATGTTCAACTCCGTAGCCTTGTAATTTTGAATCTAATCCAGAAGACAAGGGAACTCCTGGATCAAGTATCGGGAGAAATTTTGCCTTTGTGGAAGACTTTTTGGTGGACTTACCCGCATTTGAATTACATGGAGAGGAAGACCACGAGAATCTCCCACGGTAAGCCAAACGGCAAAGGGACTCTAACCCATGATCCGTCAGCACTGTGATCTGTACAAGCCAGGTGCGGATTCGTATCGACCAGCCATCGCTGGATTCGAACCCAGTTCACCTCATTGGAAGACGAACGATCTTTCCCCTGAGCCATCGCGGCTAGGGTATAACAATTAAAAAAATTCAAATGGGGTGAATCGTTTCGTCAAACTATTAAAAAGTCAGTTATTATAATATTAATATTGAAACATCTTTCAATGCATATCAGACATAACCAGTTTAAAAGTTGCTGTCGTGTGATTCTAAACACTTTCAATTATTACTTTAATTAACTATAAATACTAAACAGAGTTGGTTGTCAAACATATTTAGAGACATTATACCCTAGAGAGTTGAGTACCTAAAACATTTTAACGAAGAAAAATAGATTTCGGTTGACTTTTTTAAATTTTTCTGGTGATAAACTATTCACACTATTGGTGTTTGCATGATAATCAATCCCTATTTTTAGAAAAAAAAGGCACACTTTTTACACGAGAATATATCCCAGAAAGCATGTAACCTTACGACTACCTTGCTTTGGAATTTTCTTTTTATTGTCATGAAAATGTTTGTACTAAAAACCTTTTTTCATTTAATCCTTTCATCCTAAAAGGATTACAAATTATTTTTTAAAACTTTTTTAAAAAGTGTTGCCACTGAGGTAAAATGGTCTCTTCGATCCATAATGGCGTTTTAGCTGACGTCACACTAACGATGGGATCAAATTGCATTGTCCATTAAAATTTCATGAGAAGGTGTATTTTAGCTGAGCATACAAGACTTTGTGAAAAAAAACCTTATAACTATCTAAATTTAAGATTATTTTCACCTTGATACTAGCGTTATTAAAGGATTTTTTCATGCTTGAAAACCCCAAGTCAACCTCTATTTAAGGTTTTTATATAGAAGGTTGTTTTCCAAGGTTTTGAATTAAGGTGCGTAGAATAAAGCAGATTGTCAGGGATCTCGTTTTAAGGTTAGAACCAACCTTTTTAGATTTACATTTTGCTGAGGGAAAATAAACCTCATTTTGTTACCTGGGTATTTATTTTAAAAATTATGTAATGCAAAGTTGTTTATTCTTAGTTGCTTTTTTAAATGCAATTTATAAAAAGTAAGATTTTCAAGGGCCCCCTGAGTGTCTGGGACCCCTGGGCACTGCTCGGGTGTGCCCATGCGTAAAGACGGTACTGGTTCCCATAGCAAAATATTCCTCCTGATGTACTGGATTGGAGACTAGTCGTTCTCTGTCTCAAGTCAAGATTACGATCTGTACATGAATGAATGGATGTATGAATGGCTCCGAGCGAATGTAATTTTGCCTATAAACAGGTGTGACGTATGGAGGTGTCAGAAGTCGAATTCTCGTCTATTGATGGCGCCACTGAAACAAAGGAACAATCGTACCGTCAGTGCCTTAATGGCTCAGGACAACAACAACTGATTTTTTTTTTAAATTTTTTTAAGTTTCATATTTTTTTATCTGAGTGCCATTAATTTAATTATCATGAGTGCCATTAATTTCACTTTACACATACGTCATATCTGTATAGCCACTCGAAAACATTGCTGTAAGTGGTTTTAATCATATACAGCAACAAATACTAACACCAAGGCACCGATGTCGCACCGATGAAATCTCTTCCATGAGCTAGTGGTAAATAATCCATTTAGTAATTTTTAATCTTTATACAATGTGTTGTTTTATTTATTTAATATATTTTATTCCCAAAAAAATTCTTTAGAAAATGGAAGTAATTTTAGTGCTTTTCTAAATTCAATTCATTTCATTTCTAATCATATTGAAAGGAATTTAAAATTTAATGAGATTAGAACCAGAATCAACTGTACTACTCCAGACATAATCGACGTTACATACTCGTGGTAACGAATTTAAATGGTGTTACAAACTAAGCCGGACATGCAAAAAAGTGGAAAAAAGAAATATGGTAAGGCGGGCGTTATGAGTTTTAAACAACCTTTTCTAAAACTATATACAATATAGTCTTGAGTGACATTTTTCCAGGCAGTTGAGATCAAATTGAGTACTTCTAAAACGTTTATTTTCTTCGTTTGTTCAGCGTTAGATTTAGCTCAAAAATTTAATGCAGCTAGTGCCACTTTTAAAAGTTGCTTTCTGTTTGACACCTTAAACGAATTAATGTCACCCAAATCACATGGCTGCAATTACTTGTGCAGTTAAGGGGGGGGGGGGATTCAGTCATGCACATTTTTTTAAATCCACTTTTTTACAAGCAGTACACTGGTCCATTTTTGCGTTTTTTGTAAAGCTCTCGTTAATATTCAGTGAATAGGACTTCGCTATTTTGTTCACTTTTCAGGTGGTTGGAAAAGTTTTAACATTTTTGAATCAACGTGAATTTTTAGAGAGGCTGATAACGAGGGGTGTAAGTTTTTCACTTCCATCAGAGTTGCAATATAGAAGAATGCGATAAAGAACCTTGCAATATAGAAGAATGCGATATAGAACCTTGCAATATAGAAGAATGCGATATAGGACCTTGCAATATAGAAGAATGCGATATAGAACCTTGCAATATAGAAGAATGCGATAAAGAACCTTGCAATATAGAAGAATGCGATATAGAACCTTGCAATATAGAAGAATGCGATAAAGAACCTTGCAATATAGAAGAATGCGATATAGAACCTTGCAATATAGAAGAATGCGATAAAGATCCTTGCAATATAGAAGAATGCGATAAAGATCCTTGCAATATAGAAGAATGCGATAAAGATCCTTGCAATATAGAAGAATGCGATATAGAACCTTGCAATATAGAAGAATGCGATATAGAACCTTTCCTTGGATAGTTTTCCTCCATGACATTGCTTTCCTTTTACGGTGTATGTCATATCTAGAGAGCGATTAAAAAATAAGCTAGTTTCATCGGCCTTAAAAATGTCCCTTGCAAAATAATTTTGAACTAATGTTGGCAAAGTCTCACTTTTCCACTCTTCAATAGCTGTTTCATCCACACTTGCAGATCCACCACATGATATGCAGTGCTGTAGTTGGAAATAAATATTTGGGGGAACTAATCTCTTTATCGGGTATGTGTCACAGTCGACTGATTTTTGTTATTTAAAAAAATTACCAGTTTAAATTACTTAGCCAGCTTAAATTTTTTTTTTTTTTAAAAATTCAGATATTTATTTTTTTTAAAAAAAGGAAGTTTGATGC
Organism: Parasteatoda lunata; assembly: GCA_949128135.1. Classification (NCBI taxonomy): domain Eukaryota; kingdom Metazoa; phylum Arthropoda; class Arachnida; order Araneae; family Theridiidae; genus Parasteatoda; species Parasteatoda lunata. The sequence continues at coordinate 42,822,619 of OX421975.1, read as the reverse complement.
CAATTTGCATTATTTTTATCTTTGATGTATTCATCATTAATCTACAGATGAAATAATTGTTGAATATAATAAACTATATAAATTTCTATTGAATATTGGCGAATACACAATACTTCATCAATTGAAAAATACTATGCACTATTTATTTGTTAAACACATTGTCTTGATAGCTAGAAAACAGATCTATGCATATATACAAAAAAAGATACAGATTTTTTTTTTTTTTTGTTAGAGTTTAACAGTAAGAGAAGCTCACTTTTGTAACAACTTACGTTACTTACTTTTAGAGTGTCTTTATTCAAATGAAAAGTTAGTGAACTCCATAAGTCCCCCTTTTTTTAGGGCTTGAACACAATTATTTGCTCCTAGACTGGTTGTCTTGTTTAAGAGATTATAAAATATGTAAAACAGATTAATAAAAAATATAGTCTTATTTAATCTTCAAAATTTTATTAGCCACATTGAATTAGCTAAAAGCAACTTTATATATATATATATATATATATATGTATATATATATATATATATATATATATATATATATATATATATATATATATATATATATATATATATATATATATATATATATATATATATATATATATATATTCATTTAGTATACTTACCTAAATATCACTTTTGCTCATTCCTACATATATTTAATTTTACTTTTATTTCCTATTAATTTAACAGATCAATAAATATTAGTTATAACTGAGCTCTCTCATTTCAAAAATTATATTCTCAACATCATTTAAGCATTTTTAAATTTAATAGTTGGAACTTTTTATTCTTTATCTCTTTTCTTTTAAATTGTAAAAAGGAAAATATCATCAAAAGTTCAAAAGAGTAGAAAGGTACAACAATCACATCGAAAGAAAAATTTTTTAATTTTTTTCAACGAATTTTCTTTTTTGAAATTTGAATGATTCATAAGTACCAACTTAATTTTCCAAACTTTTACTCGTTTTCTCTAACTTATTTCCTTTTTTGTGCTGTAGATTTTCAGATGAGAAAAAAAGTATTCTAAAAAAATTTCTTGATTAAGTAAAAAATTGCCACGAAAGGTATTTTCTTTTAATCTAATGTTCAGGAAAAAGAAAAAAAAAAGGCAATTGAACGTTAAAAAAGAAAGAAAGAAAGTTGTAGAGAAAAAGAAAACATAAAAAATATCCTTTTTTTTTTCTTCTTTTGGACTCAGTACTAGAAATCATATGGTATGATTAAGTTTTTTTTTCTTATATTTCAAACTGCGTTTCTCATTAATAACAAAACTTATTCTAGTGAAATATTTTGAATAAAAAAAGATTTTTTCTATTCCTTTTTTTTAAAAAACTGTTATTTCGCGTCATTTTTTCAAAAAGTTTCAGGAAGGTTTGTAACAATCTAAAAAAAAGTTATGTTGCACCTAACAACAGTGAAGGTATAATATTACTACAATCTCAAAAGAACTATGATATTATTAGAATAATAAATAATTTGTGACAAGTCAAAGAGTTCTTAGTTATTCATCAAAACTTAAAAAAGCATACTGCTTCTTTTAGAGCAGGTTTTATTTCTTATTTAAAGTTTGAGAGTGGAATTATGTGATATTTCAAAATATAAATTAATTTTATAATAATGTAGAAAAAAATGTAATGTGTTGCACGCTAGTTGAACTTTCATCCTGAAATTACGGTGCAATAACTTATAATGTGTATAATGCGGTAATTACTGCAGCAGTCTGTCCATTCGATTAACCATAAAATTTAAGGTTAGGAACATATTTTATCTTTACGGTTTTCACATCGTTTACAACTGGTACGGTTAAAAATCCGTGAATGCAAAACAGTACTGTTTTGTAACCATCTTAGTTTTTAAATCATAAAAATTAAGCATAAACGGACATTGGAGCTCTGTGGGTGGTGAGCCATTTATGCGGGAATGATAATTTCGTGTTCTTATCAGGGTTACTAATTGACCAGTGCAGGACCCAGGAAACTCAGCGTGTCATGAGATTGACCGATTAGCCATCTCAGCTACTGTTTGTACAACACAATGAAACAAAATGGTTTCGCTAATAGAATTCAGGTTGTTTAACTGTATTAGGAAAAAACAAACAATAAACATTTTTTTCTCGCATTTGACAGCTTGAATATCAACTTTTTTGTGGTTATTTTAAAGTTTTGGTTGCGCATGGTAAAATCACAATTAAATAAATTACTATTTAATCATTTTTGCTGAGACATTTCTAACAGTGTACTAAATTTGCAAACATTGAATAAATAAAAGTACAACGGTATGAAGGAGTTTGTAACTGGAAAAAGAACTTGAAATAATATGAATGAATAAAAGAGAAAGAAAAAATAAAGGAGGAAAGAGTAAATGAAGAAAATAATATAAATGAAGGAAAGAATTCATAAGGTCTAAATGAATAATTGTAAACAACTCCTGTATCTTTTTTTTTTTTTTTCTTTCTTTTTTTTCAAATTTTGTAACGTTTGAATGATCTGATGAAAGACTAATGTTTTGGAGAAAGAATATTTATGTAAAAAATTAAAATCTTTTCCTCATTAATTCTAATTATCGTTGGAGGGTTTTCATTGCAGATTACAGTAGTTATATTGTTGTAGTTATATCAGTGTAAACACGCTTTAGAAAATTGCTTTAAGCTTGTAATTGTAAGTGTTTTATGTTTGAAATTTTCTAACTGCTCGCAACATTTTCAAAGGAGAAAGTAATTGTAAAAACAGAAAGGGAATTCCTTTATTTTAGTAAAAATTGTGCACTACCAGGGTTCGAAAAAACCCGGGTATTTTTGAAAAATTGACATTTCAAAAATTAATGAATCGGAAAATGTATTTCTTTAAGTAGAATTATAATGGTGGGTAATGTAAACAGAATGTTTCTTTGTTCATAAAAACTCACTTCTGCAATTTTAGATTATTAAGTATTATTTTCAATAAAATTTACAATGAAATAATTACTCGTAATTCAAATTTACGCTAAAATTCTAGGCACTTTGGGCGCTATGAATGCAAAATAGCTCTTTTTAATGACTAGAGGAAAACATTGAACATCTAATATACAGCTTGAAATACGTAGAATTTTATAGTGCTTACTTAATTTTCAATAGGTCTTCCAATTTAATAATAAATAGGAGTTTTAAGCCAAATGCCTCTAATACATTTACAATTACCCACATTGCCTTAATATACAGCTTAAAATATGTCGAATTTCGTATTACTAATTTAATTTTATTAGGTCTTTTACTTTAATAGTAAATAGACATTTTGCACCAAATTCCTTTACATTTACACTTACATACATTGCCCTTATAAACAGCATGAAATACGTAGAATTTCATATTACTAATTTAATTTTTAGCAGGTCTTCCTGTTTAGGAACAAATAGACATTTTCCAGCAAATCCCTCTTATACATTTGCAATTTTCCATATTGCCCTAATATGTTTATTTCAGTTTCTTAAAAAAAATGCTTTCCCCTAATGCAGTTAAAGCAAACAGAATTTTATCACACCAACTAGGCCCAACAAATAAAGTCAATAAGTTCCTTGCAGCTAGGTACATATTATAGCCGAGATGACAAGTCTGTCAATCTTGTAACCAATAGAACGGGGATTCGAATCCCAGATTTGACACTACAATATTTCCTCCATTCCCTTCATCACATGAAGAGTTTTCATCGCCCTACTTTTTCCAATTTGTAAGAGAGGACTATTAGAGTACGATACACTCATTCACACATAGATGGCAGCACCATGAAGCTGCTTAACACAATAAAAACAACTAGTATTTCCCATCTCTCACGATGTGTAAAATAACCTGATAAACTATTTAAACTTCATTCCACAGTTTATTTGATAAAAAGAAAACTACTCAACCGCAACCTAACTTTAATACCCATTACCTAGCGAAAAGCCTACCTCCATTGTCCAGTTAAGTTTGTTTTTTACTGTTTTGAAATCATGCTAGTTGTAAATAGTTAAAAAACCGTATAATTTTGTGTTCATGTTTTTTTTTTTTTTTTTTTTTTGTTTTTTTTTTTTTTAAACTATACTAGTTGCAAACGATTTCAAAACCATAAAGGAAAAAACTATTCTTGACCATAAACGTTATGATTAATTGGATATACAAAGTGCTGCCAGTTATTTTTCCGTAATTTTAGAATAAAAATTCTAACAGTGCATACATCTTTCAGTTTTGCGTATGATTTCGTTGTTTTATTCAGTACTGATTATTTGATTTATTGATTTTTTTTCACTCTGTACGAAGAACGGGCATTCCCCTAGTTTTTAAGTTTAGCTTAGATGAAGAGAAGAAAAATACAATCTGAAAAGAAATGAAAGAAATGAATTTAATAAAGAAGAAAATGGAATAAAAATTTGTTATATATCTCACATTTTTACTTCTTTTAGTAAGAAATTATACTTAATAAAAGTATAACTCTTTTTCTTTTCTTTTTTGTTTTCTTTTGATAGCTGAGAGAAAATCAAAAAATTTTCGAGACATAGAGTTTTATTGAGCAGTATTTTCAAAAAAAAAAAAAAAAAACTCTTTTTAGTAATTAAAGTATATAGAACATATTTCAAAACACTCATTTTTAACAAAACTCGAGGAATAACGAATGTTCTTTTTTATTATTAAATGAAGCAAGCTTATCACTTAAAATATGATGCCCCGTTTTAATTTCATTTCATAAAAAAAAAGGAAAAAAAATGGTCCTTAAAATTAAAAAGACTATGTTCATTCGTACGTTTGATTAATTAACAATTCAACAGAAAAAATAGTTTTTTTTTATTAAAAATTATTTTTCTTGATAACGAAAGAAAAATTGAAAACATTTTTGCTGAATCGTAAAATAATCCCTTTAAATATACATAAGTTAAAATTCGTCAACATTATCTTGACTTAAAGCAAATTTAATCAACGGGGCATAAACTATTAAAATCTTAGTAAAAAAATTGTTTCTTATGTAAAAAATAAAATAAGGAGGAAATTATTTCGAAAAGAAGCTGTGCTCCAAACGTTTAAATAAAGAAAAAAAAATTAAAGAAATCTTTTGTAAGAAGTTATTTACGCATTAATACAATTTGAAACATTTGTGAGAAAACAATTCTTTCATTTTAAAAAATACTTTCGAGGAAATAATTAATAAAAAAAAGAGTTTCACTCTTTGATATTTGTTGCAGTTGCTGCATTTAAAATATGAAAAAGATAAATTGAATAGATTATAAATAGTAATTTAAAATTTTAAATGCTGTGTATACAAAATTATCAAATTTTAAACCAACCTAGTTTCATATTTAAAAATTTTTGAATAAAATAAGGAGGAAATTATTTCGAAAAGAAGCTGTTAAGTACTCTTTTTATATTTTGAAGACTATTTTCGAAGGATTTAAAATTGCTTTATCAAATCTTAAAAATGCTCTATAGTTTTAAAAATATTTTTAATTTTAAAAATATTTATTGTATTTACTCACGTAGTCGTATTATTGAGGTTAAATAATTCTAATGATAAAAATAAAATATATTTAATGTTAAATTTTAAGTTTTAAGAATAATTTCAACTTTTTGCTTTGAATAAAATTGTAATTTTTGAAATGTAAAATTCTAAAATTTCATTTACTTAAAAATATATATATATATATAAATTTAGCGTAATTCATTAATTTTACAAATATTATACTATGTAAACTTATACTTTTTAAATAATATTTTAGTCAGATTTATTTTTAATGAGATCTGTAGCATTTAGTTTTTATAATTACAATAATAATAGAAACTGTATTTATTCATACCGCAAACACTCGATCTTTATAAGTAGAAAAAAAAATCTTACTAATAATGTTACGGAGCTTAATTCATCGTCCTATAGTCCTTAGTTTTAGTTCAAAACTTCCTCGATAGAAGGTGCGCGTAAATAAAAATGGCTTAAAAGTCAGTTCACATGTCAATCCTTTGATGAATGAAAATCGCATTCACATCGCAATATTTTCGAAATGTAAACAGTCAGCAGCTATTACATTTTGTAATCTGACATGTTAAGATGAGATTTTCAATTATTTTTCCTTGATTTAAAAGTTTAACTATCTACAAACAAAACAAAACTATCTACACTATCTACAGCACTACTATCTACAACTATCTACTAACTATCTGCAACAAATTGTCGAAACAAAATGTAACTGAAATAAGAAACTCTGGAAGGAAAATGTATGCCCTTTCACATTAATTTGCTGTTGTAATTGTTTTTAAAGCCTAAACCATCTTCCTCTAACAAATTTTTAAAACAATCTGTCTTAATTTAGGGTACTCTGTTCTTTCATGTAGTTCTCCAATATAATTTTTACAAACTATATCCTTGTTTATTCGATGACTATTCAGTATCCTAAATAGGATTTACTTTTGTCCGTTATTTCGCAAATAAAAGAAAAATATTAATGTAGAGCTTACTTACTTATTCACTTTTTAATAATTTATTTCATTTTTAGCAAGCAGAATTTTCACTCGCCAATTTTCTTGTTGGCTTGGCAAACATTTATGTTCCTGGACACAAATCAGAAGGGATATTATTTTTAAAAAAATACTAAAAGTGTTTCATTGTATTAACTTTTTTTTTGTAAAATATTTAACTAATCACTGAAAATAATCAACACCCAAAGAAATTCATCCACGATTTTACAGCTGCAAATTATTACTTTAAAACACTTAGATTAACGACTATATTTTATATCGTGATGAGCACCAGTTCATTGTAGATGTGTAAAAAGTAAAATCATTTTCTTCTTTTTAGTCTGATGGAAAATTATTATTTTACATTTTTCTATTTCTAGCTTTGCCTCTTGTAGTAATTTTGCTTAAGTTTGAAAATTTCGATTGGCAATCCATTTCATTTGGCGATAAACAGTTATAAACTTTAATTACTGCCTTCAGGAAACAGATGTAACTTGTATTGCCCTGATACAAACTGCATGAGTTAAATTTTAAATAGTAGAGGGTAAAAAGGTAGAATTAGAAGTTGGCATTAAATAGTAGAGGCTATATAATAGCTCTAAATTTTTCTTCTAGGGTTCAGAAACCGAAAGTTTTTACTTTCATTATCAACAGACACAAAGCAATTATTGAAAATTTTGCATTCTAGCTAGTCGAAAAGTGGTTAAAACTTTTATTGAGAATAGTTCCTTTGTGTGATAACACGGCGAAAAATTAAGCTTGTAATGCTCATAAAACTATTACACCTTTTTCAGTCTTTCACACAGAGCTTCTGTCAAACTATTAGCTTATCAAATTAAATTATTTTTGAATCTTCTTAAAGTTAATTCAGCTTTTTTTAAGTCCATATGCAAAAAATATGTTTAAGCATAGCTTGTTTGTAATTTTAACTGCATTATTTACTAAATTTTAAGAGCAAAAAGACCTTTTTATATACGTATTTTACTATAATACATGTCTAATGTAACTTCTTATCCTATAATACGTTCAACAAAAAAAAATCTTCCATTTATTGTTTGTTTAAATCATTTGTATTGAGGAAAGTACACAAAATATTTCATTTAGTAGTAATATTTTTTGTACTTACCTGCGCAAGTAAGTACAGAAGATTCAGCATTTGAATGCTTATATGCTGTGTTTAAAAATTAGAAATAATGGAACTAATTATTTTTTTTATTTATTTCTTAAAAAACTTTCAGTTCAAATCATTATTATTTAAATCAAATTCAACCAAATCTCTATTCGTAAAACAAAAATAAGAGAGAAATGGGCTTACAAAATAAACTCACAGGTGGCAGCACCGCTTAACATTATAAAGCTTAATAAACCGTTTCAAACATGACAAAAGATGGCAGCACTAGTAACACTTTACATAGTACTTAAAAATATTAACTAAGTAAATACTTAAAGCATGACAAACATAGTTATTTATTAGTATGCTATAATTTCTTATAATTTAGCTATTTTATATTTTGATCCTGGTACAGACATACAATAAGAAATTACTTATATAAGTTGTTGTTTTTTAAATAGCTGTGATATTTAGAGCCATATTGTTAAACATTCATACCCTTAAAAAATATTAACAGAAAATTATCAACATTATTATTATTATTTTATTGACCAATTAAAGTAGTACATCCAAATTCTAAAAATTGCATCGTTTGTTTTACAATTTTTAAAATTTTTCTAAGAAAAAAAGATTTTATAATTTAAACTTATTAATAATTTATAATCTCAACACTGATGCTAAGCACAGAATTTTATCAAAAATTTAAACTGAGATATATTTAATATTTTTTGATAACTTTTTTAACTTTAATATGGCAATTAAAGTAGTTTCTAAACCAGGTTAGGTGTATTGCCAATTATAATGATTTCAAAATACTCCTTTTATAGTTTTATTGACCAAAACAATTGCACGTTAACAAACTACGCAAAAACAAGTAAACTTTAAGTTTCTAACTAAATTAAATATTGATAACCATTATATATTTAAATCAGATTTTTACCAATTCCACTGGAGGCTCTCTGCCCAGCCATATTCAATTGCAATATGCTTGAATTCTCTGTCTGTTAGGGACGATGCTTTTAAAATTTTCCTTTTGTAGGGATTGATTAAATAATACTCGGGGCTCGAGTTGTGTTTATTAACAGTACTGTTTATTAAGAGATAGAAGTTACTTAGAAGCTAAATTTAAATAAAAAAAGAAATTAAATGTAGCACATTTTGCTATTTTAAATCAATTTATTTTTTAATTTGGCAATTAAAAACCTAGTAAGATTTTTATTTTTTGTAAAACACTTACGCAAGTTACAGTAATAAATTTCTCTCTCCAAGAAATTGGATGATTCGTCGACAGACAGGGTTAGTCCTACGTCATCAACGACGTCACTAGCTCTCCTCGTTCCAAACATTGTTCTGAACGGAGCAAACACTATGGCGTTTCTCATGTAGTTAAAAGTGGGCCAACTAAATCTTTGAATATATTAATATAGAGTCGAATTTAACCACTGAAATGGCAAGAAAAAGTGTAATTAAGCTCTTCCATATCGTAAAGTTTTTCTCTGATAAACCTAAATTGATTGAAAGAAGAGAGAATGCTGTAGAAGCTAACTTTTTGTATATATGATTGGGAGAATTTGTATTTAATATTTACCATATAAATTCTATTTATAATCTGAAAATCGGAAATTTGTGAATTTTATTATTTGGAAAATGTTATTTCTAATTTATGTTTAATTTTTCTTAAAATATGTATGTTATATTAAATCAATTTTTTTTATATTATTGAGACAACTTATTAATTGTAAATAATTATGAAAATTTTAAAACAAATTAAAAAGTTATGTAAGGAGCATGATTAAAGTTAAATAAATTAGTGAAAATTATAAAACATTTAAGATACACGTTTTTAAAAAAGCTCAAATTTATTGGTAAATTTACTAAAATGATAGGAAGTAAAAAAAAAAATTATATAAAACTTAAACAAAAGTTTGAGAGTTGACAGTTCTTAAAATTGTATTTACAACCAATTAAACTGTAGTTATTATGAAATTAAAAATAAATTTGGATAATGGTGACTTGAATGTTACGTTCAACATAAGCACTGTAACAAATAAAATATTACTATGAAGGTAATTTAAAAAATTTTGATTTAGACTGTCAAATGCAAATTTTATTCCATGAAAAGTGATAGCAGTAACATTTGCCAAATATAAAAGCTGTATAACTAAATATGTATACATACATTAATTAAAAAAGAGCTAAGTTTCTAAATAAAAAAATTTCTTAAAAATTTGAATTATATTTATTTGAAATGCATGTGAAATTAATATTATTAAATAAGTAACATTTAAACACCTATCTGAATACATAGATTAATAAATATGAATGTTAAATAAAAGTTTATGTATGGGATAAGTATGTTTTAAAGAATTCTAAAATAATTCATGTTGCACTTTCTTATCGAATAAAATAAGAATCTGATATTTTAAGATAAATTGATGAAAAATGAGCTTATTGATGGCTCCCTATCTTGTCGTCTAAACAAAATCTGGAACTTGAAATTAAAAAAAAATATAGGAAATTAAAAGCTTTCTAATGCTTTTCTTTAATTCAAAATCTTAATTAAATAAAATAAATTCTCATAAATTCTTAAATTTGCGTTAATTTAGCTATTCTATATATTAAAATTCTGGAAACTGAACATAGTATTGACCCTGCACTATCATAACACTACACATTAACATAGCACTACACTAGCTACGTTAAGAAATAATCTAATATTAATTATCTAATAATAAGGTATCTGAATTTTCTCAAAAAATTAATGCATAAAACTACTGTTAAAAACTAATTAATGATGATGTTGGCAAATATAAACAAGAAAAAATGTCAAGTCAAAATAAATCTGAGTTTAAACTAAAACTCTGTGCAGATTTAACCATATGTATGCGCATTAAATGAGTTAGTTACATAATTTATTCCTATTTAGTAGTTAAAAACTAAAGCCTATGAGAATTAGCAGCAATAATCAGAAAATCTTAAGCAAACAAAGTTTACAATAACTACAAATTTAATCATCAGACATAATTAAATAAACAGACATTAGTATTAATAAATATAATATAATTATAGATTAAAAATTAATTTTAGAACGTTGTAAAACAATGCATGCTTTTCCAAAACTAATGAAAAAAATTAGATGTAGGTATAGAATAAGTAACAAATTCTAAATAAAATAAGACATTATAAACATGAAACAAGAGTTAAAAATATTGACGCTTAAAGCAAATATTGACGCTAATAGCATTTAATGCACTTAACTCGTAAAATCTACTGGTACCCCGTATAAAGAAAACTACTTAAATTAGGAATAAGTTCCTTAGAAGCGCTATATAAATTTATTTATTTCAATAATAAATTAAAAATCTTGCCGTCTTAAATTCACATAGGAAATGCCATATAAATGGTTCGTTCGAAAAAATGTTTGGAACGAGTTTGAAAGGAGGCGGGGTTTGACGTCATGAAATACGTCATCACTGTCCCTGTCTATGCTAGTTCTTGAATGTTCCTGATTGGTCGAATGAATAACCTGCTCAAGAGCATTGTTCATATTCAAAATTATAAAATCATACTTCATGAATTCAAAATTACAAAATAAATTCAAATAAAATCATAATAACATGACCCTGACAGCTTTGTTTATTTGGATTAAAATACATGAAAACGGACAACAAAATGACATAATCAGATGCCTACTTTCTGACGTCACAACAGTGTAAAAGATGATTTTTTTAAAGGTGGAAAAACTCGGATGGAAAGTAGAACATACTCTACTATCGTCCAAGAACTTGGATGATCGTTTACAAGATCCATCAAGCTGCAAGCACAACAAGTTTTCATCAATTTGTCCAAGAACTTGAATCGTATAAACAGGTTTTTATATACATACAATTATTCTTGATACAACAATAAATGATTAAATTACTCCATAATTTCAAATTTACTAGCTTACTAAATCTATTTTTATTTAAAAAAATAACGAAAAAATCAGTTAAGATTCTTAATTAATTTCAATGTCTCTCTACTAGCCGCTTTGGAACCCACCATAATATGCTTTTAAAAGAGTCGGTTTAGTGACAAAATGAAGAATAGTATTTTGTTTTAAAATATTTTATCTTACTTACCACAAGGAGTTTTTTTTTAATAATCCTTATAAAGGTTATTTATGATAAAACCAAAACTAATCCATAAAAGTAAAATAAAATCGAAGCGTTTCAGCTGATTTGAATGCAATGTGATTAATTTATAGTCTGAAAATTTAATATAGTTCATATGTATATGAAGAACAAGGAATCATACAAATAATTCAGTAATTAATTCAAATATACGGCCTTTTAGAGGTCAATCTAATAATATTTAAAATGAGGAACTGTAAGTAAATTAAAGGACAGGATTTTTCTGATCAACTGAGAAATTATAAAACGACTAATGATTATATTTTATATTTCTAGTAACCTTAATATATATCCACAATATGAACAATTTATATTAATCGTGTTTGATATTATTCGTACATTGAAAATTTGTTTTCAATATCTGGCAATATAAAGTTTGGGTATAGGAAGAAATGTGACAATTTAAACATTCAAATTGAGTTAGTCAAAATATTTATGATAAAGTTAATTTATTGTGTGTAAATGCGTAGTTAAAAAGTCTCAATAGTTTTTTTTTACTTAAAAAAATGTAGAAAAAAATAATTTTAATAAAAATCATTCAATGTTGAATATTTATTGTTGTTTTTATTTATATATGAAATTCCAAACTAAAAGTTTATTTTGGTTCTTTTCCTATACACCATATCTCACTAATTAAGCTATCACTAATAAATAGAACTTTTTGTTTCTTCTAGTAGTCGTCATTTTGTTGAAATTAAGTGTATGAATACCGTCCCAGCAATAATTTTATTTTTCTAATTTTATACTAATTTAATAATACTAATTTTATTTTCAACAAGGCTGAGAATTAGATCATCAAATGTCCTACTATAATATGCATCGAATGACTAAATAATGGTACCTAGATATTGTCCTAATGAGTCTTGACTAGCTCGGGTAATTACATAGAAGACACTTAGGCTGAATCGGAAATTCTCTATAAGTCCAAAATAGTGACTGGTAACAGCCACTTCAGCCCTTATTCATTAATCTAAGTTTATACTCTGTAAAAAAAGGATACTCAAATTTCACGAAACTTTCTTCGTTTTTGACGAAACCGTTTCCTGGTATATGCTCCAAGCAAACATTTCGTCAAAGTGACAAAATAACTATCTTCGAGGAAATTCGAATTTCGTCAATAGTTAAGAAATATTTCGTCATTTTATTTCTCCTCCCCCCCCCCCCGAAAAAACTCCTTGTGCCTAATGTATCGAACTTTTCTAATGATCACTCTATTGTGGGTACCATATAGCTGGATTAATGTCACCTTAATAGCACAAGAAAGACAAATAAAACAGAGAGATAAATTACACCCATGTCCGAAGTAGGATTAAATCCTCAAAATCATCCTGGTACCAGATCATTTCCTTGACCACCATACAAGCTCGTTGGCCTTTTTCGTCACTTTATTTTCAATCCTCTAGTCTTCATCCGAGCTTCGTCATTCTAGTTAACGATTTCCCACAATGCACTACGATGAGATATCGAGTTGAGTGACATTTTCATCGAATATTTAAGAGTTCGGAAATCACGTGAATTGCTACGAAATAATTCTTAAAATTAACGAAATATAGCTCAAGGATTGCTGAATCATCAAAAGTGAGAGTTTCATTTTTGAAAGTGCAAGGACTACAGAATTCCAGTTCCAGGTTCTCTAAAGAATCGTTCCTTCTTAACCGTACGTTTCAAACATACATAAAAATAAAAAAAATACAAATAAACGGCTTCAAACGTTTGATGACAGCACAAGTCAAATATTTTTCTGTTACAATGACGATCACTCATTTTCCGAAGTAACTCAAAATCAGAAACTAAACAGGAAGGCGTTAATATCGTATGGGAATTGGTTCGGACAACAGTTCTCCCTCTCATTGTGAAACCTGTGTGTATTCCTCCTTTCTTACTGTTTCCATGTGTTTTCATGGTATTTGGTAATGTATCACAGAATGGGCAATCACTGCTGCTATAACCTGCAGCAAAAAACCTTTCTTAAGGAGAAAAATATCATCAGTTGATAGCACAGTGATTTTTCATTTCAACAAATAATCAACAGAATTCTTGCAACGGCTTAAGATATCGTAATCACATTTTGAAGCTAAAACATACATCTAGAATCATAATTTAAACTCTTTTCCATTTCGATTGGTATTTTTGAGTCAGATTGAATCAAAAGATGGGCAAAAAGAATCGGATAAATTAAATCAAAAACAGCAATCACTATTATTATAGTTTAATGTTTTTTGGTTATAATATCTAATACAAAAAAAACTATATTATTGCTACTTAGTACGATTTCAGAATTCCTAAAATTTTGAACCAATTTACAGAATACGTAAGGCTAACTAAAGAATGTAACAAAATTCGCTGTGTAACTTGTAAACCTTCTAAGAAAGCATTAAAAAAAGAATCTCTGATCACCATTCTGTACTTAAAAAAAAAAAAAAAAAAACTATACAGGAAGGTGTTAATATTATATGGCAATTGGTTCAAGCCACAGTTTTTCCTCTCATTAAGTAGTAACCCATGTATCTCCCACCTTACCCACTGCTTTCATGTAATCACTTATTTGGTAATATACCACAGAATGGGCAATCGCTGCGGCTATAACTTGCAGCAAAAAACCTTTCTTAAAGAGAAATATATCACCAGCTGATAGAACAGTGATTTTTCTTTTCAGCAAATAATCAACCAATTTCTCGCAACGGCTCGAAATATCGTAATCCCATTTTGAAGCTAAAGCATCTAGAATCATTACTTGAATTCTTTCCATTTCGATTGGTATTTTTGCCGCAGATTCAATCACCAGATAGGAAAAAAGAATCGGATAAGTTATATCTAAAACAGCAATTACCACTCTTACAAATGTCCAGTGTTTTTCGGTTATAACATCTAGTACAAAAAAGGAAAACCAAACAAAATCAGAGGTAACTATGATAAATGTCGGTAGCGAAAACAGATATTGGAATGAATCGATACATTTCCCGACTATCATTATTTTCGCTGCAAGATGCTCCAAAGCTCTCGATGAGAATTGATTCTCAAGCTCTAATATCGCTAATTTAAGCGATTTCAGAACTTTTAAAATTTTGAAGCAAATTACAGAATACGTGAGACTAACTAAAGAATGCACTAAGAACTGTTGCGTCATTTGAAAGCATTCTAGGAAATCTCCAAAAAAGTCATTTTGATTTCGATTTTGTATGCGAACAAATCCCCCTCCTATAATGTAAACAATAGTTACAAAAATAATAGCATGAATAGAAAAAGTTATATTTTTATCTAAATGTTGCTGTAAAACGCTCGAATTGAGCAATTGATGCCACAGTTTCCTCAGTGAAGATCTTCGTAGCACCATAATCCACCACAGAAAGATTGGAAAAATATTCAGAGTAAAATCTCCAATTTCTGTATAGTTAAGCTTGTTATGACTGATCTTCACCGAGTAGAAAATGATAAAAATATGTAAAAATGAAACAAAACTGTATTTTTTAAGTTTTTTCAAAACTCCCCACGATCGGCTTCTGTTTTCTTCCTTAAATGTTCCAATTCCAACTGTATCAAGTAAAATCCAAATGATTCTGAATTGTTTTTCGTAGAAAGATTCTGATTTAATTACAGTTGAGGGTTTCATTATGCTGACCGTATGTTTTATGAAATCAGTTTCCCCAAACTCTGAAAATAAACAACAACAACAAAAATTATATTAGCTACAATAAACTGTCGCAAGGTTATAAAACCTCTGATAGTTCCAACTTGAAATTGAACGCTATTGCTTCCATTTTTACACTAAAATGCTTATATTTACTTAAAAATGTAAAGAAGTCTTACCGCTTTAATTTTACAATGATTTGTTTTCTTAATTTCTTCCACTGATATTCTCTTAGTTCCAAATATTTTCAGCAGTAGTTGAAAATCAACTATGAAAAAAAGAGGATTTCAATCATAATAGTATATAGTTGATAAGAAAGTTTAAAACAAGATCCAGCTTTATATTGAACTCTACAAAAAACTATCACATTTTAAATAGAATTATTAAATTTACGAAAAATATTAATCTTTTTACATAAAATAAATCAACTTCTTTATTTTATTTATCAGAACTCTGTCATTTGTTGAATTCTTCTGAGAATAGAATAAGAATGCCACTTAGAAGTTCCAACATAAATTCCAGTTCTAAATCCCACTCTATTGCTATCAATTATATTTGAATTAGTATTAGGGATTAAAAAATTTAAGGAAATTATTATTCCTCATTAGATAGAATTGATTCTCTTATTTTATTTATTTATTGATATTCACTCATTTGTTGAATTATAAGATTAGAATGTCGGCAACAAGTTCTAACAATAGTTCCAACTTTAAATCCTGCACTTTTGCTATTTTTATAATAGAATTTATTAATAAATTTGAAAAAAATGTTGAATTTTTTCATAATAAAAATTTAATTTTTTAATTTATTATCTCAAGTTAACTTGAATTTTTCTAAGCAAATGTATGTTGTTGATAAAAATTTTGAAAACTATGATGCATCTTGTTCTGAATGTAACGTACGCTATTTCTAGCTAACTATAAACTTCTCTCTTTTTTCTTTAAATGGTGTAAACATTTCACTTCTTACATAATGCTTGTTCACTTTCTTAGTATATCTATTATTTTCCTTTCTTTAATAAACAAATAAGTTTTTCAAAAAAATGGAAACGGCCATATTGTATTTTGCTGAAAATCGAGTCATTGAAAAGGTTTTCGTCTTACATTTCACACTTCTTCCTCCAACGTTGACTTAAAATATGTTTAAAACAATTGGAGGAAACTACCTTACCTTTTTTTTCTATATTTTCTTTTTCAATTTTATTATAACTTCTTATATATACTTTTCACGTTTTTCTAGTATTCAGAAATATCACCCCAAAAAAAATTCAGTTGATTATTAACTCTAAAATTTGAGAATAAAATGTTATAGAAAAGCAATTAAAGCAAATGAAGTTTTAAAATATTATTAAAAAATACGCCAAAATCAATGCAACAAAATCTATAACATTATTGAAATGAATATTTGGCAAACAATAAACCATTTTTTTTTTTTTTTTTTTTTTTAACAATATGCTGTAATAAACAAAATTAAATTTCGATTTCCAATACATCAAAAAATCCAATAAATTTCATTTTCTTTTAAAAACTACATTAATTTTATTAAAAAATAGAACTAAGGATCTTGTGTATTGTAAAGAATACACATAATTTACAATTGCATATTAAAAAATAGCAATTCATCACTTTTTCATTGAAATTGATTCTTATTGATTGTTGGCCATCGAGAAACTTTTAACGAACCATGAGGAAAGGCATATTCATTTTAATGTTTCGAAAGGAATATGAACTCAATTCTGAAATTAACAATACTATCATTTTTTCCCATCACTTTCAATGATTTCTTTTTAATGGAGCATTTTTTAAATGAAACTAATAGTTATGAATGCCGCTTCTTTTCGCTTAAAAATGTAGTTATGTTAATTATCGTAATCTGCCAACCGAATAAAAATTATTTGTATGTATGATTAGCTATGGCTTATGACACAGTCCTACAAAATTAAATAATTGATGACTAACTTCGATCCCCAGTATACAATTAATATGATTAAATTTGAGGTTCAGCAAATTTAAAAGAAAAAAAAAACGCTATTAGCTTTACTTTGAATGATCAGTGCAGCTGCGCAATTAGCTGCTAAAGTCATTAAAATATGCACTGCTGTTAGAAAATATAAAATTAAAGACACATTTCATTCCCATGGCACATTTTTTTTTTTTTTTCAAAATTTTTACGAAATTTATGCTAGTAAAAGAAAATATTACATATTGGCTTTTCAAATTATTATTTTTCACAAATGCTTGTTTACAGCAAATAATAATGTTTAATGTCCATTAAAAAATTAATGGTCGTTTTATGAGCATTCTTTAAAATTGCAATGACCATTGAAACACAGGGAAATCATTTTAAAACGATGTTTCAAATTAATTCCAGATTGGGGTCACATTCATCCAGGCATTTCGATTGAACTAAGCCTCGTTAGTGTTACATGGAGAGGAAAAAAACTTAAACTTCCCACTGTTAGTTCGACGGCAAAAGAGATTTTAACCCGTAATTCATCTACTCATAGGTTATGGTTTAAGTCAGTGATGGGGACAGCGAAAACTGTTAGCTGTATACAAAGCGACCGACCGTCACCTGGGTTCTAATCTAGGTCAGCTGATTCTGTGGATAGTGCTCTATCCCTTAAGTTTGTCTCAATTGATCTTGAAGTTCCCCTGCCCTCTGGGTTGAGCTCAAAATTGCAAGGCTTTTAGAATCTTTATTTAAATCCAAAAGAGTCGACTGTTCAACCCTGGTAAGGAAATGAAATAAATTAATTTGAGCCAGTCCATTTCCTCATGAAGATTACCACAACGAAATGATTAAAAACGGGCTATGATATCGAAATAATTATTAAAAAACATTAGTTATTAAATTCGGAGATAATTATTAAATTCGGAATAGTTTCAATTTTTGAAGGTAAAAAAACTTTTTAATACCAAAAAGGAAAATTTATTACGAAGTCACTAAGCGGTAACGAACTTCGTATTTAATTCCATATTAATATTAATTAACAAACTGATAATGATATATTTATTATTATAAGCTCATTGATGATTCTTCGTTAATTATTACCAAAGTCTCAATAACTCTCTAATCGGTTACCAATTATTTTAAAGATGGTAATTCGAAAATAATCAGATGTAATGATATTATAGAATAACATTTGATAAAAATTCGCTTGTAAAAGCATTAAGAGATGGCGCCACATTTATAAAAACATCATCATTGCAAAATGCGGGCGACTTTTAACATTACTCTACGGTTTTTATTAGGAGCTAACAAATTGCATAGTGCTGTCATCTATAATGTTTCATGAAAACACCATAAAACGAATAAAATTTTAATTCCGGAAAAAAAAATATTTATTTATTTATTAAAAATTATAAGCTTTAATTCTTTTCATTCTAAAATTACATATTTTCTTCTGAAATTATGAATTATCTTAAATTTGAAATATTTGATGAAATTAATTTTTTTCAGTATTGTTAAGATCTTCAATAAAAATAAAAAATCGTGATGGTGAACTAATTTCCACTGATATATTTTACACCAATCCCTGTTATAAATTTTTAATGTGATTATCAATTCTCTACTTCCTTCTCTCTAACATGAAACAATTGATCGCTTTAAAAAATAAATTTATAAATAAAATGAAACCAAACAGCAACAATAATAACCTTATCCGAATTTTAAAACATCGATCAGAGTCGTAATGAGAGTGAGTAAACAAAAAAATTTGAAGGTGAAAATCATATTGCTCACTAAAAAAAATGCTCTCTCAAAATAAAATAGTTATAAAATCTATTCCAGATTTTTTAGAGTTTTCTCGAATTTTAGTTATCAGCCGGTTGTTCCGTAATAAATATGAAAAACATTTTAAAAATAAAAAAAATTGCGGTGATATTTATGATGAAGTAAATGAATGGCATAAACTATCTCGTACAAATTCCTAAGATTAATTAAAATATTAAAACAGTTTTATCTTAGCTTATAAAATAATGCAATAATACTAAGAAACCAGTTTATTATTATTATTTTTAATATTTATTAATTTTTTTTTTTTTTGAAATTATATTTATTTTTTACTATTTATTCTACAAAAAAAAATGACAGATAACAATTTTTTTTAGATTTAATTTATTACTACATTTTAATAATTTATTGGTACGATTATTTTAATACTACATTTTTCCCGTAACTCGCTTTTGTGCAAGTATGTGATAGTGCAATAAAAACTGCAATAACATTACGACTAATTCGAGCTTATAAAATCTTTACTAGACCAAAGCTTCTAGCTTAATGTCAATAAAACATCAATCGTTTCTTATTGTCAAAGCAGAATCTACAGCATTATTAAAGCTAAAATTAATTTTTCGTCATTAGCAATGATAACCCACACTGCCACAAATATCTCCAAAACAACCTTGGGATATCGCATTTGCAAAAAGGCCGGATATTCCCAACTCCAACAAAGGTTTTTAAGATAATTGAATATTCATGAAATATCTGACAGAAATCCAGCGGTCGCAAATGTAAGATGTGCAACATATATTTGGATATTGTGACATCTGATGTGCAGTGTGCAAAAAATAAAATGGACCATTCTGTATAACTTTTGATCACGTGATTGAATCTTCGCGATCTTAGACCTCAAATATGCTAATTAATTAGTGCAGAAAATATTTTAAATTACGAAATCAGACACAAAAACGTATTTTCTCAATATAAACTTATCTTTTATTCGACGGATTCGGATTTATTCGGATTTCCCCAAAATATAGGGGGTAGAAAGTATTGTTCCTATAGCTTGGTCCATACATGATGACATAGACTAATTCTAAGTCATCATGTATATAGTCTCATATAGGCAGTGATGGGCAACATTCACGAAAATTTTATTCATGACTAAATTTATTCAGAATAAATTTATTCTGAATGATTATTCATATGAAAATTTAGTCATTATTCATCATTCATTATGCAAATGTATAAAAAATTTTGAATAATGATTGATGAATAAACTCATTAGTCATGACTAATTTTTCTGAATAAAATTTTGAATAACCAGCGAAAAATGCAATCGATATGTCTTGGTCTATAACGAGATGCAAAACATCGTTTGCTCTTAAACGTCTTATTTTAAGAATTTTACTATAAAACTAAAACAAGTATGAATATTTATTTTTATGTTATTTTAACTTACTCCAGCGTAACATACTTAGTTGTGCTAAAAAGGAGGTTTATAACAGTTTAGTTACTTAAGTTCCTTTTAAAATTTTGTTCTAAAATCTATAAAACACAATTTCTTATAGTTTTTGAAAGCAAACGATAATCTTTTTTTAAATTTTTAAATAAAATTTTAACTTAACAAATTAAACGCTTTTTTGCCATGTAACCATTTCTCAAAAGTATGCATTATGCTAGACAAAGGTAAATTTCCTCAACTATTATATAAATATACTTGAAAAGGATTAACGTTTTATTTGTAGTTGTCATAATCGTAGTCAGAGTATTCCGTACCCATTTTTGTTGACCAGTGAAATTATTCAGTTATTCTTGGCTAATGAATAAAGGATACTGAATAAAGAATAATGAATGATTTATTCTTTATTCAAAATATTTCTGACTAATGAATAAATCTTTATTCATTATTCATTATTCAGAGTTTGAATAATTATTCATCATTCTTTATTCATTATTCTGAATGACAAATGCCAGGCCATTGACTCAGGAGAGGTAATTGTAAGGAGATTGTAAGGTACTACACAATTTCTTACATCGTTTTAAAGAATATAATTTTACAAGGCAAAATACACAGAGTGAAATCGTTTGAATAGTTCAAATTTTAAAAAAGTGTTATTTAAAAAAAAATTTCTGTTTATATGGAAAAAATAAGCTTTTGTGTTTGATTTCGCAGCTTAAAATATCCGCTGCACTAACTTATAAGCACATTTGAATTCACCCTCTGGAACCATTAAGAGTCAGTTTTAGAACGCGATGATTCGATTATTAAGTCAAAATTTATTCAAAGTTATTTGGGTTTTTTTTTTTGGGGGGGGGGATTCACTGTATATCAAAGAGACTTCTAACAGAGATATGCGACTTATCACTATCATCTAGAGCTCTGAGCCTGGTGTCAATACAAGCTAGAATTGTTTATTAAAAGCCGCAGGCAAACTTTTGCGCTAAATATAATCTTATCACTTTCCGATTTGCTAACGTATTCAAACTTCAACTTTTTACTGAACACTTCAAACAAAATTTTTTGCAATTACATCATACAATAAAATTTATTGTCAATAGAAATTGCTGACCAGTTTCTAACTAAATAAAAAGCTCTAAATTCAACTGTTGCTTTGGATTCGATGACAATACAAGTTTCAATTGTTTTCTGAATACAGCCACGGGAATTTATCACCTATTAAAATGTTTTCCACTTTCCAACATATATACTAACACACGCACAAACTGAAAAGACGATAGTAAAGAATTAAAATTTCATATATTTTTTAATTCCAAATACTTTTCAAGTAGACGTAAATACAGAAAATAATAATACTTTTGCGTGACCAAAATGGAATAAAAAAAAAATAAAAAAAAAAAAAAAAGAATCTTTTGTTGTAATAAACTTCCATCTTTCACCGAAAGTTCCCCTGACGTCTTTTAAAATTGATGCTCCTCTCCAGAGATCTTTCTTTTTTAGGCCTAGCAAAAAAAAAAAATATTTTTTCCTTTTTAGTTCCCTTGTAAGAAGCAGTTTCTAAATTTTTTATTTTATTATTTATTT
This sequence comes from Parasteatoda lunata, assembly GCA_949128135.1. Classification (NCBI taxonomy): domain Eukaryota; kingdom Metazoa; phylum Arthropoda; class Arachnida; order Araneae; family Theridiidae; genus Parasteatoda; species Parasteatoda lunata. The sequence goes on along the minus strand of OX421975.1, from coordinate 42,800,482 downwards.
ATGGTTTCATTCAATCCAAAATATAGAAAAATATGCTTTCGTTTTGTAATTCCTTAAAAAGTATATTCTGGAATCTATTTAATTCTTTTTGGATTTTTGATTTCCCTTGTACTTCGCTGGCCTATTGCATGCATAAAAATATTTCCAAAACCACGTTATTTAATATATTTTGTCAGGAATCGTTTCACCGCGAAGTTAACGATGATTGCGTCGATTAAGGCGATCTGACCTGCATAAAATAGCGACAAAATAATGACAGAACACGCGATTTCCATGAAGATTTTCAACCACTCGATAAAAGTATAAAGAACGGTATAACTTTCCGTCAGTGGACTTGTTATTTTAGACAGAGCATGAAATGCGCGTTCGTGAAAATGGAAATAGCTTTGAAAAGCGCGTTTGAAATGTGGTTTCAACTTAAAACGCGTATTGATAAAAAATAAACAAGACTTAAAATGCAAATTTTAAAAAATGGACATAGCTCAAATTGCATGTTAAAGACACTAAACATAGTACAAAATGCGAACTAACAGTGTTACACAATGAATTGAAATACATAACATCCAGGTCATTATAAAGAAAATAAAAACTTCATTAGGTTATTTTTGAAAATAAAATAATAAATACATGAATAATTCTCAGTTTTCGGGAGTTTTTATGAGCTCAAGCATTGCAGCGTCGGAGTTACCTTTCGAACATTAATAAGAAGTTAATTGACCAACGCTTTTTACAAAGCTGTTGTTTTACTTTGGACAATTGCGAATATTGACGATTTACACCATTTACATAATTATCGTGTGGTGTAACTACCACTATAAATATAAATACCAATTTACTTGGATATAAAACGTGTTAACTTGATTAAAACTTGAGATATCTCTTGATAAATGAAAGTTGTTATTATCGATAACTAAATGCTCCTATTGACTACCTCTGCTGGACGTGATTTGAACTCGCCAGCATTGTCGGAATTGCCCCCATTGAATAGTGGATTTGTTCTTTAAATAGCGCTCAAAAATCCAGTTCAGTAAAGGTAACAATTCTCCAGGTCAATAAATAAATAACATTAATCAATTAGTGGTGTTCGTTCATCGAATTCTATCACGGATAAAATACTGGAATGGGAGTAATGTGGCGTAACTACCACTATAAATATTAAATACCAATTCACTAGTATATAACATATGTTAACTGAAATCTGTCTAGAGGTATTCTTTGATAAATGTAAGTTGATATTGACGATAATTATTTTCCTTTAACCAGACTCGAAAAACCGCCCGTCCTCGGCGGTCAAAAATTCCCCGCGAACAACGAATTTCTCGAATCCGACGTCCGCGCGGACGGCCAGTTTTCCCATTAATATTCGTGATACATTTTATTTGCTTTTTTGAAGGAGTAGATAAAGAACATTTTTCTCAAGAATGGGTGTCATTAAAATTTGAGATATATAACATCGTTAAACACCAGAAAACTTCAGCCCTCCAAGCCCAAGTTATTTATAAAGACCTAATGCAGCAAAATGACCCACAATACAGCAACATACTGCGCATGGTGGAATTGATATTTTCTCTGTCTGGGAGTACTGTAGCAGTTGAAAGGGACTTTTCTGCAATAAACCCACAAAAAAAAACAAATTATGTTCTGGTCTTAAACAAGAAGCGTTAAACGCAATTATGAACATCTACCAAAATGGAAAACCCCTTTCAGATTTCTGTCCAGAAACCTCTGTAAATCATTGGCTTGATTATGGAACTGGCAAACGTCATATTTGATTCATTTTAAAAAAGCAATACCCTCGGATAAATTGACATTCTAGATAACTTGACCTTTGTCATTTAAATTACTTCATGAAAGAAATACTAGATTACTATTAGTAACCTAGTATTTCTTTTATTACTGTATAATGTAATCCTAGTAACTACTAATTCATTGTGCAATTTATAAAAAGGCTTGTAATAAAAATGAGAAAATAATATTTTTATTTATTTAGAAGCTACAGGTTAGTTTCAAAGGAGGACGGGTACTTTGTTGGACATGCCGTCCTCGGGGACGGGTAAAATTTCTGAGTTTTTTCGAGCCCTGTCTTTAACTGTAGATGGGGCTGATGACATTACAAATTAAGATAATTTGAATTGCGCATTTAAAAAAAAAAAATAGACATAGCTCAAATTGCGTGTTATAGACGCTAAGCATTGTACTAAATGCGCATTTTCAATGTTAAACAATGAACCTAAAGACTAAGCATTTAGATTATTTCTGGGAAGAAAAAAATTACTTATTTAGGTTAATTTTGAAAACAAAATAATAATTACATGAATAATTCTCAGTTTTCGCGAACTTTTATGTGCTCTAGCAGTGCAGCGTCGGAGTTACTTTTCGAACTAAAATTTTAAAAATGCGACTTTTTTAAAATTCTATTTCGCCGGAACTATTCGACCGATTTCGATCACATTTTATATGTTGCCATGTAAAATTACGTTCATTAAAATAATGTAAAAAATTGTATACCTCACATTTCAAACTTTTTTGACTGCTATAAAATAAAATAATAACAAAAATAAATATTTACTTAAAGTTATTTTTTGGATGGAATCATCTGAAGGTAGAATAACTTTATAGTTGTGTTAAAAAAATTTTTCGCAAAAAAATAAAAGGAGAACTTCGACAGTTTATTTTTTGCGATATTTTTCGCAAAAAAATATAATGAACAGTAAGGAGTGAAAACGGTGGTCCGCTTTCCTAATTGGACCATATTTCCCAGATTGAGGTTATCACCTATATTTTAGGAGTCAAAAATCCAAATCCGAAATTTTTAATCAAGTAAATTCTAATAATTATAATTAACAAGTATAAATTGAAAAAAAGTAGACAACTATTTGTTATTGTTGTCTCATCCGCATTTTATCGTTAATAGACGTTATACACGAAATCTATTTTGTTCCCATGAAAATTAATAATAATAATAATTAAAAACGTTGCAATTTGAACTATAAAACAGTTACAGTATAAGTCAATGCTCTTTTATAAACAATTTTTCAGATCCAAAAACATTACATAAATTTCTAGCAATCTTGCAATTAAAAAAATAGAGACGACTAGCAGACTATTTAACTAAAAAGATATATTGCTTCCGCTGAATAATTACTAGTCATTAGTATATAGTAGTAACAAATATTACGTCTTCGCTAACATACTTAATAAGATAATTTTATGAAACTTTTGAATAAGTATGTCAAACTTTAGCCGTGAGTTATCATAATTAGTAGGTGAAGCCATTTTACCTGGAAATTTATAAGATAATCATCCTTTCTAAATAGTTGTTTTCGCTTCTAACTAAAAGACATCGAGCTCATCAGTTGAGAGCTCATAAATATGCAAATAAATCACTTACCGTGGTTACTTTGATTCATTATTCTTTTATAATAGTGTCACTAAAATAATTATCGGCACTTGTGATTTAAATTTACTCTCGATTAACAAGGGAGGATATTGTTATTACATCTACAAATCATATATAGTTTATTTATTTATTCTTATTTTGGAGATTTTTATTTAATTTTATAATTAAATTAAAACACAAAAATTGTAACATGAAAAAATATTTTAGAGCTATCTATCTGAGAAAAGGTATGGTCAAAACTACTAGAATATGGTAATTGTTTCTGGTAATTATACAGGTATACCGGTATAGAGTGTGGTAATTGTACTTCTGCCCGATATACCCTATTCTGATGTCTTTTTTAAGGTTAAGTGCCACTGTTTGGTATACATTACTTGGTATATTTTACTACACACCTTGTAGAGTAGTTACAGAGGTAGATCGCCTATTGGGAATCTACCATTGAATCTACTATTGGGAATCTATCATTGGAAAATAATTCTTCCAAAGTTAGGTGTTTATATTGATACCGCAAACAGATAAATTTTTCAGGTTCACCTTATCAGGATTCCTTTATCACCTTATCCTTAAGTATAACAAGCTTAACAGTTCTTTTCATATTTATTTATCATTCACCAAAATTTTTCTAATAATTATTGTTATTTATATAGCCAATCCTGTATCTTTATACTTCGTTTAACGACAGTTTTTCCTTTAAGAATGCAATAAGTATTGCTATAAAATTGCTGATCGCAGAATCACGATAAAAGGATAAACTTTAGTTTAATAATAGTAGTTTTTATAAATAAATATGACTTTCAAATCAAGTGTGTGCTTGAAAGTAGTAGTTTAAATAGTATCAATAGTTTTTAAAATTAAAAAATAAAATATCAAACTTAAAAAATTTCAAAACTCTAGATGAAATGTAGAATATATAATAATATTAAGAAACGGTTCCTGTTTTGAAAAGATTTACATTGACAGTTAATTTTAAATAAGCATTCCATTTAGACTTAAGAAAATAAACAATATTAATACTGCTTTATTTTGTGAAGGCAAATAGTTCATTGGAATTAAGCTGTTAAAATATAAAACCTTTATCTACAGTTCTATTTCTTAATTAAAGGATATTATAATTAAAACTAAGTTTAAGCGGTTGTTTTAATTAACTAAACTATTTTAAAATAGTTTTACTTGACTTTTAAAACAAGCATATTGAGCCCCTACTTTGAAGAAAAAATCGAAGGAATGAATGAGCATTGCTATAAATTAATTTTGACTGAAAGGCAAATTAAAACGCAATTTTTCACCCGTTTCAAAATTATTACAGCACCGGTATGGTTTCAATAACATGATCTTTATAATTTAAAATGTATTTGTTAAAATAAAGTAAATTATGTCAACGTAATTTATATTCTTTGATTTTGTGAAAAATAATTGGAGACTTCAGCTGTAAAAATTACTTTCAAATCAAGTGTACTTTTGTAAATTGTCTAAAAATGAATAAAGGACTGCTGTATTCAATAAAGATACTAATCATTAAAAGTTATAAGCTCGTTTAATAAACTAAATACAAGGTGCCGCAAAAATAAGGTAGAAATTAAAAATACAACAATAATTGCTCTCTTATATATTTAAAAATGTGTTGATGAATCATGTTTTACGCATGTAAAGTAATCTTAAAGTGATGCTAAACTTATGCTCCTTAAATGTAATAATACGATATCATGTTCCAAATTGAACGGAAACACGGTTCGATTTAACACGATATCACGGTACAAATTGAACGTAAACACTGTTCAATTTAGAACGAAATCATCACTCAAATCAAATTAAACGGAAATACGGTTCGATTTTACAAGATAACAAGGTTCAAATGGATCGGAAACGAGGTTTGATTTAACATGATATCATGGTTCAAATTGATCGGAAACGAGGTTTGATTTAACAAGATATCAAGGTTCAAATTGATCGGAAACGAAGTTTGATTTAGCATGATATCATGGTTCAAATTGAACGGAAACACCGTTCAATTTAGCTCGTTATCACGATTGCAGAAAATTTGCGCTGTATATTTGCATGTTTCAAGGAACCGATATTAATATACTGGCTATGATAACAGTGAAGATAAAAAAGAAGAGCAAATGCCTTGAATAACTTTTGATATAATGATTGTATTTTACGTACTAGAACTCAATCGATAACTCAACCTTAAATTTGCAAATTAATTTGCACAGACTATATTTTAGCATAGGAACACAAAATCGTACTTTCGTTTAATAAACATAACTTTTTCTACGGTGGATTTGAATCGTGATCCTCAAAAGGAAAATTAACGTTAAAAAGCCGACCACTCTCCTGTCTAAGTAACGAAAGTGGAAAACCAACGTTTATGCTACTTTCCTGTCTAAGTATTAAGACCATATATTGCATTTTTCGGTTAAATTACCCCATATTTTGAGGGTCAAGAATCCCAATCAGTCGGGGGAAAAACTATGTTTATTCTGAGAAAATGCAGTTTTGTGTCTGATTTCGTAACTTAAAATACCATCTGTTCTAATTAATTTGCATATTTTATTTAAGTAAGTCCCTAGAACCATTATGATTGAGTCTTAGTGAGTGAAAATCCTATCAATGTATCAAAAGTAATTCAGGGTGTTAACTTTTTTATTTCCCGCACTGTATATCAAAATTTGACATTAATATTTTTATTTATTTACTTATTAAGATACCATGATAGTGTAAAAAGAATGTCAAGCACCATCCGCTGAACTTATTTTGAGTGCGCTTTGCACTAAAGTATAGCTTAAGTTTTTTTACCACCTTGGTATGGTGCAATTTTCGTTGAACTTGATTGTACGATAATATGGTTCAACTTATATTGAAACTTTATTCAAATTAAAAAAATTTTAGTTTCCAGTCCTTTAGCACAAAATTATAGTTTAAGGTGGTTATATAATTCAATGATGAACTGATTTTTCTGAGGGTTCATAAACTCATCATATTTAAAAGATTAAATTAAAATGAGGATTTAGATTTTTATAAATCAACATCTATTTCCCGCCATTTCTTTCTTTCTCAATCATAATGGTTCCAGGGACTTACCTTAAATATTTTGATTATTAATTATTATTATTAATTAATATTATTATTAATTAATATTATTATTAATTAATATTATTATAATTAATATTATTATAATTAATAATAGAAATAATAATTATTATTATTAAGTATTATTAATTGTAATTAATTGTTATCATTATTTATAATTATTTTTAATAATATACTTTTTATATAAAATATCAAATTAAACCATATAATTTTGAAAAATTAATGATTTTATCCAGATGCAACTATTTTAACTTCAAATATGGTTCACTTTAAAAAGTTATTAAGATGCAGCGAATTAGCTTGGCATTATAACTCAAGGTTTTATAAACTTTTTCCTTTCTCTTTCTTTTTTTTTCTTTTTTTTTTTTTTTTTTTTTTTCTGAAAATTTTCCCTTATAAATGTGGATTTCCATTTCAAAAGTAAATTAATTTGCGAAAGATTTATTTTCAACATTCTTTTCATAAATAACATTTGCAAGAAAAATAATGAATGTGAGAGAGTTCTTCCATTTAAATAACAAAAGAAATAAATTGAATTTTCAGTTTACAAATTTTATTGTGATATGTTTTGAAATCCATAAACGTGAAAGTCATACTTGGTTTAGCAACAAGAATGGGAAGTAAAAGTAAAATTCATGAAGTGATTCAAACAAGGATGAAAGTATTTTCATATATATCCATGTAAATATTTGTCTTTTCGGAAAATAGTTTTAACTTGTTCCGACAAAAAAAAAAAAAAAAAAAATTCTATAGCTTTTCCAGTGGTACACGGTCAAACGGGGCATAAAACAGCAATTTAAAAGATTTTTTTTAAATGTTTTTGAGTATTCTTATTAAGGAATATAAAAAATTAAAGGTAAAAAAAAACGAAAATTGAAAAATCAGCATTTTAATTTTTATGGTGGTTAAAGACGAAAATGTCATCTCACACAAATAAAGATATTTGTTTTCAATTAAAGCTATTTTCAGATAAATTGTGTAAAAGTATTTGGTTATTGTAAAATTATTATAATAAGTTCGGGAAATATCAAAATGGGGTTACCTGCACGTGACGTAGCACTGATTGGCTATTGAAGCGTGGCATTCGTTTGTTTGCATTTTATTTCGGGTATGAGCTATCTTAAGTGTCACATTCTATGCTCGTGCATATTTGGTTTATTTCTTACCTAACACTAATACTGGCAAGAAAGCCATGTAGAACATATACCAATTAGGCAATAAAATTTCCAGTTACACAAAACAAAAATAATCACTGTTGCAATAAAATACATGAACAAATAATATATCTAGGTAAAATAAAAGACGTTGACAAAAAAAGAACTATATTTCTACAAATTAGGTAAGTGATAGGGCGTTACATATTAACTTTACGTTAATTAACATTCTAACTTGTATGGAGAAGCTTAGCTCGGCTTTAACAACGAGCCATCTTGTTTGAAAACATCCAGCTGGAGAGGAGATCATTGGTCACGTGTCTGCGAAACAGTGATATTCTTCTTCTTGAGTTGCAAGCACCCAATTGTACTGTAATCTGTTCTATAAAAAAATAACCTTGGCAGCAGTTCATGAATAAGTAATCACCGAGTAGATAACTATGATTTCAAATTTTGTAAATTCTTCGGAGGAATTTGTCCCATTGTTACTTACTTGGCGAACAAAGAGTATCTCACAGGATCCTTTGGCCAAGGTTACTTAAATATGATGTAAAAATATATGTGCCCCTTCCCTTCCGTAAAATGAAGTATAATAGTCTATGTATTTGTTCCCTTTATTTGACGTATAAAGATGTATAAACTTCCTTGTAAATATAGTATAAATATGCAGGAAAGGAAATATGATTGACTGATGGCCATAATCGCTAAGATCTTTTAATCTCTGTCTCCACAACTGATTTCATTGAAATATTTAAAAACAGTATTTTTATTTTTTTTTTCCGTAGCTAATTCATTTAAAAAAAAAAAACTTGGGATAAATTTTTCGGGAAAAAGATTTTCCCCTCAGTTGATAGTTTCAATGTCATCTTATTAATGGTCATTTGACTGTTTTGTTAGAATATGGTAAAATATTAACATTAAATAAACTGTTATTTAACCATTTTTTCCGAAAATTTCTTAACAGTGTAAAACAGTTTTGTAATTGTAACGCCGGTAAAAATATGAAAAATATTCTAGGTAATTTATGAAAATCATGTTAAAAAAAAAAAAGATCATCTTTCATTCACTTTTCACTTCCTACCGCAATCTGATTATTGTGAATGAATATAGTCAACAAATATAAATGACATTGGAATTTTCATGTATACGTACGTTTCTTTAGAGGAAAAGGTATAACCGCAAATAAATTTTGATTTCAAAACAAAACTTGTTCATAAGTGCCTCATTTAATTGGCGAATGGTGCAGCGGTTTTGTTTTCGTGTGATACGTGTATGAATTTCCAGATGTTCAACTTCCGAGTTTGTGGTATTGTTGGGACGTATATATGGATGGAGTTTGCACTTCCTTAAACCTTTCACCTCAGTGTTTCACACTTGAAATTTTTTAAGACAAAAAAAATAATAAATAAATTTTTAAAAAAACCCTCACATTTTGATTGTTTAAAAAGTAACTAGAAAAAGTGTAGTACTATTTATTTTTGTAAAAGAATTTCATCGTTTTTCGATATCACTCTCTATTTCATTTTTTCCATTCATTATAAGCGACTTTATTACGTTTTTTCACAAATATATAGATAAAATTTTGAAGTTAACACTTCCTACTTACGTTAATGATTACGGAGAATAATTTACAAAATTACAACAGTATACTTATTGCGGAGCTACGCGTGATCAATTTTTAGAATATTGTATCAACCAGTAAAGTTTCATTTTTAATTTATAGTTATATATATATACGTATTTACCATTTTTTTCTACTACTTTCCTTATTTAGTTTTCTGGTCTTTTTCACGTTTTCTACAGCGTTTGATGTCCCGATGCCAGTCCAAGAAATTGCAAAAGTCAGTTCTTTGAGTCTTACTGCCAATTCATTGCCATTTTTAAAGTTTTGTTTTCTCTATGATATCAAAAAGCTTTTCTTTGTTTCTTACATATTACTCGCTTTCAATCTCATACCATAATTAAATCCTAGCATCTACTTACAATTAACAATCGAAATTTAATTTACTCTATCTATACTGAATTACTAAATCCACTCGAGATCAGATTTATTCAAGTTAGGTGAAATTTTGCATGCAGCTTCCTCACTTAGTTTTTTTTCTTATTATTAATTAATTAGAAATAATAAACTTTTTATTCCAAACATAAAATTACACGGGACTTTAAAGCTATCAGTAGTTGAGTATTAATGCCGTGACAAATATAAAGGCCTTAAACCCAATTGTTTTAAAAAAGTTATTTTTTTAATATATGAAAATAAAAATACATGGCTCAGGAGATAGAGTGTTCACCTTCCAATGCGGTGAACCGGGTTCGAATCCCAGCGATGGCTGGTCGTTATGAATTCCGTATCTGGCTTGCACCGACCACTGTGCCGCTGTGAATTATCCTCAGTGGTAGACGGATCATGGGTTAGAGTCCCCTTGCCGTCAGGCTAACCATGGGAGGTTCTAGTGGTCTTCCTCTCCATGTAACGCAAATGCGGGTTAGTTCCAACCAAAAGTCCTCCACGAAGGCAAATTTCTTCCAATACTTGATCAAGGAGTTCCCTTGTCTTCTGAATTGGGTTCAAAATTACAAGGCTGCGTAGTTGAACATTAGTAGTCGTAATTCCAAAAATTCGGTCGGCTGTTCAACGATGGTTATAAAATTAAATACAGTGATAAAGTGTACTGAAATTCATATTGACCAGTGACTGCTGCTTTTTTTGAAGTGGAGAGATTTCTGTATTATTTGGGCAGAGCATGTCAAAGGACAGTTTAAAGCACGCATTGCTATAGATATGCAGATCATCGTTATTTAAAATTACAGATAATTTTTAAGCATGTGTCGCGTAAAACTAGATAAGAAAAATAAAAATAATAAATAAATTAATAAAAACGTAAAAATATTTCTTCAGCAAGTAAAGGTTAGATTATGCTTCGCAATGTGTGAGTAAATATGACATTTTTTAATGTATTAAATACACATTCTGCTCTGCGTTATCAAATTTTATGATTCATTTCGAATTTCCAAATATTATCAGTTTTATCTTAAACATACAAACCCTGATGGGCATTTATCGCTGTTGCTGAAATAAAATAAAAACTTGCAAATCATAGATCTTGAAGAAAAACAAAACTAGATGGAAGAAGCTCGAAAAAAGTTGAGAACAATTAAATAAACAATTTTAAACGTGTAACAACGATCTCAATAAACAAGATGCGTCATGTGTTAGACTGAAGGAAGAAAGGAAAACCTGTTATCACGTAAAATGTCAGGTGAAATTATTTGCTACCAGATGAAGTTTATTATTGTTTTTGTGTTTATGGCATCTATTATTATACTTAACAACCTAATCAATAGCAAATATGCCACACACGTGATTTCACTGTTCAATTAACTACATTTTATACTGTTAATTGGTCACGAACACAATTCGTTGTAGTCCCAATTGTCTGTGAATTAGGGAGGAAAAAAAAAAAAAAAAAAAAAAAACACCTTGAACTTTTCCAAAAACCAAATTGTTATTTATTTACTTTAATTTTTACTGGAAACTTCCATAGAATATAATACTGTGTTAAAATTATATTTTTGGTAGGTATATAGTACTCTCCACAAATTATTAAAATAATTTGGTTTGTTCCCCAATAATTTAACGATATAAAGCAAAAACGAGAATTCATACTTTTTATAAACGTTTTTCTGTTATATAACCATTTTAGTATTTGATAGGATATTAGGACCTGACTTGAGGACTTGATTGGACGTAATATTTTATGTATTTTTATTTATACAGTCCTTTTTATATATATTTATATCTAGGATTAATGCGAGAATTAAAGAACGAAATGATATTTAACAAAAAAAAAGTTTACTCCGTACACTAGCAACTCAACAGGAAATTTTATTTAAACTTTATATAATACAAACATTTATAACAAAATTATAGTAAAAAAATTTTGATTCTCTTATAAAATTAGATATATTCAATGAACATGTACGGTAACCAATTAAAAACAATTCATGATTTGATTGTGAAAAATATTGTTTTCTTAGTAAAGCTATAAATTTTAAAGATATTTCAATTAACTATTATTTAGTTTTACATTAATGATTAATGCGATTTATTTTAACTTATGCAGGCAACTTGAAAACTAAATTTTAATTTCTTGAATATCGAAATTCACGAATCGAATTATTGATTTTATATAATCGTCTGCTTTAAGAAGCTATTTGGGTATTTTTGTTCCATTGGCTAACTCGTGGGGGCTGGTAAAAGCAGCTGTTTGGAAAAGCAGGTGAAGTGAATATTGGTCTATTTTTTTTAAAAGGGTCAAAGGGGTTGTTGATTACTAATTAAGACTTCGGTAATGCACCCATTTTCTGGAATGTACTCGTCCTATGTTTGGTCTTTAGAAACAAGATCGTCTGTTTAATTTAAAATTTGAATTTTAACACTCGTAAAGAAATTTTTTTTTTAAATTCACTATTTTAATATTTTTTTTTTTTTTTTTTGAAAAATTGCATTTCTTTTAAGATAAGCGAAACATTTTTATTTTAAGATTACAGAAAAATCATTTATTTAAATTGTATTAATAATATTTATGTCTAGTGATAAAACATAATTATATTTTATAAATTTATAGTTACTTGTTTGAAATTGTTATTTTTACCTGAATTATCAACATGTATATTATCAAAATGTATATTATCAACATGTTACCTGTATTTTACCTGTATTATGTACCTGTGTACTTAACTAATTTTATCTAGATAAAGCAAAAGTTAGTAGATGTTTTGAATTCAGATGTTTTTTATAGATCAAAATAAAGCAGAGAATTAATAATAGTAATTGCAGAAAAAATAACCCTGTGTTAAGCATGTCCTTTCGATATAACAAATATCGCCATAAAAGTAATTCATTTATAGTTAAAGCTTTTTTGAGAGAAACTGATTACCATACAATCATTTATACTTAAGGAAGAAAAAAATTGGTACAATTGACTATGAATATCCATAATTAAATTTAAGCCGTGACTAATCTAGACAATTGTTTGACTTAAAATAAAGAATTGAGTAAAATTGTTTTGGTGTTCCTCCTAATTTAAATTTCGGTAAATTTTTTTTAATGGATTAGGGTTTCGCTTATTAGGCATTTTTTCTTCCTTTGGTTGTCTATTTTTCAGTCTTTTAAAGTTTTTTTTTTTTTTTTTTTTATGTTAGGCATACCTAATAAGCGTAAATTTAAAATTATTCGGAAAATACTGTTATGAGCACGGATCAAAAATTAAATTGTCCGACGTGCCCGTGATATGCATTTTCACTTTAATATTCCCGGTAGGGCAAGAAAATATTTAGCGATATCGTAAAATACTAATTTATCTCCCCTCAAATTTTGAAGAAATCTTTGGAAAAAGCGAATGAAGTGTACCGAAGGGAAAGATAAATAAAATCGATTATACTAGATAAGAAGTGTATTACTGAATTTAATTATCTAAATAAGAATTTATTAAACAAAGATTTATAATTTTTTACTTTCCTAGTAATGCTTATTTTTATTTAAAAAAAAGTTTATAGTTACATAATTTAAATGCGCACATTTAGTGCCTTTGCTTAAGTATTTGGCATATTTTTGAATAATTTGATTCTTATGCGCATAAATGTTAGTAGTCATAATCGTTTAAAAATCAAAGTAAATAATTGTCTTCTTTTTTTCTATTTATTTTGAAATAAATACTTTCGTTTTAATTTAGAATCTTCTTAATTTAGCTTTCTTCGCAAATTAGCTTTCTTCTTAATTTAGAAAATTTTATTTTTGATTTGTATGACTTAAGGGGGGGAAGGGGGGGACCCCACTCTGAATATTTCAAAAATTCGAAAAAAATGTTATTGCATTTTTCGAATCTTTGTACCCTTCCTAATGTCTATCTAAAACGATTTCTCGGTTACCTAACTTCGTTTGGAAGTTATACCGGAAAATAGAGAGTCGTCGATAAGCAGATAGAAAGGCCCGTTCGGCCAGATTAGAAGGGGCGACATTCTTTTTGTGTCTCATCCATTCTGTTGACTGTATATAGAAACTTACTGTAGGCATTTCATTTATCGACTATTATATATATGAAATTAAAAGTTTTCCACTACCATAAGTCAAAACTTTAAACGCGTTTTTCTCAAAACGCTGTTTTTTTGACCTGGCCTAACGTTTTTCTCATGATCTATTCAACGAAATAAGCTGTACGTAAAGCTGTACGTACGTAAGCTAAATTACGTAAAAATATATTCTCTAGAAAGTAGCATAGGATTTTTTTGATATTTTTATATTTCGATTTTATATTAGTATTTTAATGAATATTTTTTTCATGAAAACCTTAACTTTTTTTTAAGTTGCCGCCATTTTGGTAATTTTGGGAATATCAAAAAACCGCTATGCTACATTTTAGATAATGTCTTTATGTTTCAGAAAATCTAAACAAAATCATTTTCTTATGTTTCAGGCCTTCTAAATCCATGAGTCCAGTGAGGTGTTAGTTTTTGATGACCAGACACACACGGAGCTGCCACCAACTTATTTTTTATTATTTTGAAAAAGAAAATTTTTTTAAATAGACTTAAATTGTAGCTAAATAACATTAAAAAAAACAAGGAGTCTCTGCATTGTCTCTATTATTTAAAAAAAAATCAAATAAAACGTTAATTTTTTACCATATCAGGGTGGGGTCCCCCCTTAATATTACTTACTTTAAAGGTTACAATGAAAATATATAAAAATTGTTCGGTCATCTTTTAAAATTAAGTTTTCTTATATCTATAGTAATAATTAAAAAATGATAATAACTCATCAAAAATAAAAAATAAAAATTTCTTTTCGAAACTATAAAAGACTATAATTTAATATAATATGCGACGAAGAATGATTTTAATCTAAGTTGTTTGCTGTATCAAAACATTTAATAGGGGCTGAAGTGTATGTTTAGTGTTTAATCTAAGCAAAATTAGCATTAAAATCTCACAATCTTTTTCGAATGGAAACTGAAATAACTCCCTTTATTTATTTATTATTTGCATACTTCATGCAAACGGTTGATATTTTTACATGATATGAATTTTATGCATTTTGGTTTCAGTATAAATAATTGTGTTCACGTATTGAATGCAATTTTAAGTCATCACTTTCGTTTAGGTTATAGTTTCGTTAGGTTAGGTTCGTTTTCGTTAGTAATTATTTTTTATGAACTTTGCAGTGATAAATAGTTTCGTTCTAAAGGTTCAATAAATATATATTTAAATAAAAAAAATTAATTTCATTTGATTTTGTAAATATGTTTTGAAATGCTCTCTGCTGTCTTTTATTTCGAGAATGTATGTATATATATCTATATATAGCAGATTCTAGAAATAAATTCTTGTGTCTTGTGCCCCTCTATACTTTTTCTTCACGCTACACCTATTTGTGCACGGTTCGATGACATTCGAAACATCAATTTTTCTCGTTTGAATTCGATCGCTCAATCAATACATGTGCCTTCTTTTAACTTCAATCATTACGATTCCTCCATAGATTATGCTAATCGCAAAAACAAGTTTATACATCGAAATTTTGCGTGTTTTTTTTCTTCGTAGGATTGAGAAAAATGTTCTTATTTCTTATATTTTGCGGCAGTTCTGCAATTTTAATGCAATTGTTGATGCTGTTTGACATAATCACAAACGCAATTCCATTACTTTTTCATATCTTACATTTCCTTATTTTCGTACTCGTTGGCAAAAATCTGAGATTAGTCACAAAATTGATTTCTTGGTAAATTATAAAAGAATTCTCTCAAATGAGTTTCTGGGTAAATTTTTGGGACTGAAGTCCACATTTTCATCTTGGTTAAACTAGGCCAGACTAATAATAATAATAAAAAAAAAAACGCCTAAGGCCAATAATAGTATTTCACGTCTATTATGATGCCAGCGTAAATGAATGTTTAACTATTTTATGTCCATTTTAAATTAAACTTACCGTATATACTGGTGTAAACGTTGACTAAACTAAAAAAACTAACTCTATATTTTAAAACTAAAAAGCATAAAATATATCTATCTATCCTATAGTCTACAAAAATATCCTCAAGTTAAAAAGAGTTCACCTATTTCTCTCGGGATAGGATACATTTGCCCTCAAATAATATTATTGTAAAATCTTCGAAAAAATGTGGAATTTCGAATTCTTTGGAAAGACAATTGGTAAAAACAAATTTCTGCGGGACTCAGCATTTTAAATTTGTAGCTTTATAATAGGATTTAAGAGTTTCTTTGTGTTATACTTTCATTGTGTTAATCTATTTTGAATTTCTTGAAGAAATTACCCTAATTTGCTTAGTTTTTAAAATTTTTTTCCAAACGTTTTTTAAAAATTATTTTTTCTAAAAAAATATTTAGCAAGTAAAGAAAGTATAATGAGAGAAAATGCAAAATTAATTGAAAATAACACATTAAAAATAGTTTTTGAAAGGAATAAATTGATAGTGAGTTATTCATACCTATCTCATTATTAATAATGTATCGATAATTCAACGATCAACGAATATACAACTTTATTTTTGGTACATGAGTTGACACTTTAATTTTCGTAATTTATTAATTATTATTTTTTTTTTTGGGGGGGGGTTGAAAAATTCGACACCAAAATATACGGCAAACAATTCACAACACTCGATTACTAAGTATTTGGGGTAATAATGCCTTATGGTTAAGTACCTCTTTTGAAGTACCCTTGCCCATGCCCTTTTGATATAAAATCTAATTTTTAAATTTTAATTAACGAATAAAGCGAAATTAAATAAAATTAATTTTTGAATGTCAGAAAAATGTCTGATGAATATGATAGTACTAGGGGGCTAAGCTCCCTGTTCGCTACCGCTCACCAACCCCGATGATTGCTTCGCAATAATTGTTTTTTCTTGGCAGCAAACAGTTTTTCAACTAAAGTTAAAATTATTCACTTAACATATATGTACTAAAAGGGAATTCTGTTTACTTACGCGTTTGCGCCTCTACTTCCCACGCCCAAATATTACTATCTATTAGTATCATAAACACTTAGATCTCTTGGTGAACAGAAGTGATTTTTCTCATTATCATTTTTTTAAAATAGCCGACTGTGTAGGGGGCAGGAAACTGTCAATGCATCAGAAAGGTTCTGGGTTCGAATCCCGGGCAAGGCATGAATGTTTCTTTCTCTCTATCTGTGTTCCATGTCCTTTCTCCTATGTGTGTGAATGTGACCCAACCTATAAATGGGTTGTGGTAGTGTGACGTGGGCGATGCTGCTCCACCGCCGCGGCTTCGCCTCAGGTGCCCACTGGGTAACGAAAAGAGAATTAGCAGTTCTGACACATTCTGTGGCTAATGGACAATAGTTCCAAGTGCCGGCCATTAAAAAAAATTTTTTTTTTAAAAAATAACATTTATATTCTTATAACATTATATTGTTCAAACAAATTTGATGAGTTCACAACCATAATTTAAAATTTTCGCTAATGATAGCAGTAACTTTAAATTAGGGATACAAAAATATTTAAAGGAAAACAATACCTTTACGACTTTTTGTTAATTTAATGCTGATGACAACCTAAACAATTAGGAAATGGATGGGGGAAAACTGGATCCTACCACGTGATTTTCCGGTCAATAAAAATGCGCCGACAACAATGGAAAACGGTGTTAGACCATTACGAATTTATGTTATATAGAGAAACCCCATTTTGTTATTTTTATGGTCACAGTACCCAAAAAATGACCAAGCTATCGAATTTTTTTTTTTATTGCTTATAATAAAACTTCAAACTATTTTGAATGCAATGAAAAAAAACATCATCTCTCTATCTACATTTTTAAAAAAGTTATGAATGATTTTAGATAGTCCTAATACAGAAACTTGCTTAGCAGACAGACTTTAAAGTGCCTTTTCTCATAGATGATAATTTTGTGTTTTAATCTTAGTTAAATCCCTAAGGAATTTTTTCTATTTAAGATAAAACTTTGAAGTAAACTTTTTTATCTTAAGTATAATACACTTATTTAAACTGTGCATGGAATAAGCATTTTATAAGGTATTAAAATTTTTACAGCATGTGTTGTATGTACCTAACAGGAATTTTTAACCTTTTTTTTCTACTTTTTTACAAAATAATCTATAAAAAATATTCTAATTGATGTATCAACAATTGAATGCACAAAATTATTAAGATGTATATTCTAAGCAAGAAGAAAAAAAATTTTTTGAAAATATGTTAAAATAAAAAAGCCTTAGGGATTTAAAAATTGTAAATTTTTTCAATTTTTTTTAAAATTTTAAAAAAGTTAAACAGTTTAATTAAGTTTGGAAGATAAATTATTGATTATAAGTTAAATGAGCATGTAAAGCATCCACAAAATGAATGATTATACCTTTATTTAAAAAAATTGTTGCAAAGGTACTGTGACCCCTTAAATAAAAAAAAAAAAAAAACGTTTAAAATCAAACTTTTGAAAATATTCGAAACATGTGTATAATATTTTTAAATACAGAGTGCCTTTAACAATACAATTTCAATGTGTGTGTGTGTATATATATATATATATATATATATATATACTTTCAACGACGCCAACTTGAAAAATGAAATTAGAGCGGTTAAGAAAGCAGATTCAATCTAATTATTCGCATAATAAATATTAAAAAAAAATAACTTCAGGCAAGAACTAGAATGAAGTTGATTTAGAGCTTTCATTTCACTGCCCTCAATATTTCATATATCTTCAACCGAGTCAGTGTACAGGTCAGAGAAAACGACTAGCTTTTCTAATCAATCAATCAACCAAACTGGGCAGATTTTTCGCCAAAGAATGACCATAGAGTAAACCAGTAAACTGTCAAACAGGATATTAAAAGTACTTTTCCTTCGTAATCTTATTTGAACTTCGTTTTTTTTTTTATTGTTATTGTATGCTTCGAACTATGATTTATGAAGGATACGAAATAGATTTTGTGGACAATATTAAAAAATAAAAATAAATAAAACCGGATTTAAAATAAAGCTTTCTTTCGTTCTTGAAGAAACAGTAAAGTATTTTTAAAGTATTTTGTTAGAGATAGATAAACGATTGCGTGATTATTAGAGATATAGTAGATAATATAGTTAATAGATGATACAGTTTTGATAGATGATACAGCTAATGCAAAAATTATTACTATTATATTTATTTATTTATTTTTATTTTTTTAATCCGCTAAGTATTCCCGTTGTGGGTCAAATTCTGTATTGGAGTCCAAGTTGGATCTGCAAAATTTTACATAATATAAATAATACAAAGATTATTTGTTTGATATAATAAATAATTCACCACGCAATAATTTCAGATTACATTTACATAAAAATGGATTTAAATTTTATCCAACTTTTTCATTTATTTATTATTTTTTATTCATTTATTTATTCACTGTTTATTTACTTTTGAGCTACATTCCTCTTTTCAATTTTTAGCGTTTTCTAATAAAGGAATGAGCCCTCGGGCATCTTTACCCCTGTTTGAATACAGTTTATGTAAAAATAAAATACTTTTGATGTTGCCCTATGAGTTCCTTTCTTTTAAAGTAAGATAATTGAGTTCAATAAAAAGCCGACCGACATATCTAATTAATTAAATATTAAAGTTAATTAAACACATGAATCACGTCAATAATGCCATTTCTTTTCTTTTCAATTGAATGCGTTTCCTTGTACAATCAAAAAACGTATATTTTGTGTTGAATTTTCTATTTTTAATACAATCTAAAAAATATTCTGATGAATAAGCTGTTATCTACCTTCCCATTTGTTTGTTTCAATCTAAAGTGTAATCTAAAAAATCCTTTGTCAACATTGCGCCACTAGCATTACTTTTTAACTTTTTTTAATAAATAGAAATGACTAACTTTACTGCGACTAGATTCCATTTCCTGAACTAATGAAATCTTATGGTTTTAAACATTTGAAGAAAGATAAGTTTTTTGAAATGATAAAACGAACATTTGTGAATATACATTAGTCAAATTACTGCTAAGTACCCCAATAATTATAAAATGTCGAAATGAAACTTTTGTAGTTTTTCTATTTATCTCATAAAAAACCAATAATTCAAATTTTAGCTTTCTAATTTCTTGGGAAGGGAGAGAATTAGTGATAAATCAGTGAGGGAGGATAAGATTTTGTTGTATTTTATTTACTTATTTATTTGCAAAGCCAATCTTCTTGTAGAAAACAAAACATATTTATAACATATAAATAGGTTTATTTTGTTATATATTTAAAATGAAACAAAAAAAAAAAAAAAAAAAAAAACATTTATCAATAAATTGATCAATATATAATCATGAAACATACATAATAAAACATTTGTGATTATATTAGCCAAATTAACTCTAATTACCTTAACAATTATAAAAAAGCGAAATGATTTTTTTTTTTAAAGTTTTTCTATTTATATCTCATAAAACCCTATGATCCAAATTTTAGCTTTTAATTTCATGGGAAGTGAGCGAATAAATGAGTCAGTGAGATTAGAATCAAAGAGTGAGGGCTTTGTCTTATATATACAGTATAGATTTCGTTGTATTTTTATTTACTTATTTCATTTATTTATTTATAAGGCCAGTTTTTTTTTTCTTTTTCGATAGAGAATTAAAGGTATTTATAATGATATAACTTATTACTACACTTATTTTTGTTTATTATTATTCTTATTACCTTATTTTATTTATTTATTTTGTTAGCGGTGATAAAGTAGCGAGAGTTAGAGCTTTTATCTTTAATATTTATGGATCACAGACTCAGGATGAATGGCAGAACACAAATTTATAATTCGATTCTACAAGAAAAACAAGGATTCAAACTTTTTTTTAATTAACATAAAAAATATTTGAGCAAGCTGATTACTAATCAAATACTACTATAAAATCAATGCTACTCTTTAAAAAATTGTATTGTCTTTTGAATATTGTTTTTACACTTGTCATTTTTTCTCTCCATTAATTGTTGCTTGACTTCCGCTTTTGAATGAGAATGATGCGATGATTATAAAGAGTTAAGCAAATAAATGAATATGGATTACATTGCTTTATTTTTGTTCGTCAATGAACTCTAATTCATCCATTGTTCGCCACAGTTAGTGCTGGAAGAACAATTAATAATGTTTTTCCTCGAATGATGCTGGGTGTTGATTCGTGGCATCATTTGTTTGAACATCTCAGATAATAAAATCGAAAAATGTACGGGCAGGGCCCGATTAGCAATTTCTTTTCACATTCATTCATTTGAATGTAAATAAATTACTTGATTTTATTTTGATTAATCATTTAATAATTATAACTATCATTCCTTAACATAGTATACAGATGATACATAGGGTGATTAAGCCCAACGGTTGCAAATTTGGAGGTGAGGTGGAGGTTGGCATAAGGTTTGGGAATAACACAGCAACCGATGGTTGGTTTGCTGTTCTCCCTATTTAAGAATTGGCTGTTCGTGCGCATTTGAGTCGGTATCATTCGTATAAATTACCTAAGTTTTACCATAGTCTGTTTTCTGATAAGTGCTTAACAGAAAAAAATAGCCCATTTATCTTAACTTGCTGATTTGGTGACCAAATTGGCGAACTTTGCAAGTTAGTTTCTTAATCAACAAATTATGATAAACAGATATTTTAAAATTAATTTTCCTGCAATTTTGGTCAATTAACATGGCATGAGCGGAAAATTAAGATAACATAGATAAATAAAAATATCGATTCGAATGCACACTAACAATCAGTGTGAAAAAGGAAAGGGCATCTAGTATGATAAGCCTCTAGCCCCATGGGTTGCTATGCAATGAACAACTAGCTTAGTGATGTAACTAAGTTGACTGTGTTAACCGAGGTTAAAGTTAAAATATAAATATTTTTATCATAGTTGATCTGAATGTAAACAAAAACAGATTCTTCAGCGTGCAGGGTTTTTTCTCTTCCACAAAGCTGAGCTCATTACGTAATACAACTGGTTGAGCATCTGTTCTGGCTTCAGAGATCTTTTCATATGAGGCAAATGTTCGAAAACGAAACAGTTAAAAGATTCCGCCACATTCTAGCTGTGTATTCTCAATACTTAAAATGTGCTCTATCCTCCTTATTTTTAACCAGGTCACTCGGTAGACAGATAACACAGCTATAAGCCACACTTTTTTTCAAACGTCGCTTTTTAAAAGTAAGCTGTTCTCTAGTATTGTTCAATATAGATGGTCAAAAAATGTACATAATTTCCTCTAAATAACAGTGCATTAAGCGCCACGTTGTTTCTTAATAGCACAGAATATTTAAATTCAAAATAATTCAGACCACATCTGTTTGAATATCATAGTTTATTTCTCTTAAAATATATTTCATATCTTGAGTCAAATATTTTTTTGTCAAAAAGTTTAATTTAATAATAAAAATAAAATAGATTTAAAGTTTTAGTGACATTAGTGGTCAAATGGATGACCCGTTTGGCTGGATGCCTAGGGCTGTAGACGCTTTCACTTTCCTTTCTGCACGCACTGCCAAGATTAGGGTATAATATTTCCTGAAATAGTTAGAATTATGGCTTTTACTAGTATATTTTTAAAATTTCTTTCGGATGTTATCTTGTTTGTCAATATTCTTAAAAAAAAATTTTTTTTTGACGAAAGTATACTTTTATATATTTTGGAACCTAATACATTTCTCAATATAATACGCATATCTTTCAAACGAATGATGGGAAGATCCTTTTGAGTTTGAATTCAATTTTTCGGCAGAGTAGCAAATTTAAAAATTCTTACGCTACTTTAAGTACATCAAGAGTCCATCAAAGAAATGCCGGGTAGGGGAGATTTCTTATCTTCTACTTACAATGACAAATACCTGATATACGGTACCATCTCTGATGCATTCCACTGCCGACATTGTTGCGGACATAAATTGAAAAGCGGTTTTTGAATTTTTTTTCTTCTTTCCTTTTCTTAAATATTTCTCCTAGAGTTCGCAATGGAATAAAAAAAAAATGAAAGTGTGGAACTTAAAAAGGATCCACATTTTTTACCTTCCACGCAATTCTTGCGACCACGCAGAGAAATCTTGAATTAGATGACTTTTTGTCGAGGAATGTCATACCCTCAAGATTGGATGAGCGACCCAAAAGGGCAATTAATATTCCATTTAGGTCAGACGACTTTCTTCCATCCGATAACGGCTTTGATCAGTTGAGTTAAAATAAGCAAAATTCATTGTGAGGTTTTTTTTATAGGCTTTGTTGCTGGTGGCAGGATTTTGTTTTCGCAGTTAAAACGTTTCTATGTTTTTTTAGCTGCGTTGATTCCTCTCACGTAAAAGAAACATTAAATGTTACATTTTGTTAAGAAGGCGTCTTTATCTTAAACTTAGAATATATTTCAATTCTCTCAAGAAAAAAAAAAAAAATTATACAGTTGGATTCACTTTCGTGGGTGATTTGGAATGTAGTGATTCAAGTAAATAAAACTTTTTCATGGAAAAAGGACGAAAAGTTAAAAATTAGTAGTTTTTTGAGTTTAAAATTAATGGCACAGGTATAACAAATTAAAAAAAAAAATTATTATAGTTAAATGAAAAAACTGAGTTACTCTAGACTAATATTTGACATTTTGTTTCTCGGCACACAACAAAGTGAGGCTTACATAGCTAAGGTACCGAACTTATTTATTTGCATTAACGTTACCAAAAATATATAACGTCTGTATGCCTAGTTGGCCCAGCTTTGAAAATGAAGCAATTTTTTGAGTTGAAAATTAATGGCACTGATATAGCAAATTTATTTTAATTAAACAAAAACACTGAGTTACTCTAGATTAATATTTTGTCCCTAGGCATAAAAAAAATTTATTCTATAATAGCTAAAGTACCGAATTTATTTATTGTAAAAATTTTATGAAAATATATTACATTTCCTCACTTACGCTCCGCTTATCCCTTCATCAAAGATTTGTTTTCAGATTCTATAGGAACTAATCGTCGAATGAATTTGAATAACTTTGAAGCACAATTAGCTGTTTCACCTTCCTTCCTAACAAAGAAAGAAATGTTTTAGAGTCCCTATTTTTACCGTCGGAGAATAATAATTAATTATTGCAGAATTATTTTTTTATTAATTATTGAGAATTATTGATTATTATTAATTATTGAGAATTAATTAATTATTGCATTACGCTAAAATAAATAATTAATTAATATATTAAGCTAATTAAAAATAAATAATTAATTAATATATTAATCTAATTAAAAATAAATAATTAATACATTGCACTAAAATTCTCCATTACTTTTTTGTTGCTCGTGTTAAATCTGCATATTCTTTTTAAAAAAAGTAATAAGTTGCTGATTTTTTATTCACATTTTTTTAAAAATTTTCTGTTGTTTTTCTTATTGACTTTTAAAGTAAGTTTTTTGACAAAAAAAAAAAAATTTTTACATTTCCTATTTTTCTAGCATCAAATAAATAAAACCAGCGTTAAAATGTGCACCATAACAAGATGGAAAAAAAATTGAAATCAAATTTCCGAAAATCGATTGTTTTCCAAGAAAAGGTATTTGTTACTCTAACATTTAAGCATGAACGGCTCGCCCTCTAAGCTATTTTGAATTCAATTGCAAATAAAATAAAGCACTTGCTTTTAAGAAGGACACTTTTAAGTGATAAAATATCTATTTTTTTTTCCCCGTCATGTTTTTCTGCTGTGGTCCTTATAATATTCACTTAAGAAGCAGCTAACTTTAGCAAGCGCGTTTCTCTGAAAAGAACTTTGCAAATACGTTTTAATCACGATTTATCCATTCTTTCACTCGTGCAATTCAGTGTAAAAAAAAAAGTTTTTCAAAATAAAACAAAAATGAGTCAAAATAGCTCCGAGACAAATAAAATCGAATTTTAGAATCCCATGTATTGAGTATCATCTCAAAATATCATATACTTAATTGCATCAATTCATATATTCTGGATATTTTTTTTTTTTTTTTAATAAACTTGAGATACAAATTACTACTAAATAATGTTTAAAAATCAATTCTTATCCAGCTGCTTCAAAAACAAATGGTTCATGTAAATGTTACTCCATTATTTGTTCACACGAACGAATTATTCGTGCAATTTTCTTTTCAATGACCCTAACCTGAAAAATGTAGTTTTCAATAAGCATTTTACTGTCCACTCTTCTAATTACGTGAGGAACACGATATTCACAGTATTTCGTGAGGCTAAAAATCATTCTACGAAAAGTGACTTATGTTCCGTAAACAATGAAAACTTTATTCTTCCTGATGTTCATTTTTTAAATATATTTAATCGTGCAGAAGTTTTTATATTTCGAATATATATATATATATTTATAAATATATATATATATATAAAGAGAGAGAGAGAGAGAGAAAATTATTAATAAATAATTTATTTTTAAAAAATATGTAAACATTTAAAGAAAATTAAAATACCGGAAACAAAATAAATAAAAGATATAATTTTGTCATCAGCTCACACGATTATATCCGCAATGTAGAGTGCTTTCTATTATTATACCAATATAGCCAAAGCAAATTGTATACCTTGCGACTGAAATTTTCTAAACAGTTATTAAATAAAAAAGAATAAATTCTGAAAGGTTTTTTTGCATAGAATTATTTTTAAAGAAATCAAATTTATAATTATGCGCTAACATTATTTAACCAGCGAAGAAAAATTTAGACATAAGGTACACGATAGATATGTTCCCTATCAAGAACAAGATAAATCATTAATTGCTGCACATGAGCCGCGATGGCTCAGGGGATAGAGCGTTCGCCTTCCAATGAGGCGAACTGGGTTCGAATCCCAGTCGATACGAATTCCGCATCCGGCTTGCACCGATCACAGTGCTGACGTAAAGTATCCTCAGTGGTAGACGGATATAGGGCTAGATTCCCCTTGCCGTCAGGCTAACCGTGGGAGGTTCTCGTGGTCTTCCTTTCCATGTAACGCAAATGCGGGTTAGTTCCATCAAAAAGTCCTCCACGAAGGCAAATTTCACCCAATGGTAGATCCAGAAGTTCCCTTGTCTTCTGGATTGAGTTCAAAATTACAAGGCTACGGAGTTGAACATTAGTAGTCGTAAAGCATTAAATTTGGGTCGGCTGTTCAGCGACGGTTATAAAATAAAATTGCTGCACTATGTTGAAATAACATCAACTAATCTTGATGCCCTAGAATTTTGCTTTATTCATATGAATGCCGATTTCCTTATTAATAACATGTATTCCTCACCGTCTCTCCATAGTGCGTGGAAATGCATTTTATCCTGATTTGCCCCTCTCAGCGACCGTGTTTTTTTCTCCCTTCTCGGCTGCTGTGGTTTTAATAGTTTGGTTTCTTTCTTTCATTTTTTGTTGGCAAATTTACGTTTTATATTTCAAATCTCTTTTGTTTCCTCTCATTCACGTCTGGAAAATGGGCGCTTATTACTTGAACGCTTGAATCATGTTGACTGTTATTTTCAATATGTATATTTTAGAAGCGAATGAAGTTTTTAATCAAGTAATAAGGTGATGTAACTCAAAATTATTTCTTAGAAAATCTCAGAAATTATTATTCCTTAGAAATCGAATTAGAATATTTTAAATATTTCAATGAAACAATCTTGTACATAAATCAGAACAAACGACTAAAATTACAATAATTAATCATCTTATATTATTCTGCAGTAAGAGAAAAAAATATCCATCACTAATACCCGCTAAGTCAGACGAATAAAAGGCGAAAAAGTAAATTGCCCCATCAAGATTCGATAAACAAAGTAATTGAATGTTTGCTTTACAGAAAAAATAAGAAGCTGATAAAACATGTGATAACAGAATTAATAAAGAAATCTTCTCGCCGGTTGCTGAAAAGTTGGATTCAGTATTGGGAAGATTTTTATCATTTGTTGCTCTCTTGTGATATAAAATTTTTGATCATTAAGTTACAATACGGAATTTGAAAGTTGTAAAAGTGCTTCGCCATTAAGTTGCAAAAGTTCTCTGCAATTATTTTTTTTATCCTACTTTAATTTCCATAAATAATGAATTGTAACTAAAGCGAGAGGTTATATTTGAAAATGTCACAAACAAAATAAGTTCAGAATGCTTTCTTTTCCCGCAGCAGTATAGATTATATTCCGTCGGCACTGCACACTATTTCAATAATATATTCTTCAAGTTACATCCCCCTAAACATTAAGCTTCAATGCAATTAATGAAAAATATTTGCATTTAGTTATCGCACAAATCAATTGTTTTGATTTTAAATTGCGAAAAAATAACTAAAATAAAGATGATTTACAAAATGAATTTATAAATAAGGATCCCGCAGATAACTGATCGTAAAGACACGGTTCCCAGTAGAACACCAAAGTCAGGCATCACTGACGGTGTTGCTAAGCGGGTGGGTGACCACTTTGATCAGCCTGCGTAAGGACCGAGGGTGTGCGGTATCCGTTCTCGTTAAACTATTCTACCTGCACCGACCAGTGCTGACGTGAAATATCCTGAGTGGTAGACGGATCATGTGTTAGAGTCCCCTTCCCGTCAGGAGGTTCTCGTGGTTTTAATTAGCCCTAGTGCGATGTAAATAAAGTACCAACCAAAGAGTAAAAGGCTATTCAAGTGAACGTTAGATATTTAGCACATGTAACACTAATGCTGAATACTTACAACCAAACCCAAGATTCAATTCGGTATTTTAAACAAGTGGTGATTTTCAAATTATTTTGGGCAGCTAGAAACATAATGAAGTGACAGTGAACTTTTGTCCCTGTTAGGGCGCAATACTCACAGGTAACACTAATGCTGAATACCCACAACCATACCATATACTCAATTTAGAATTCTAAAAAAGAAGTAAATTACTTTGGGCCGCTAGAAACATAATGAAGTATCAGTGAACTTAGTGTCCCTCTTAGTGTTCAATATTACCCACTGATGTATCTACATTTATTATTTTATTTTGTTTATTTCTTGCATAATTTATGAATTCATTTTCGAATAAAGCCGTACGAATAGAGCCACAGATTTTAAAATTTCCCCCCTTATTCTGTAATTCGTACTAAAATCTTATTTATTGCAGAAGTCTTGCTCTTAAATGAACCCATTTCTTTTGTTTCGAGTTCAATCTCCCTGAAAAAAATTTGTTTTGGTTTTCTCTCAAATCCTTAACACTTGGTGCCATGGATGAGATAGTAGACACTGGAAATGGAATTAGACACGAGCATACTGGAAGTCTTCGGCTGATCCATAAATTTAATGTTTTCTGCCAAATAAACTTTTTTTTATCAACTGGAATAAGAAAAAAAATTCCTCCCCCAAAAAAGTACAGACGACTGTTTTTACCCCGAAATTAAATTTCTTATTCTACAAAATTGCTATCAGTAATCTTGTTTTAGAGAAAATCTTTTAAGGAAGGAGAGAACAAGCAAGGAGAATCAGCCATTAATTAATAAGGTGACAGGCATTGAATTTAACCTTCGTTTGTAGAGATAGAATCAAAAGAGAGTTACGAAATTAATCTAAATCCCTGATATACTTGAGAAAAAGTAAGAATTTATGATTTTTACAGACTTCGCTAGTAAATTAATGGAGCGGCTTGATCCCTCTTTAGCTCTTGAGTCCCATGACCAAATCAACACCCAAGTTTAAATAAGTCTTATGCTCTACCTGAAATTAAAAGTCTAAAATACTTAGAAATGAATAAAAACTAAATTACATCAAAAGACACAAAAGATAAAATTGCTAATAATAAAATAAAAACAAATTTAATTAACTAATTTTGTACAACAAAACACTAGATTTAATTAAATAAAAGTATGCATTTAAATAATAAACAAAATAAGTAAAAACAAGAAACACATTTTATCATAACCAAACAAAAAAAGATGAAATGCTAATAGTGATACCTTTCAAGCATATGTTGTATTATGCATACTTCGTAATTATAATTTGTTTTGAAGGACCTATTAAATTTTCAGCTGGAAAACAAAAATGTTTACTAAAAGGTTTTAACAATTGTTCAGATCACGTTTTAAAGTTAACTATTACACTGTAAACTATTTTCTATCAAGTATTAAAATTAATTAAAAATTATCATTACATAAACTTATGAAAACTAATTTATTCTTAGTTGTTTAATTTTTAAGGCAATAATAAAACATTAATTAATGATTATGTATGATTATTGACAATAGCAATGAATATTTTTTTTTATTAATTCAATGGTTGATGTCTGTTCCAGTTAATTAATATTCAGTCAACACACATATTTTGAAAACGAATAAAGACATGAAAGATTTGTTTTCCAAATCAGCTCATCTTTTATTATCTTATTATATTATATTTATAATATTATCTTTTAAGCAGGCATTTAAATTAAGGCAAATTATTTTAGCGATTTTTGAGAACAAAAGGTTTGTGATTAATTCAAGACTATAAAGTTTTGATTTAATCACAAACATTTATTTTTGAAGTACATTAATAAAGTACTTTGTATCTAGTTGATTTTAATAAGGAAAAATGGAAAATTTTGGATACTATTTCTATAGTAGTAAATGATTCTTTCTTCTAGATGGTGAACCTAATAGGGAGTCATTTATGAGAATTTTTGTGTACAGACCTTTTTTGAGAAATTAACTTAAAAAGCAACCTTTTGTAAGCTAATAAAGAACCTGAGTGATTTTATAATTTAATATAAGGCACAACAGCAAGAAAAACTTCTAACTTTTTTTTTTTTTTTTTTTTTAAGGAAGAAAAAAGAACGAACATTCAACAAAATTTTGCACTCTGACCACTAAAACAAAAACTAATATTCTAAATAATATCTTAAAAATTTATTTATTTCAACTGTACAATTACAAAAAGTAGTTACAATATGACTGAAGATAAGTTAGAATTCAGAGATAAAAAGATTGTTTTTAGTACATGTTGACTAAATACTCTCGATGTCATATAAAGGGCTAAAATATACAAGATACAAAAATTATTACTCTACACATCTGAGTATAATGTACAAAAACATAGCATAAGTTAAAACTAATATTTAGTCGGTAAAGCTAAAATATATTGCTGTCACAAATTCTTGATATATGTGCAATCCTTTGATTTTTGTCTTGACACAGCGATACAATATTATTTATGATTTTTTTTTACACAATGTTTATGTTGACCTGAAATAATTGCACATGTACAGAAAACAAGAGGAGAAAAAAAAAACAAACAAACCAAAGGATTACTTAAGTAATGCTTGGATGTACAAATTACATATCTTCGGTATTCATAATCACAGTAGGGAGGCAGTTTTTTGAAACAATAAGTAGTTCTCCGCCCGAAACAACTAATAAAATTGTGTTCTCCCTGTTGTATCTGTTATAGTTAAGATACAAGGCATAGTGGTAAATGTAATTTCTATTGCACGAGAACACACTTTCCTTTTCATGTGAGCAGCAAGAACAGTCTATAAGGCAGCCTTCCATACTTCTTTCAAGCAATAGCATCAGGCCATTGGTCCACATTAAGAAATACAACAGTTGCCATTTTTTGTGAACACCTAAGGAAATAAAACAGGCAATAATAAATTAGCCAACGACAATAATATGATAAATAAAATATTAAAAAGAAAAGTTATTAAATTAATTTTTATGTTTTATGGTAAATTTTAACTAAAATTCCATTGATTAACAACAAAAAAAGTCAGAAATTTCTAATTTTTTGTAATAAGGTATGGAAAAGGTACTAGATAAGATAAACATAGCAGTTAGGTTCAATATAAAAAAAATACTAAAATTATTATACATTTTTTATTAAAGTTAGAGAATGATAACATGGTTAAGTGATCCTAATTTTTATAATTAAAAATTTTAATAGTCATTTAAATAGGGTTGTAATGAATATTTTGCCACTATTCGGCTGTTTTGCGGAAAATTCGACAAATTATTTTTAGGAAAATACTTTTTCAAGCAAGTCTTTTTAATTGTTTTTTTTTTTCCAAAAGAAAAAAAAATAATAATCTTAAAGCTATAGTCTTTAGCTATAATAGATTATTGGAAAAAGTTTTTACTCATATTTGTTAAGTTCTAAAACTTGCATACGGCTTGCAAATTTATGTCCAGGGAAACAAATGGAAAAGCGAAATTTGAAGAATTTAAGTTAGATTTGTATTTTATACTGAACCACGAGATATATTTTGGCAACTCAGTTTTGTGACGTTTTTATTTGCTTAGTTTTTGCTGTTTTTACTATTGAGCAGCATTTCAACAGCGCGCTTATACCGGTAACATAGAAATTTGTGATTTTTAAAGCTAAAGTTATGCTTTAAGAACTATTAATAATTTTTTTCTCCAGTTTTATGCCCTTTTTTATTAACTTTTCTTTATATAGGCGTTTTTATTGTGACATAGCATATTCTAAGAACGTTTCTAACGAACTTTATTCTTTTATAGTATCTTTTCTTCTAAAAATACGTCAAAGTAAAAAAGTTTAATAGGGATTTTTAGCATTAAATTTTTCTTTTAAAAATTAAGGCCGATTTCTGTTTTGGTTTCTATTTAGCTTTTTTTCCTTGAATTTTTATTAGGATGAGGCAAATAAGAGGGTTTGATTTAAGAATTAAGATTTGTTTCTTCTTGTTTCTCCTTTTTTACACTTTACAACTTTATTTATATTTTATCTTTAATGGCTGGCTGTTAGCCAGTTTTTCAATTATCTTTAATTGCTTACAGATAATTTAGTTTTTCCCCTTTACACCATACCAATAATATAGTTAAATTTTGATTATTTTTCAATAATGATAAAACATTCTAATATAAAAACATAATTTATTAACATTTTTTTTTTATTAAAAAAAGTAACTATTTGACTGCCGAATACTCAGCATACGGCCAAATTAATATTTGTTACAACTGTAGAGTTCCCTCTAAGAATAAATAAGGGTAGAGTGCTTCCTCACAGGAAAGGGCACTTTTGAGTTTTGAAAGGGCATTCACATACTGCTGTTAAAAATCAATTTATGCAATAACAGATTGTAATACTATGCAATAACAGAATTTGATCAATTTGTAAATTACCCTCTTATACTATTTTTTTATGTGTATATTTCACAAAATACTATAAGTACAAAGTAAGTATACTCACATTCATTATCTAAACAACAGAAAAATTTAAGCTTTTAAAAAAATAATTAAAGGCAAGCTAAAAGACAATCTGTGTATATAAATATTCTTATAAAAAATAATAAATAAAGATTAATTGATAAACAACTTTAAAGCTTTCTTTACATTTTAAACTAAAAATTGGGAGAAAATAAAAATTTAAAGGCACATTTTTAAATAAAAAGGTATTTATTTTAGAAAAAGGCATTTATTTACTAAAATTTAAAATCACTAAAAAATTCATTAAAATAACTCCCCCCCCCAAAAAAAAATAAATAAATAAAAGATATGAATATCTCTGGCGCCGAATACTATGCGAATTTTAACTGTATAACCAAACAACATAAGAAAAAACTTATTAAAATGAAGAAATGAAATTAAACATTAAAGTAAAATAACTATCAATTACAAAATAAAGCAGAAGTGGACTTTTTAATAAAACAAGTGAATAAGAAAAAAAAAACCTTTCCTGAAATAATAAAGTAAAAAGGCAGTGTTTTTTTACGGGATGGCGCTTATTTTTACAAAAAGAGAAGGACGTGCGCATTCATAGAGATGAGAGGGGGCAGGCTTCTATTCTAAAAACGATTAGGGAGAATCTGCTACTAAAGGAGTCAGGCTCTATATTAAAAAAGTACTAAATATGTGAAATAAGGGGAAAATGATTTTGTTGTTGTTGTTGTTGAAGAAATGATAACATGGTTAGGGAATAATAATTTTAGTTATAAACATGTTTAAAATATTAATTTTAATGGAAGTAACAGCTTAAGTCCTTTTTTTAAAATAACTAAGTGAAACAAAAATATTTTCTTATCTAGTCTTTTGTCCTTTTAAAGACATTAGTATCGATCCATTACAAAAATGTCATTTTCTGACAGTGAAAGAAAGATTAAGTGAAAGAATGAGAGGATAAGCATTGTTTATTTTGAAGTTGATATACGTGGATAAGTTAAAATAACAATATATATTCTTAAACTATCCCATAAAAAGAAATTAGAATATTTATTAACAGATTTTTAGAAAATAAATTAACTTCATAAATTTCAAAAGTGCCCGAGTCTCACATCAAGGGAATGAGAAAATAAGCATTATTTGCATCTGAAGGTTTCTCATAAAAATAAATAAAATAAAATAACAATATATATTCTTTAACAATCCCTTTTGAAGAAATTAAAACACTTATCAATATAATTTTAGAAAATAAATTAGTTTCATAAATTTAAATAAGGAATGAGATTATCAAGACTTATAAAATTGAGTAATCACTTTTAATGATCTTTATTTGTGCTGATTTCATCGATAATCGAAGTGAATTTTTAATCGTTCTATCTTCAGATATTACAACGGATTTCCATGAAAATTTTAATCGAATTTCGGATAGCTCATTTAAACAATAATTTTAGGATGCGTTATGATTGTCCCGATTTAATCGTAAATCCAAACGACGTTTCGATAGTTTTTTTTTCGGGGTGGAAGGCAACGCATATCAACTATAGCAACGCATTTCCATATCATTTCGAAAATAAGTATTTCAATGCGATATTAATATGGCACATGAGTTTTTAATTATGCAGTTAAATAATTTTTAAGGTGTACTTTATTTGTGCAGATTATATCGAAAAGCAAGTTGTTTTTAGAATTTTTTTTACGGCAGTCAGCTTTAGAGCCTGAAGGCCCCACTGGTCATTTCTTTAAACCAAATTTACATGTTTACACACAAAATGCTTTTAAATATTAAATATAAATAACATAAGTAAATGTCATGTAAAGAGGTCATGGTAAATATAAGCTTATGTTAATTTTAAATTTTTGTTAACTCAATTCCAATGTACAATTCTTAAAACAAATCACAAACGCAAAAAACAATTAGAGGCCTCTTAGGTCTTAAGATAGATCAAGCACTGGTTAGAGTATTTCATTTC
Organism: Parasteatoda lunata; assembly: GCA_949128135.1. Lineage (NCBI taxonomy): Eukaryota > Metazoa > Arthropoda > Arachnida > Araneae > Theridiidae > Parasteatoda > Parasteatoda lunata. Next base: position 42,766,701 of record OX421975.1, on the reverse strand, counting down.
CACGTTATTTCAAATTTGCAATCTAAACAATTTTATTAGAACACGCAAGGTTAGAAAGGAAGAGGAATAACTTTATTTTCAACTGTTCACTGTTATAATTCTGTTTGTAATTTTTTGATAATTAAAAATTACCTTCTATCAGAAAAAAAAAAGTAATAGTAACATCTATAAAATCTTTTAAAATGTTAAATATAAATTCCTAGATCTGAGATATATTCCCAACTAATTGTTGTATCTTATTTAGCGTTCTAATAGTTCTAATTTTAATCACTTTAAACTTTATAAATTTTTTTTAAGGTCTATTTAATTTGCATTATTATTACTCAAAGCATATTATAAAATAAAGATACAAATTTTCCCCCAAATGTTTATATTTACTTTGATGAATCTGTTATTTGAAAGGAAATATTTTTTTTAAAAACAATATCAATTTTGCCGAGCTCATTCTAGGACAGGGTGCAAAAGTTTAAAAAAAGGGCATTATTATTCTAAAAAGGCAACAATTTACATGTTTTATTAAAAAACATTGTCAATTAGTAAAAGAAATTTTTTTTACTTTTCTAAAAGTAGCAAAGCAATCATATTAATTACTAATTTTTATTAATAAATTAACATATATATTGAGTTAATGAGCTAATTAGCTTAGTAATTTATTTAAAATGCATGCATATATTAATAAAATAATAAATGTATGTTTTTATGTGTCTGTAGTAATGATTTAATAATTAAAATGATTAATAATAATTACGATTTAATGATAGTGGAAGTAACTGCAAACTTTCAAAGACAAGTGCAACAAAGGGGTGTGATGGCTATTTTTCCTCTCCCATATAAATCTATGTATTGACAGCAATGACAAACTAAATAAAAAGAGTTGAAAATGATAAAAGTTTAAGAAATCCATTGCAGAGTTTGGGGAAAAATAAAGAAGGGTTGAGGAAAGAAAGGGCAAAAAGGGTATGAAGTCTATTACATCAGGGGCAATAGGGTGGATTCTTTTGACTAAAAGGGCAGCAGGGTGCTGCGCCCTGTTTACCCTGCCTAGAATGAGCTCTGAATTTTGCATACATCACTTTTGGATGAATTATTTAAAAGTATTCAATTAAATGCAAACATATATGAGCACGTTGACAGATAAAAAGGATATAGTGCCTAAAACCATTATTATAAAAATTACCATAATTGCCGTCACCAAGCCTAAGCACTTGATAATGCTTAATTTGTTAACTTGCTGTTCAAGTGGCCATTCACTGAAAATTTTGTGTACCCCTAATTTAAGCCGTGATCAAAGATACAGATTATTATTATTTTTGATTTTTATGTACATAGATAACATCCGCGCCCTCTGCTAGCTTACAGCTCTATTTAATCAAAATGAATTTTACTGAAAGTTTATAATCATGTGCAAAGTTAGATTTTATTTATATCTAAGAGACTATTTTTTAAGACAACATTTATTATTGGTTAGCATAACTACGTCACATTATTTTAAAATTTTCAGAATAGGATTTATAGAATATGAGTTAAGAACAGCAAATCAATTTTATTCAAAAGAGGAATAAAAACAGGATTTTTACAGTAAGTAGAGTTAAATTTCTCTCTTTATTTAGTCCCTAATAACACTATAATGTAAAATTTGTTGAATGAAATAGAGCATTTTTTCAGTATATATTTCATAAGTAACTTATATACTAATGTTTTAAAGTGTAATACTTTCATTTTTAAATTCAAGGTAAAGGCAAGGATTTATACCACAAAGGAGCAAAATAAAAATTGTAAATATTTATGAAAACAAATATAGTATAATGTTTTAAACAGCATTACTTTGAGTTTAAAAAAATTTTAATGCAAAGAAAGAAATAATTAAATAATAGAAATAATAGTTAGCAGGTAGGGAACAAGCTTTGAAACAAATTATTAATAAGGATTAAAAATATATATATATATTTGGCATAAAGATGTACACGATAAAATGGACAACTCTGGGCTGTTTCAGGAAGGGGGTAAAAAGGCTTATTACTTACTAAAAGGATAAGTAATATTTATAACCACAATTAAAGTATTACTAACATAAAGTATAGTTAGTTACTTTTTTAGGGATTACCAACACGGAAGCAACGAATTTTGTGTAAAACTATAAAAGTGCAATACAGAAGCAAGGTAAAGATAGGGATCTGGAGATTAAAACTCATACCATAAATAATCCTTAATAATTAAATCGATCAGAAAAGAGCTCAGTCATAGAAAACTATTCGATGGTAATGGAAAACGAAATAAGATAACAATGAGGCAAAATTAATGCAATGCAAATTTCTTTTCCTCATTCTGCCAGGATAGAAAAAAAAATGCAAATGTTGCTTTAATAAAGCAGTAATTGTCTGCAGTACACTGTCAATTTAGATTTATATGACCATGTCTTAAAAAATATACCAACATAATTTTTCCGTAGATTAAAAAATTTAAACAGCTGTTGAAAAAAAAATAGAGAAGTGTGAGGTTGATAAAAAAATTCAAAATAAAAACATTCAAGTCAGTTATGTATAATTCAAAATGAAAATAAAAGTTGAAATTTTAATAAATAAAATATATTGCAAGATATGCTAAAAAAAAAAAAAATGATGCTTAGTTAACTTTTTTTGGTAAATTAGCAAATAGTTACCACATTAGTTCCTGCTATCTCAATTATTTAATTACAATTATTATTCATAAATTAGAATTAAAAGTAGTTGAATAGTTTTCAAATTATCATGTATTGATAAGTTATGGATGTCAGCTGAATTTGCTGTTTCAAAACTCTCAATTTTGAAACAGTACTACAAAAAGGTTTTCCAGATTTCTGGCCCTTTTTAGTTTTAATTTTTCTGCATACTTAAAATATACTTATACCATTAAATGTGTACTTTTGATTTCTGTTCTTTTTTCCTGAATAAAAAAAAAGTCATAACAGAAGGTACATAATTGCAATTAGACCTTAATTAGAAACATATTCTTGAGATATTTAGAAGAACACAACTTTCTAGTATATAACAGGGTGCGTAGCCAAATCTTTCAACAAAAAATAAGCATCTTAGGCACTCAAAAAATATTTTTAAGTACTATAGACATTAACAAAATGCAAAATAATTTTCAAAGACTTTAGATAATCATGAGAAAATAACAAGTTTCAGAACTTTTTTCTTGATTATATTAGCCGTTATAAAATTATAGAGATTTTTCGGTTCAATATCAGAGGGTGGAACTGAAATTGAGAATATCTTGCAAAATGCAGCAGAGTTGCACATGAGAAGGCAATCTCACCGAATCCAGCTCAGTAGACGCACCTATGAACTCGCAAGTATTTCATAGAACATGCAAAATGATCGGCGCTTTCATACGCTATGGACCGAATGTAAGCCAATATGGATTGTGAAAACGTTGAATAGAACAATGTGAAAAGCACGCTTTTGCATAATACGTGGCGAAAATCGACATGGTAACGGAAAAAAAAATCCTTTTTGAGAAGGGAAAATTAAGCACTTTTTAAAAACACCCAATGAAAAAAGTATCTTTAAGGGCTTTTAACGAAAATCGAAAATAAGCTCCTTTAAGCACTTTTTAAAAACACTACACACCATGTATATAATACAAAGAAATTTTTAATGTCAGTAGAATTAAATTTAGTTTCCATAATTTTCTTGAACCAATATTAAAACAAAAACAAAGTGATGTTAAATTTGATTAGCTTTGGGATGACACAGCAGCACACTTTCAAATATGTGAACAAACGACGTATACAACAGTTTTTAAAAATTGAGTAATGCAACTGAATCAGTTGTTAAAAACAAACAATATCAACTGGAACACTTAATTTCTCGTAATGAAGCAGTGCGGTTCAGCTCATCATTTACAGAATATGAAATGTCAAATAGTTGTTTAGACTCAGTGGAAAATATTCCGAAATGCCTGTATGCTACACTGAATGCCATGCTGGAATGTTTCAGCACTGCTAACATCTTTGGAAATAATAATGAACTAGTCAGCTACACTAAATAAAAATTAATAATATGAACAAAATCTAAAATCAGTGAAGCCTCTAGTACTAAACTCTGCATATTTCAAATAATATCAGGGCTGGCATTTTGTCAGAAGAAACTGGAAAAAAAACCTGAAGAAACTAGACGAAATGGAAGAAACTAAAAATAACCAATACAATTGAACATCGCTATCAGCATTTAAAAAACAATATGGAAAGGACTGGAAAATAATAAATAACTGCTGGAAAAACAATAGGAAAACCAAGTAAATTAAAAGAAAATAGGCACAAAAAACTGTTTCTTAAAAATATATCTGAACCCTTTTCTGAAAATGATGTATAATAGATTAAGGCATGGAAGATACAATCCCTAGAGATAATTTACACAAAGAGGATTATAGTAATGAAATTTTTGACAAAAGCTATTGTGATATTTCCTCTTAGTTTGCTTTTAGATGTTTTATCTTTATCCTGCATTTCAGTAAATAAAAATGTCTAAATTCTAAAAATCAGAAGTACAAAAAATTATTGCTCCATTAATATATTGGTCTGAGCAATCTAAGCAAGCTGCATAATGTAATAAAAAATAATGTAAATTAATTATTGCAATAAAGACAAGAAAAGGTAACATAAATTAAATGAAAATAAATGAATGATAAAAATATATAAATACCAACAACTTGTGAATGATAATAAGACACAGTATGGCAACATAAATTTTTTTTTCACTTTATTCAAAGTCAGGGTTGCCACAGTAAAAAATGAACAAAAATAGTTGCTTTTACCATGAAAATAGTTGCCTAAAACTATGAAAATAGTTGCCTGAACAGGAACAAAAATTAATCAAAAATAGTAGCCAAATAACTAAAATTATAGCCTAATTGTCAATTACTATGATTAGGACTCGGTGATGTCAGAAATTTTAAATTGTGATACATCGTCAGTTAGACATCGTGATATAGCGATGTATCGCGATTTAGCATATGTTAAAAATTACCTATGGGAAATCTTTAAATCAATCAAAAATAAATAAAAAGGAATAAATCAATTATAAAAGCAAATATTAATTCTAAACAAATTCTACTAGGACATCAATATCATTGCTTAATTTTTTCAATTAAAATTATAAAGAAGTCAGAGTAAAAGCAAACCCAAGCTTTATTTCATTTTTCTCAAATTAAAAACCTAATGAATAAAAGTTGAATTTCAATAAAATATGAATGTTAATAAAAGGAGAAAAAAAATTAAAAATAACAAAACTGCCCCTCAGAGAGAAAAAATGACAAGTGCTTTATTAAATCTAATGGAAATGTAAATTTTTGGCTCTTTGGACATAAATGATTGTATAAAAGTTTGCTTTCTTTTATTAACGTTCTGAAAAGTAACATTCATTTTTGGGAAAAAACTTCTCTAAGAGTAAAAAAAGTCTCCCATTCCTGAAAATAGTTGCTTTTTAAGCCTTTTCAGGCAAAAAAAGTCGCCATAGTCACCTAAGGCCGAAAATAGTAGCAAATAGTCGCATTTTTGTAGTCTATGGCAACCCCTGAAAGTTAAAAAAACTGATTAAAAAAAAAAACTGATTCATAAGCTGAAATATTAAATTGGGAGCACTGGCAGTAACAAAAAATATTTTTGGGGTTCGAAGCACAAATTTACTAATATAATTATTTGTGACAGAAATCTTTAATTAAATGTTATGAAATGTGTCATTATCTGGCTCAACTAGACATGATATGAGCATCATACAGCTTATCTGAAATACCATGTACAGTGACAAATAATACTTTCAAAGCATTTATGTATTTTTATATAAAAATAAATAAATAAATGTACTGAAATAAAATAACATTCATTTAACGGAAACTCAAAATCAGATTATAAATTCCCATAAATAATTTATCTTAATTTTAAATAACGAATTTATATATATAAAAAAAATTATTTTGGAATTTTCTTTGTTAAAAACTGGTTTTGCTAAAATTCCATATTAAACTTTAAATTTTATTTATGTGGATAAAATTTCAAAAATATAAAAGACATAAAAGTATTTCAGAAATGTTTTTTATGTTTTCTTACGCTCTAAGATATATTTTTAAATCAATTTATCTCTTATGTTCCTTTTTAAAGAATTGCATTTGAGTATTTTGCACTTCTTTTGGGGATTTTTCTACACGTGAATTAGGAGATGATCATAATTGACATTTCTGAAAGAAAGGGAGGGTCGAAAAGCTTTGCTACTCATTTTTAGACTTCGGGGATTTGTGGTAGCATGGAGAGGTTGAGGTTATAAATGCTTGGTATTTAAGAGTTAATCAGGTTTAAATAGCATGCAAGATGGACATAAGGTGGCTTGTCTTGCAAAACCCACCTTAATACTTTTTAGTTTTGTCACACTAGAGCTGCACAATGGGCTGTTGGCATTGGTCATAGAAATAAATTCAGTATTTATTTATGAATTAATATTTGTAATAATCTTGTGTAATCATGATATAGTGATTTCATGTTATTTTATCAATTTTGCTTTGGACAACACAGGTTGAAGCGTCGACTGTGTAAGCAAATATTTTTTGGTTATCCCAAGCTTCTTATAGTAGTTAATCAATCTAAATGTTATTATGACTAACACATAAAAATATAATACAACATCAAGCAGTAAGAACTTACAGTAAGTAATACACAGTAAGCAGTAAGTAATACACAGTTGCACCTTTTTTTTCTTCCTTAGAATGGCAAAATTTAAAAATGACCAATAAAGATAATAAAATAAGTGATGTAAATTTTCTTCACAGCAAGAAAATAAAAAATCCCCCCCCCACACATGGATATCAAATAAATTAAAATTTCCAATTTTTTTTCGTTTTTTTGAAGGAAAAAAAAAAAAAATCCCAAAATTGGGAGATTAAAACGTCATGTGTAAACATTGCCCTGCTCTTTCTCTAATTTTATCTGCAAAAATAAGTAAATACTATTTTCCCCTTTAGGTATATTCGAATAGTGACCAGTACAATCTAGACGAATTTTGCTGAGTGGTCGATCAGGAGTTTTAGTCTTTATTTAAATACAAAAATAATATTTTAATCTTGTAAAAACTAAAATATTAGAATTCAGAACAGGTATTAGTCCAAATGAGAGAGATTATACTATTGTAACTAAATAGATAGACATAAGTAAAACTTACCATCAAAGAATTACGCAACAGCAATAATTTTGCTTCTCCCTAACTGTGGAATAATTCATTTCTCTAACTATTTCTGCAAAAACTTCATTCACATTACATTTATTACGTGCAGAAGCTTCCATAAATGGACAGCCCCATAGCTGAGCAAGTCCCATGCCTTCGACTGTAGTCACTTCTCGTTGATTTTCTAAGTCAACTTTATTGCCGACAAGCAAGATTGGCACTCTTTCTGTATTTTTGACACGCATAATTTGTTCTTTCATATTCTTGATATCTTGAAATGTTTGATGACTTGTAATACTGTATACTACAACGAAACCTTGACCATTTTTAATGTAAAGGTCTCTCATGGATGCAAACTGTTCGGTACCAGCTGTATCAAGAATTTCAAGAACACAAGGAGCTGAATCAACTTCTATCTCTTTTCGATAAAAATCTTCAATAGTTGGATCATATTTTTCCATGAACATTCCAGATACGAACTGGACAGTCAGTGCACTTTTTCCAACACCTCCACTTCCCAAAACCACTACCTTGAACTCTCGCATGATTATTTACTCTGAAACTGAAGAAGAAAATTAATTAAAAAATTATTGGAATAATAACATATTGATAATTAATCACTTAATCAGAAATTAGCAAAACCTCTTCATTTATATTAATATTCTTATTAGTAAAACCTCTTCATTTATATTCACAATTTTGTCAATGGAAATACTTCATTAGCTTCAAGAATCATGATAGAAGTTACCTAATATGACCCACTTACATGCAGTTTACCTGTTAAATTAGTGATAGTGGGTAATAAGTAATAATTAAAAAGGATTTCAATATCAAGTAAAAAAATATTTTATATCAATAAGTCTCTCATACCATAAATTCTTTAAATATTTATGATAAAGATTATATAAATAAAATACCTCATAGTTACAGCTAAGATAACTTATAACTAAGAAGTTTATAATTTTATTATAAAGACACAATTTAAAAATTCTTCTTATTGAACAGAATTCATATAATTAATCCTGGACTATGACACCTATTTAAGTAAAAAAAAAATTTCTGAAAATTATAATGTTTAAAATTTAACCTTCAAAAGTTAACTTAAAGAAACTCTGAAAATGATATGTTTATTTCTTAATCTTCACACACTGTATGCAAATTATATTAAACATATAATTGCTTAACAAACTATTAGAATAAAGCCTTTTATGAGAAATAGATTATTAAATAAATCCTCAAATCTAAAAAATACTACAAACAGATAAACTATAATACAAGAAACCAAAAATAAAAAAAAACATTAAAATTTTTTTTATAATTTTATTTTATTTAAATAGTCAGTTTAGAATATCAACTGTTTATAGAGTTTGAATATCAACAAATTTATAGAAGATATTTAATTTCAAAACAACCAACACAACTGTTTAAAGACAAAAATTTTTGGTTTCTGACATTATTGATGATCTTTCATACTTTGACAGGCTGTAACAGGATTATGACAAAAATCGTTGAATATCAATCCTTAAGCACTTATTAAACACCTAAGTGTCCAAATTATTTTGGTTTCAATGAATGTTCAATTATGCTAGAATCCTAAAAAATAGCTTAAAACTGACAGCTGTCATATAGAGGTTTTAATGTTACTTAATTTGACCTAATAAACAAAACATGGGATTTGAATATTTTCCAAAATAATTTCAAAAGTTCTAAAAATGCGTGGAATTTCTTTATACATAGAAATTTTATTATGAACATTTAAGGTAAGGAACTTACATTACTACCTGTAATTTAACAGTATAACAATATTGTTGAGTTTGAAGCATAGATCAAAGAAAACTTCAGAATACACGATTTACTTATAAAATTTTTTCATTTCGCTAACAAAGTTTTGCATACATTTAAATATAATAAAATAAAATTACTTTAATTAAAATCTATTATATCAAAATACTTTACGAAATTTTCCCAAAATGAGTATTGATGAACAGAATGTAATCATTTACGAAGATAAATACGTGATCATTGAATTTTACGCTTATGTTTGATAAGAAATTAAGTTTTGTAAATGCATAAATGACTTTTTGCCAGTCTATCGTATCCTGTTTACATGAGTCATTCAAGATCAGAAAAGTAAATACGATAAGAAACAATTAATACAAAATGTGATATACCCCACAATGTGACTTTATAATTTATCATCTTGAACTGGAATATTGATATAGGATAGTTGATTACTTAGAAACTATAATAATATTCATGCATGATCACACTGCACAAAGGCATGGATTACAACAATGAACATCATTGATGCCACTCCCACTTAGTAAGGGACGAAAATAAGAAGCAGCAGAATCTTAAATGGTGATATGCGTCGTTAAAAAAGAATTAGATAAGTGCAATAAATACCTCACGGAGTTATAATGCGAGTTAATAAACGCAGGGTTGATAATGAGCTTCCTGCAACACACGCACGTCCTGTATCGTTCAGCTGATCATTTTCACCACTCGGCCTGAACTATAGGTGATCAATATGAAATAAAAACATTCGGGCGGGAACTAAAAATATTGCTACAGTTTAAACATAAAAGTAAGAAGCAAAAAAATAAATTAACATTTGCAGACAGCAAGAGTCATACAATGCACAGAGCTGACCTCATATCAATAATTTTCAATAACTTAAATAGATGTGTTGCCAAATCAAAAAAAGAAAAGTATGCGAAAACAGAGAAATAACTCACAAACCTGTCATTTTTCTGGATTTTAAATTGATATCAAAGATATTTGATTAAAATTTATTTTAAATATTATATGCTATTTAGGTAGAGATTTCATATAAAGGTATAAATCTTACTTATTTGCATACTTCTTTTATTTCTCCCACAGAAACTGAGAGCAAAATGATATTCTTCAAACTTTATATACCAAGGAAATTTTTTCATTAATGAATAAAATTTCTTTTGTTATGATTAGGCTATATTTAAATTTTTCAAAAATAATATTTCTTATTTAAAACGAAACTCACTTTACTTTGTAACCATGACTACTTAGTGTTTATTTTATCGTCTGCTCCTGTGCTGGCCTGTTTTTTCATGCGAAATACGCTGGAATTTTAAATAAACTGTTCATTAGTATATGATTACTCATATATTAATAAAAACAAAATTTATTCAGATGTTTTATTTCGCCCTTCTGCTTACTCTTTCCACTTTTATATAATTGAAGTTAGGAATTACAGGTATTTAATTTATAAGTTCATAAATATATTTTATTGTTAAATGAACCTCCTTCTTTCTTTGTACCATTATAATTTATTTATTTTGGAAAGGGAGCTATTAAAGAAGAGAAGGCTAAATGAAATCTTAAACTACAGCTTTATTTATTTGTAGTAATGGTTATGATTTCTTTTAATAAATGATGTCATAGTATTTGCATTTTGAATCCAGTTTGTTATTCCATTTTATTGTTATAATTATTTACATTTATGTATATAAAAGTTAGATCTTGAATGTTGTAATTTTTTGCCAATTTTTTCTGTTTTTTAATTTTATTGTGTTTTTGTAAACCAAAAAAAAAAAAAAAAAAAATCAAAACAATAAAAAAAATATTATAAACTTTTCAGAATGATAAAAAAAATTAATAAATGAATATGAAATGTTCTTTTTTCGGGGAGATTTCCATATCATTATCAGGGAACGAATAATCTCTTAGTCTTGGTACCTTCCCTGGGAGAAACTAAAAATAAAATTTAAAAAAAAAAAAAATTATAGAAAAGGACCAACTCAATAAATGACACATTTGTTATGATTCTCCTGTACTGGCTACATATTCTGAGAGCATTCAAAAATTGTCAATCAGGTTATAAAGTTAATTTAATTTTGTAAAGAAATTTTTTTAATGACATTTTATGGGTATTACTAGTATCCTCTGCTTGCAATATTCAATGAAATTGCTAATATTTAAATTGTAGAAGAATATTATTCTTAAGAAATATAACTACAAAAATTTCTAAAAAATTTAAATGCATATTTAGTTATAAAGAGATATTTTTCTAATTATTCATTGATTTCCTTTTATTCTAATTATTCTTTGAAGAAAAACAGGAGCCAAAACGGTTGATGAGTGGAGTCAGTAAATTGTGCATATGAACGATCTTATTATTGTAATCTACGAAATTTTGCAAATTGACTTTATGTAATAAATGCAGCTAACTAAACCATTGCTCTTTGTAAGGGTTTGCTCCTTAAATATAATTCTATCCATTTATTAATTCATTTTACTGACATTTTAACATAAAGATTATGAAGATTTGTAAGATCTCCATGTTTATATCTTAACCAAATGGATTGATGTAAATTATTCATGGACAATGAACAACTATCTATGCTTATAATAATGCATGACACCCACTTTGTAAATCTTTTTCAGATTATATTTTCATCTAAATTATAGGTTCTATTCATTGCTGTTTTTATTACAATTTCTCTTTATTACCCTATTGCATTGTTTCTTTTTCAAATATTGAAAATAAATATTTTATTAAGTTGTTTTTATAGGTTTAGAAATATGAATATTTAGCTCTCATAAGAAAGAACGAAATTATTATATGGTCTATACCAGAGTTCTAAAATTATCCCAGAAGCTTATTTTTATATATCTCAGAATGGCTACAAATCGATATTGTGTGGATGTCGCAAAGCGAGGTACAGCTGGTTGTAAAGAATGCAAGGTTAAGATAGATAAAGGTGTGGCGAGAATAGCAAAAATTATTCCCAATCCTTTCACTGACAGTGGTGGAGATATGAAGCAATGGTTTCATGTAAAGTGCATATTTGAAAAATTGTCAAGAGCTAGAGCAACGACAAAAAAAATAGATGATATAGATGATCTTGAAGGATGGGAGGAATTAGACGATGAGCATAAGCCAGAAATCGAGAAATACATAGCAGGTATTATTTTTTAAATAGAGTTTATATTAATATTTAGTAGACCCTTATAATATAAACGCCGCTGGTCTAAAATTTGTCACCATCTAGGAAAATGTTTTGCTATTACTAAAATAAGAAAGAAATAATCCACCTCTTTTAAAAAAGTTTATCTCTTTTGATTTTGCTAGAAAAAAGAGATTCATTTTTACGCTTCTTCCTATCAATGCAAACACGATTTAAAATTACATTCCACAATTTAAAATCACACATTGCGATTCCTATTTACGCGATTTAAGAACTTGTTTCATATTTTCATAATTTTATATGAAATATAACATTTTGTATACACATGAGTTAAGAGCCACAATTATGAATTGTGTTCAAATCACTTAAAAATTATACAACAGAATTTTTTTTCACACAATTTTGAAATGGAACATTGATATTTGTATTCACGTCTTGTTAAAATGAAACTCCACAATTTGTTTTCACACTATATTAAAATCAAACTTCGAGATTCGTATTAACACAATTTTAAAATTAGATGTGGAGATTTGTATTTCTGTGAGTTAAAAATCACACATTGAGATTCATGTTCACACAACTTAAATAAATAATAAAATCTTTCATCCATAATCTTTTTAAAACATTTATAACATTCCGTGGATTAATGTTTCTTGCATACCTTTTTTTCTTGCTTAAATTTCAGGCATTTTTTCAATTATTTAAAAAATGTTTTTTGCACAAAACATTTTTAGATTTCTATTTTTAGCTTTTTTTATATTATCAAACTCATCCTTGTAGCATGAATCAATATAGAGTTCTAAGAAAATTAAACATTTAAAAAAAAAATTCTGATTTTCAGTCAAATTTGTCAAAATGAGTTGATGAAGAAAGGGTTGAAACTAGTTACAAGAGTTAATCAATGCATGCCGAAAGTTTTTTTAGTTGAGATTTTGGATTTGCAGAAAATTTTACATTTATCTATTGTCTTATTGTCTGATGTTAAGTGTATTATGTAGTTATCACATACTTGTTTTATTCTAGTTGTAATTATATGATTTGGATCTAAACTGCTTCTAGATTTTTTTTATATAATCTTATTTATTTTGTTTAAGTTATTTCTTGTTTTTCAATCTGTTTTTTTTTTTATATGTAGAATTTTCATCTGGACAAACTGCTAAACACACTAAGAAAACTAAAAAGCAAAGTGACCCTGTGGATGAAGAAGTTCAGGGTAATTTATTACACTTAGCTTGTTTATTACATTTCACAATAATGGTTGCAGAATAATATGGGGGTCAATTGTTTTAATTTTTTTTTTTTTTTTTTTTTTTTTTTTTTTTTTTTTTTTGCTAGCTGGGAAAGCTGTAGGTGTGTGCCAGAGATGGCTCTACCAAATCTATAGCTTCTATAGGACCTTGTACAAAAAATAGCAAATCGCTCCTATTTCTAAGACATTTAAAGCTAAGGCTTTTTTTTTTTTAAAGCAATTCTTTCTGTAATAGATTCCTTTACAATGGTATGCCAATGCAATATACTCAAATAATGTAACACTTGATATTAGAGCAGTGATTCCGTTAGATAAGGGAAACTTCATGTCCTTAAGACCGAGGACTTCTAAATTTCTGGATCCTTTTTTACCAAAAGTGGGTCCCTATTTAAAATATCATACTCATCTAAAGAGATAGTACAAAAAGTGAGTATTTTATGATCATATTTAGTAATTTATTTAGTAATAATTTAACAAGGGATTAAAACCAAAATTTCTGAATTTTTTGATCTTTAAAAATCAAAATTAAGAAATCTTTTTCAAAAGACAATAAGACACGCTTTATTTTTTTTATATGCACTAATTTATTATGCTGATTATATAATTTAATATAACACTTCACTAAAGGTGGGATAAAATAAGTATCACTGAACATTGGATGTAAAGAATTAAATTGAACTACATTGTTAAAATGTTTTAAATCTTCAAAAAATTACAAATCTTATGTTACATAAAATAAATTTTCACTTTAATTGGTGCTTCAAAATTTAAAACAAAACATAGATAAATCAATTTGTTTAGAGAACTTTTACCTCCAGACCAAAATGAAAATTTTGTTCCAGATCTAAAATGAAAACTTTGTTAACAGTTGACAGGTTCTGTTATTGATCTTACTCAAGTGTTTTGATGTAAATTTAATCTTAATATTTTTATAATTATTATTTATTTATTTATTTTGCTAGAAGAAGAAGATGATGATTCCACTCCAACCAAAGATGACTCTTTAAGACAATTTCGAAAAATATGTGCAGAGCTCTCTGAAATTTCAGAACACAAAAGAAAAACTGCTATTTTATCTAAATTTTTTTCCAAAGGTTCAGATGGAAGTATGTTGAACAAATTGTTACTAATTTATGTTACACATTATATTACACAACTTTAAAGTTATTTCAAAATATTCTTTTATATTTCGAATTTTTATCTAACAACTGTGTTATTTACATATTGCAATTGTTTTTGCTAAAACAAAGTTTTCAGAATTACTTTTCTTTTCTTTTACTACATTGAATTTGAAAATATAGCTTTCTTTCATAAATAAGTTTGAATTATTATGATATAATTTTTAATAAAAAAAATGAAGTTTGTAAGTTGCCAAACTTAAAATATGTATAAGTATTGCCCATGTGAAAAAAATGGGTATGCATAAAGCTTCAAAAACATAATAGTAAAAGCAGTGCCACTCTTCAGATTTATAAATTTTGGTGAGACGAGTCCTGTGCAGATTGATTATAAGTGATAAACTAGTTTGCTTGAGAACATTTAATGTGAATGTAAAGTTGCTCGAAATTGGATGTACTTAAAACAAAATAATGTACAGTTTACCAATTTTTAGTAGCAGAAGAAGAGCATAATGGTAAACTGTTTGTTTTGAAAAGACATTGTCTAGAAAAAAAAAAATGATATAAAATTTTTCATGTCGGGCATTAATTGATATCAGATCTGCCAAGAGCTAGGACCAACAAAGGTCATGATTCTCTTAGATTTACTACTGCTGTTGGTGAAATGATTAGAGTTAATAAATACAAGTAAAAAAATGATGCAATCATTTTTTTGATATTGAAAATTAGATTATTATATCATTTTGCACTGTTTTGGACACATTATTTTTAGCTCAACTTTACCTTAATGTCAAACACTCATTTATGCACTGGTTTAATTATTTATTCACAATCTGTAATGCACTTCTCTTCCCTCTCCTTTTAACCCTGAATGACACAACTATAGTTACTGTACTTCTGATACTATCATACCTGTTTACTTTTCTTTCGAGTAACTCTCATACTATATTTGACTTTATAAAAGCAAATTTTCCTCAAAAAGCATATGATATATTAAAATTTATTTTTATGAATACAAATAATGGCAGTAATATATTGTAATAGATATTTTAATAGCTTCGAGTTTATGCTAGTTTCAATGTAATGTACTAAGTGAAGAAATATGGGTTTGCGTCATCTATTATTTTTAAGTAACAGTAAAGTGAGGATAACTGAATTTGTAGTTAATGAACTACACATTGACTATGCAGGCTGTCAAACAGGTATTATTTCTAATTTATTAGTACACAATGTATAAAGCACACAATATATAACAGAAAATTTGATAAACAATGACTACAAAATACATTAATGTAGTACAATATAAGTTACTTTAAATATGCAGAAATCCTTTATCTTATCTGGACTAATCATCAGATTCAGTTTTCAGCGGATCACCAAAATTAAGAATGACTGGCTGTGGTCAATGAATGGGTTACTCAATCCACTTTAATCAATCTGCTGTGGGACCGAGGTTGTACAATAACAGTCATCATTAAAATGCATGGGGGGTTGTATTCCGGGTGTAGTCTGCAATTTCGGGGTTATCATATTTTTCTCCCAGGTCTAAAAATTAGAAGCCTTTCGCTCATCAAAAACATAATTCTACAAAATTTTTGAAATTCTGCTATATGAAATTTACATTTTTAAACTTTTGCTGAGTTCCAGTAACAAGACGTTTACATAATGTGATTTTGGCAATTTCATGACTTTCAGCAAATTTTGAATATTTGGTACTGCATCAGATTCTTATAAGAACTAAGATTTTTCTTAAATTAGTTACTTTAAAGGTGTTCTATTCTTTGTTGGTAGGTAATTTATTTATAAATCTTATTTAAAAAAATTATGTTACGAAACTATGTATGATATAGAAAGTGATATCTTGCACATAAAATTGTCAGAGATTTTCACTTTGTGTCACAATCATCCCTTAAAATGTCCTACCGTAAAGTGCTCAGTTTCACGCATTGGTTATCAAGCTACAAAAGTGAAGAAGCCATCCCCTGTGCAGTAGATTAGAATTGCGATGGCATGTTTTTGGTATAATTTTCAGGGATTCCCTGACTATTACTGATAGCCCATTGTGCTGTTCTAATTGGAAGTAATTAAAGTACTATACTACTAATATGCTGCTGAACTTTATTTCTGAGTAAAGAAATGTTTGTTGTTATTTTTTTTTATTCTCAGCTGGATAACAAATGAAATTCACTTGACATTTCTTTCAAAATTTATGTCTTATATGTTATCTTATATCTGTTAATTATAACCGTTTGTTTTATGGATGTCAACTAGTGATAAATTTGTTACATTGAAGTAATTATATTCTTTTTTCTTCTAGATGGCTTTAAAGGTAATTTGTATTTGTGGGCAAAAATGCTTTTGCCGATGGTTGAAAAGCGAGTATATAATCTTCAAACAAAACAAATAATCAAATTATTTAGTGGGGTAAGTTTCATTTATTTTATTCTACTTTTTATATATATTTGTACAAATTCTTTATGTATTTTAAATTGTGGAATATTTTCAGATCTTTAGGTGCTCAGCTGAAGAGATGATGGAGCATTTTGAAGAGGTAAAATTATGCTTCTGATTTTATATGCTTCTTTTAGTAATTATATCTATTTAGTAAAGGTTACTAAAAAATATTAAAAATTTCAAAAGAAAAAAACATTTTTATTTCATTTAATATTGTCTTTGCATAAATTGTTTTATGCTGAATATAAATTTATAATTCTGTTTTGCACTATACATTTTTATTTATAATTTTAGTCATCGGATAAGAGAGAATGATAGCACAGCTCAAATTATGTTCGATTAATTACTTAATTTATTTTTTAAATTTTTGATTTATTTGTATTTAATTTTATTTAAATTTTCTGTATTTAAATTTAAATACCTAGTAATTTTTTTCTCTGTTTGTGTAAAATTTTGAAGGTTATTAAATAATTTGAAGTTAATTTCATCTATTTTTTTTTATCTGGTCCAATTTTATATTTTAATTGATTATTACATTCATTTAATATCATGGTTGCCAAGTATTTAACTCTGTAGTCATAATTAAACTCACAAGACAAGAAATCATATAGGTTGCTGATCTAACCATACACTGCTTTTATGGCAAAGCCTTTTGAAAACAATAAAGCATGAATGTATTTTTGTAACGTATGGGACAGAAATTTTTTTTTTTTTTTTTGAGACTCATGGCAATAAATTCATTTCTATGTGTGCATTATTTAAGTTTTAAAAACAAAAACGAATTATTATTTTTTATTTGTTTCTTTCTGCATATTCTTAAGGATAGTATAGTTGTATACCTTAATTGGATCAAAAGGGTTAAAAGCAATTGTTTTAATCTTTAATGTTTTATTTTTTACATCAATTGAATGATTAAATTTAATTTGATATATCAGAAAAAGTATTAATTTAAATAAGAAATTTTTATGTTGTGTCATAATTTTAAATTTTTCTTATCTCTTAAAACTTCTAAAGGGATTCATTTTAAAATAATCTGGATTGGTACAATTGAACATAATCCTACATAATATTCTACATTTTTTATACTGTTGTTGAGTGACTTATATAATTTTTTACTAATTAGTTAAGAAGTTTGTGACTTTTAATCTAAAATTTTATTTTGCAAATTTCATTGATACCTCACTTAATCATGCTTCAGTTTGGTTTAAATATATGGTACATTTCTGTTGTAACATGAGATATTTAATTGATAATAATGATTAACTTAATTCTTTCTTTCTGTAAATCATTGTTAATTATTCGGATAAAAGTATTTTTGCAGTTGTTGTCAATTTCATTTTGTCAATTGAAGATTATTTGATTATAGTTAAAAATTTGGCACTTATTGGAAAAATTTTATTTTCTTACATTCTTCCATAATATGGTTTAAAAGTCTAATTTAAGCCAATTCTTAAAATAAATTTAAGTCATCTACCAAATGTAATTTTTAATTCTAAAGAATTTATTACATACTTTTCAAACTAAATATTGATTGCATTAGCCTGAGTAGATGGACTCTTCAATCTAAAATTAAAGAATATAACAGACATGTCTGTTCTTAAGAAATCATTACTTGCCTCTACTGTTGAAACCTTAACCATAAAATTTATTTCTTATTACCTAAGATCCATGACATGACAGTATACCTTGATACTCTTAAAAACTAAATGCAATTTTTTGAAATAACAATCTTAGCTCTGTCCTGTCTCTGTATAACACTGAATAATTTTACTATCAGGCATCACAGTTTTTTTTTCTCTCTATTTTCTATCAACAATATTGCTATTTGTTTTTATTTTCTTTTTAAATCTGTAAACTTTATAAATCTGAATTTAGTGACCATTAGTAATTTGAAAAAATTTGATAAAAAATATTTTATGTGGAATTTTCTTTGATTAAACAAGCTTTATAATTTCGAGAAAAAAGTTTTTGATTAATTTCGTAAGTTCCTTATGTATAGTTATGTTATACTATATCCAAATATTTTTGTGATGTAGTAATATATGCCAATAGGGAAACTTTCACTTAGGGGCTCAAGATTTCAACCACTCTCCATTTTAAACTATTGGGACCATATTTTCCAGTTATAAGACACCTCCTATATTTTAAAGTCCAAATCAATAATCCAAATTAGATTAAAATACATTTATTCAGAGAAAGTACTTTTTTACTTCATGACTCAAAATACTGTCTGAACTAATTACTTAGCATATTAAATGTTAGGTTACATTTAATATGCTTACAAGTCCCAGTTTAAGTAAAAGGGCCATAAAAAATCATGAGATAAGTCATTAAATCAAAAGTTATTTTAAGGTTTCTGAATTTTTTAAAATTTTATTTTGCGTATTGTATATTCAAAGAACATCAATGATATTTTCTGTGCACTCTAGAACAACGCTACTCATGAATGCTAGACTTTGTATCAGTGCTTCTCATAAATTATATGACTATACTACTCCTAAATGCTAAATTTTATATAAGAGCTTCTCATAAATGTTTAAATGGTCCTTTGCATACTGTCATATAGTGCATTTGATGTTTTATTTTGAAAATAGTTTATTAAACTTTTGTCTGCCAAATTAAATAACTCAAAATGTATATTTTTAAATGCATTTATATATATTATATTTTTTATTTTTCATTTTTTTATGTTTATTTTCAAATTTAAATTTTTTAGGGGGACTCTGCTGGAGATGTTGCAGTTACAATTAGCACTTTTTTTGAGGATTCTAGTGCTTGTCCTCCAGCTAATAAAAGTACTCTTTATTTGCAAGATGTAACTATCTATTTTGTTAATATATATTCAACTTCATTTTTTTAAAAATTTTCTTTGATACTTTTTAAATGTGGCACACAGATATTTGAAACTATACAAAAAATTTTTTAATTAACAAGTTCATCTAATTTATTTTAAATTGAAAACTTAAATTGAAGCTTCTTTTTTCTATTTTTAATTTTATTTAACTACTAATTTGATTAATTTTGAAAGAAGTAAAACTCAATGAAGTGAAATCTTGAATTCTGTGGCAATTAGTTGAAATGTTAGGTTTTCATAACTCGTTTTATACTTTAGAATCTATAGATAATATTTTAGTAAATTTTTAGACAACGTATGAAAAATAAAAGTTGTTCTTATATCCTGTCATGATATCTGTGAAATAATGATTGAAGGATCTTATCCCTGTTATTTAATTTGATTCTGGAGCATATTGTTCAACAACTAGGAAACAACTGCTACAATATATCACAGATTTGCACTTTTGCTAATGATTTTTTATTCTAAGTAGAAAAAGATTAGCATTGACCTCCATCACTAGATGCTTAATTAAATCAGCAGAGGAGATGGGACTTAAAAATAATGCTGTAAAAACAAAATACATGGAAAAAAGTAAAACTAAAACTGATCAGATATCAAAATTATTGTAGATCATTTTGATTTTGAAAGAGTGCATAGTTTCACCTATCTTGGCTCCATTATCACCGATTCAGGTATTAACTCAGAAATCTGTGCAAACATTTATTAAAGGAAAATGGTCATTCTTTTTACACAGTTACCTTTTGAAAAAGAAATTACTAACAAAATCCTTAAAAATTCAACTTCATAAGACTATTATAAGACGAATTGTGACATATAGAAGTGAAACCTTGACAATGACCAAAAAAGATGAAAATGACCTTCTGGTGTTTAATTGAAAGATCCCGTATTGATTGAGGAGAATAATAAGATCTATTAATGATAGAGGCGAAAGGAGAATCAGGTTGAACCTATAAATTGAGAGAATTATAAACAGAAAAAATGTTGTTCGCTTTATCAAATCCCAGTGCCTCTCATGGCTTGAACACGTAGAGAGGATAGATAATAATTACAGCTTGAAAATGATCATCAGCTGAATGCCTTTGGAAACCAGGCCTAGAGGCTGCCCAAAGAAAAAGTGGGAGAACGATATTACTGACGATTAGAAATAATAAAGATCTGTAGGTGGAGGGAGAACGCAAAACAGAAGGCTGTATGGAATATAATTATGGGACAAACCAGGGCCTACCAAGTGCTGTAGAGCTGTAAAAGTAGAAGAGAAGAATGATAATAGGAAACATTAATTATTTATTAAAATTACTAAAATTATTTTTTATGATACTCTAAATTTAAAATTTTTTAATATTAATATAAAAAGAAATAAGTTACAATTTATAATAGTTCAGTTTCTGTATATTAGAAACTATTCAAAATTATTGTAATATACTAGAATAATGCCAGTTTACATAATTAAAAAGTACTTACTGTTATTTTTGATACATACTTGTTGTATTTTATAATTTTGAAAGTTAAAATTATTTATTAATTCTTATTTTCGATACACAAATATTAACAATTATATTTAAAATTTTAACATATTTGCCATTTTAGATATCATTTTAATAATTTGCCATTGTAGAAGATATTTATTTAATATATATTTTTAATGTATTGAGTTCTTAAAATTTATTACTGATTTATAATAAAAATTTAAATTGCAACAATTACTTATTATTTTTAAATTATATTTTCTTCACAGTTTCTCATAAAAGCACTTTTTCATATTGTGAGTAATAGATTAAAATTTTCTGAATACCAGTATAGGTGCTTATACTATAATAATAGGTACATTAGCATTTCAATAAATGTATTTTAATCTGAATTTTATATTATATTCATTTTACAATTTGTCTTTTAGGTTGATAAATACTTGCATAGATTGTCTCAAGTTTCCAGAGAGTTTGACCAATCTTCCATTTTAACTGAAATTGCAAAGAAGTATTTCTTTTAATTTAATTTTGATCTTTGTTTGAAATAATTATATAAATATATGTTCAGTGGAACCCCGGTTTTACGTTGTCTGTTCTGTATGTTATCCCTTCTTTCTACATCAATTTTTGCTGGTCCGTGAAAATTACCTATACCTATTATGTTAAATTATCCCGGAGTTTGCATTACCCTTTATAAGAAAATTCCGCTTTTTAAGTTTTTCTAAAAGATCAAAGTCACATTTTTCTCTACAAATTTATTACTTATCATACAATATTTTTCCAAGTTTTCTTTTCTTCTTTTTTTAGAGACTTGTTTATTAGCTGTTTGTAGCTTTTCTGACTTCTATTCTATCTTATTCTCCTTTGGTTTCTGATATGGTATTTCTCCCTTGAGTCAAAGTCAGAACTGTGGTAAGATGGGCAAAGTACAGCAAGTATGGCTAAAAGAAATATGGAAGCTTCAATTGTAAAATTTATGAGTGAAATTTTTTCCGGCAAATTTCAGCCATTAGCTCTTGGAATAAACAAATCATTATGATGTTACACTAAACAACTGGTTTGGTAATAATTTTTTTGTGATTCTGGTGCGCTGCAAAATGCTTCTAGAGTAAAAAAAAAATGTTCCGGGAACTTCGGATTTGATTTCTAAAGCGCTGGACAGTGTCCATTAAAATCTCTTGCAAATGGGTTTAATTAAGCCTCTCGGTATCCAATCAGAACATTGGTCCTTTGAAATAAAATGGCAGAATGGAATTGATGACGCTACTCACACCCTATTACTTTTCAATTCCTTCAATGCCTGATTTAATTCCCGCTCCCCGATGATTGTTATGGAAACAATGCAGATGAGCAAAATATAAAGGAGGATATACCCACAACTCATCAAGAGTTTGAAAGCATGAAAACTCTGGAACATTTGCAGATTTAAACTATAAAGAAAATTTGCAAACAATAGTATTACAATAGAGATGTATATTTTTGTTATTGTATCAAAACAAAAACTATTTAAAGACAACACTTTTTTTCTAGTAACTCACCTTGTGAATGTCAATTTTTGAAAAATCTACTTTAATTTTTTTTACCCTCATTTTACGTTATAATGCTTTGTGCATTTTTTAACGCTAGTACAATGGAAAACGTAAAGTCAGCATTCCACTATATATATGTTCCTTTATTTTATTTTGTAAACTTTTTATGAATTATATTCATGTATAAGAATTTTACCACAACGGGCAAACTCACAAAATTTTCCATTCAGGTTTAAAATTTATTTCAATAGCAGTAATACTAAATATCAATATATGCAATAATATTAAATACTATTTTATGCAATAATTTTTTAAAAGAAAATTTATAAAAAACTGTTTTTTTTCTTTAATTTTAATTTGTTTATACTTTATATATTTCTGAAGAATATAACCTTCTCAAAGTGTACTAAATGTGTATGTTATGTTGTACAATTTTTTTTAATTCTTTGAAACTCAATTTCTTTATATTTATGGCATGTCATTGTTTCCTGTTAAGTTCCTTAATTAATATACTTATAAAGTATTATATTTACTTTTCATTTAGAATTAAACCCCAAAGCATTTTACTTTGTGTGCCTTATCATATGACTCAGCTGCATAACCCCCCCCCCAAAAAAAAAAAAAAAAATCCAGTTTTTCCTTTTGTAATTCGGTTTTATAGAATGGATATTTTTTTTTTTTAAAAGTGTTTAATATCCAGAACTCAAATGATTGGCATTTGATTAGAAATTTTTGTTTCTTAATGTGCATTTTTTTCCTAATAGTTTTCTTTTCAATTTAGTAACCTATTTGTTCTTCCTCATGACATTCAAATATTGCATTAAAAACAAAATTTTCATAAAATTTTCAAATGTTTTGAGATATGTTTATTACTGTAACATTATATAATTTTTTACTACTATAACTTGCTCAGTAACTTCCTTTTGTGCACATTTTTAATTAGTATATTATTATTATTCTAGATGTACTGGGAATGATTTAAAAATGATTATTAGATTTTTGAAACATGATTTACGAATAAATGCTGGTCCAAAACCAGTGTAAGTATAGAAGTTTCTATTTATAAAGTTTTATGTGTTATTGCAGTTGATTGACGATAGTTTAAAAAATAATAATATTCTAGCTATTTACTATCACCAATTAAAAAAAAACATTTAATATAATTTTTTATTTTCATCTAGGCTGATATAATTTGTAACTTTGTAAACATATGAATATATCCCATTATGAAAAAAAAAGAACATATGTCTTCATTTAATATTGTTTAAAAAAACTTTAAAACTGTGTACTTATAAACTTCAAAATGTATATCATGTTTTTTTTTTTAACTACTCCAAACTATCAATTTTAAACTGTAGCAAAAATACATAATAAATCTTACAAATTTTTTTAAATGTAAATATTAGTATGAATGTTTTTTTGTGTTTTTAGATTTGTAAACTTGATAGTGATCCTGTATATGCAAAAATAAAAGAAAGATATACAAAACATGCAAAAAATCGTTATTACTAAACTTAAAAAAATTCTTATTTCTTTGTTCTTGCTTATCCTCATTTATTTTCTCATGATACTTGAGATTGTTCGTTGCACAGAAATGCTGATGCACAATTTGTTTAAGATTGCACATCAGAAGCAAATGAACGAAATAATTTTTTTTTTTCCTAATTAAAAAGAATTTTGTTTTTAAATTTAAAGAGATGATTTTATTAAAGCTTTAAATGCTATTAATAATTTAAGTAAATCTCTTAAGTTTTTTCTTAAATTCTTGTCAGTAATCTTCCAATTGATAACATTTGTAAATTCTTCTTTCTTGGCTTTTTAATTTGTTACAAAATGAACAACTTTCTAAGATTTCTTGCTGATTGTTCGTTGTCCATTGCACTTAAAACCTTCCTCCTCTGTCATGCTAAGAAATTGACAATAATACTTTCATCGATTGAGACTGACATGTTAAATTTATTTTGCACAAAAATTTCACTTACAATTATCTACCATTATAGTCTTCATTTATTGAATAACAATTTACTTTTAAAGTTAAATTAAATATATAAATAAAGTGAAGAAAGGGATAATAGAAGTCTGAGGACTGTCAAAAGCAAATGAAAACTTTTAAAAATGATTTCAAGTAATATTGGATATATGTTTTTCTACTTTACAAAGTGCAGGGTGTTTAGTTGTCATGAAGTTTATATTTTTTCTGATAAAAATATTTTTTCATGATATTCTTGATATTTATGTGTGTTTAGAACATCCCATTTTCAATGAAAACAAATGCAAATTTTAAAATAATTGTTTTGATGAATGGAAGGATTTGAATTTTCAATTCAAACTCTTTTTATTTTGATTAATAGTGCAAGTAAAAATCACAAAATTTGATTGTTCAAACTTAAGGACCCTTGCATAATTTTAAATAGTATTCAGCCATATAGCCTTACCTACTTTTCTCGATTGATTTTAATGATTAATTCAAATAATCGATTCCAATGTTTGATTCCAATGATCAATTTATTATAGATTCAAAAGATCGATTTATAATAGATTCCTGTGATCAAATTTATGGTCGTTTTAATCAACAATACAGAAAATTTATCATAGAATTTTAAATAGTGAATTCGAGGATCATGATCTAAATTAGTTCTGTGCAAAAATTTTAAGTTGCATTTTTACTATGTTTCTGTTTTCAGATTTTTAAAACCCTATTTTCAATTAATTTAATTAAAGAAATCTTGAGCTTAATTGCAAATTTCAGTTTAATATTGGTAGGAAAGAGTGTTATCTAATTTATACTGGTTATTTTTTTAAAAAAACAACAACAGTACAATAATTTTTTTTTTCATATATTAATATCAAATTATTATGAGATATTCAATGCTCCATTAATAAAATTATACAGAAAATTTTTAAATCTTTATGTTCTAAACAAAGTTATTCTGAAATTAAAAACGGTATATTGTTTTGTTTTTTTGGCATTGAAATTCACCTTTTTATGCTGAAATTGAAAAAATTACTATTTTTATTTAGCTTATCATCTGCTCATTCTAAAACAATTTTGAACATTTATACTGCTCCAAAAAATGTCATGCTTATATATATATTGTCCTGATTATTTTTTGATAATAATAATCATAATAATATGGGCTCCAAAAATGCTACAAATGAAATTTCTTAAGTATTTTTTCATTATTTTTATTTTAGTCTTGAATCCATTCATCCTGATGCTTATGCAGCATTTCAAGCTTCTAGAAATCTGAAGGATATTATTAATCGTTCAGTAAAACAAAATTCAGGGACAGGCTCTCAAAAAGATTTGGTGATTCAAAGTTCATTAATGACTCCTGTTTTACCAATGCTTGTAAGTTTGTTATTTGCTATTATTTTTCATAATTTTTGTGTGTCTGCTTTGTGTTTATTGAGAGTAACACATTTTGCTTTTTATTGTTTCAAAATTAATATTTTCTAAGGAAGAGGCAAACTTTTTATGAAAATATAAAATTGAGTCAGGTGGTTTAATGGTGGTTCTAGATGGGTTTAAGATTGCCAACAGTAAATTAATCTTTTTAACTCATGCTTCTGAAAGTTTACCATTGTTGCTACATACCTCTTGAGAAGTTTATAATAGAAAAGAGTTTTTCATTATAAGCTAAATGAATCTCTTTTTATTAATCTATATAAATCCCAACAATATTTTTACATATGATTTTTTTTAAAAATGGTCCAATCAAAAATTAAGATATTGTTTGAATAACTTTCTTTATTTCAATTAATTGCATATGTGTTCAAATTTAATACTAGATTTCTGTTATGCATTTATAGGCAATGGCATGTAAATCTTATGAAGAAGTATTTAAAAGGTGTCCAAATGGATTTTTCGTCGAAATTAAATATGATGGAGAAAGAGTACAGCTTCATAAAAAGGGAAATGAGTTTAGCTACTTCAGCCGAAGTTTAAAGCCTGTAATGGCTCACAAGGTAAAAATTTATTTTAATTGAATACATTTAAATTTCAAACTTTCATTTCATTTCTTTCTGTTGCACTGATGAAGGTTGCCCTTTTGAGCATCCGGAACAGCTGTCTGTATTTTATAAATATTTTTGTGCTCTTTAATGTTGTTTGCCTTAGTTTGTATTTTAGCACAAAGGTGTATTTACACTTAAATTTGTTTTATGTTTTGCTTTAATGCATATTAGTTTAAATTTACAAACCACTATGGTAATAAAACTTTTAATTTTTAAATATTAGAGCAATATCTTTGTAAGTTTTGATTAAAATTTAACTATCCATTTTAAGAAATTTTAAACGAAAAAAAAAAAAAAAAAACTTATAATCTTGGCTTTTGAATTTAACCCATTATTGCTCAATCACAAAAAATGGCATATATATATCACCTGTGTAAAAAAAAGTGGTAAATATTTGATTATATAAGCCGTATTATTATTTTTGTTATCTTCCTCTTTAAAATATGCACATTGCTTTGATTTCAGAGGCAAATATAAATGTTTATATTATTAAAATTTTATGTTTGACATAACTATATTTCTGCAAAATAAATATTAATGATGGGGGACACTTGTGCTACCACTTTTATCTGCTAAAGAAAAAGAAATCTGACGATTTAAAAAGGTACTAATTACAAATCGGTTTGGGAAATTTTTTTAAAAATGCGAACTAAAAGATCAGATTACTTTTTGGTAAATTTACAGGAACAGGAGTCTTTGTGCAAAAAATATTATGTATTATTTTTTTATTCAAATGCTGGAACTGCTCTTCTTTTTTTTTAAATTTTTTTTTTTGGTTGAATTGTATTTTCTCAAAAAAATACTTTAAATATTTTTATTGAAAACTTATTCCTTTAGAAAATTTTTTGTAATGCTATATTTGTTTTTAATAGTTTTAAAGTATTTAAATTTTTTCTGTTCCATAAGCAAAGCTTGTTAATAAAGAAATTTATTATAATCTATCAAAATATTTCAATTGAACTAATTGTTTTTTCCTTCTTTAAAAAATCTACTGCAATCTATCTTCTACTTACATTATATTTTAGCACATGTAATGAAATTGGGAAATCTATCTTATCTTTTGTTTTTATATGTGAGTTTTATGTTCCTATGAATTGAATTTCAAGTCATTCATGTCAACAATTCTTCTTTCCGTGACTATTAATTGTTAGATTCTACGCTTTTTTATAGTGTAAACGTTATCATTCAAAATTATTGTTTTCAATAAACATCATTATAACTGGAATTTTTATTTTATGTTTTATTTAATATGCTATTCAAAGAATTTTTTGTTAATTTTCCTCATTTTAATTATATTTTGTTTTTTTGCAAAAAGAAGATAAATGAGAGTAAAGTAAACTCTTTTATAAATTTTGCCATTTTACAAGAAAAATGGAACTTCAATCTTTATAGCCCACAATGAGGAAATGCTTTGCTTTTTGCAAGAAAAATGTGATATTTCAAACAAAATTTAACAATGTTTTATATATTTTTATATTATATAAAACAGAAATTTTTATTTGATAATATATTTTTACATTGTAATAAATGCTTCTTTTTATTAATAAAAACGTTGCAAAAAAGGAAATTCTATGGCTTTTTTATGCTATTTAAAGTTTTTCAATTTTTGCCCCGTGCTTTTTATTTTAAAGAGGCTTTAAATTGGGTTTTTTGATGTGTTTATTTGTGGGTTTATTTTGCCCATTAAAATATATACATGTTTATTTATACCCATCACTGTTTAAAAAATTTTAAATATTTTGTTGTCTGAAATCTCACACCTGTTGCTAGTTGTATATGGTTATATCCTACAGTGTTATTCTATATAAATGTTTTTTTAAAGTTCATTTCCCACTGACCTATTATTATTAATTTATTATTTTTTCTGCTAATATTAAAAAAATATTATATATTTATAAGCATTCTTTGACTTATTCTAGCTTTGAACTTGTACTATATGAAAATATAGCAGTTAATCATTTCCTATTAAATGTTATATATTGTCACATAGTATAAATGCATCAAAACACATATGACTATTATAATTATCAGGTCGATACTTTGCGAATTTATTTTAGGCAAATTTTAAAATAATTTGTTTCCTGATTGCAAGACATATTCTAGCAATGTTTACCTATAGCTCATAATAATTTATATACTATTTCATGTGTTTTCACATATCATGTTTGTAAAAAAAATAAACATATTTTGAAGTATATATATATTTTTAATTAAATTATAAAATTAAAACTTTTTTCTAATTTCTGGGAGATTAAAATTATAATTGAATAGTTTAGTAAAGAATGAGTGTTTTAAGTGACATTATAGTAAATAGATCAGATTTAAAATTAATGCATGGATAGTAGGAAATAAATATTATGCTTTACTTTTATTTTTTTGCCCTCAAATTTAAAATTGGAGAAATCTAAAAATAACTGAAACTCATTTAAGTTGTTCCTATCCTGGTGTTTTAATTTGCTGCTGAATCGAAAGTTCCTGATTAATTCTTAACTTTGAAATATACTTATCTTCCACTGAAATTTCTAACATTTAGTGACTTAGTAAAATGAACCAATGTTGTGTAATTGAATTAAATTAAGTCTTTTTTTTTATTATTTTTTTAAAATTTTTTTATTTTTATTTATTTTTATTTATTTATTTTTTTGTTTTAAAGGTAACTTAGCAACTTTCCCTCATAAAACTCTTGAATTATTATAAATTAATGTTCATTAATTGAATAGATTTTAGAATTTTAGTGATTCATGTCACCTACTTACATTTTTGCTTGTTAATAGAATTAAAATTAACAGAGTTTTTTGGCAATATTTGAAGATTTAAAATATATAAATTATAATGAATGGTCTTTTTTCGAGTTTCAAAAATTTTACTAAACTTCTAATGCATTTCATATATAGATATTATGTTTTTATTTATATTTGTAGTTTATGTTTAAATAAATAAATTTTTGCACATTGATATTTTTTTGAAACATATTTTATGAAATAAAATCTTTTAAATTTTACACATTTTACTAATACATTTTATTTTTATTATACTATATGTTTTTTGGAATTTTATTTCTACATTAATTTCTACCATCTTACATCTACCATACAAGTTATGTATTCATAGTAAGATACTTTATTTATTTCATGCATGAAACGTTATTTTTAAAATCATTACAGACTGCTCATTTAAAAGATTACATACCAAAAGCTTTCCCTCATGGCAATAATTTAATGCTGGATTGTGAAATTTTGCTAGTGGACAATGATGGCAAACCATTACCATTTGGAACTCTTGGGGCTCATAGAGTAAATGAAATTTTTTCAATCAATTCTATAATTAATAATTACTTTTAGTTTTACCACTGGAAATGTTTAAAAGAAATAATGACTATTTATGTAATTACTATTTGTAAAAAATGTTAATCTGCTGTATTTATTTTTAATGCACTTTTTCTTGTCAATTCTCTTACTTTTTATTTTTAAAAGTTTATACCTATCTTTTTTTAAATTTTTTTTTTTCATTTAATAATTATTGAAAATCATTTTTAAAGCTTTTAATTTGTGTCAAATCTATATTTTTTTCACTAACCTTATTTCTAATGTATGGGGTTTGATACAGTTCATATTTTCTGTACAGCCAAAAAATATATGACTTTTTTAAAATTTGATTTTTTGGAAACTATTTGGCCAATTTGGCTAAAATTTTGCATTTTATCTTTGACAATTACA
Organism: Parasteatoda lunata; assembly: GCA_949128135.1. Lineage (NCBI taxonomy): Eukaryota > Metazoa > Arthropoda > Arachnida > Araneae > Theridiidae > Parasteatoda > Parasteatoda lunata. The sequence continues at coordinate 42,736,153 of OX421975.1, read as the reverse complement.
TTCTTTAAAATGATGTAAAAATTTACATACCAGCAATTCAAATATTTTCGAGTTTCATTAAATAAAATAATAAATAACTATTAAAACTTTTATTTTGCCTAGAATTATCTTTTGACTGACAACTTTCATAATTGTGTGCAGAAATTTTTCAAACTGCTTTCAGTTCTTGGGATATAACAAAATAAGGACATAAAATTAACATTAGGAGTCCAAACTTTCAACCACTCTCTTGACCTAACTATTAAGACTATATTAATTAGATTTTCGCTATCTCTTGTGTTTTGGGGGTCAGGAATCATATTCGTATAAATATTTAGAGAAAATATGTTTTTGTTTCTGATTTTGTAACTTTAAATATTGCCTGCACTAAGTAGCATGTTTGAGGTCACCCCCTCTAACCATAAAGAGTGAGCCCTAGTATGTGAAAATTTTATCCTTATATCGAAAATCATTCAGGGTATTTCATTACATTGTGCGCATTGAATATTGATGAAGCAAAGAGATTCTATTGCTGGAAGATTCACTCATATTTTAATGCTTATGAATTAAGTTTACTGTAATTGTATAACGGAGTCAACAAGTTTTTAAATATTTTAATTAGTTTTAAAAAACAAGCTTGATACATTCTTTAGAAAACCTAATAGGAGCAAAGAAGTTCAAAACATTGTCTGAAAAATGTGAGTATTTAAAATTTATCTTAAATCTGGAGTTTGGTCTTTGATTACCAAACAACTTCAAACCATTTCATTTTAATTTTTAACAACATCAAAAAATCCTCTTTAAAACTATTAAAATGTATCTTTTAACATTATATGCAGCATTTTGATAAAATTAATAACCATTTAGATAAAAAAAAAATATTTTTAAACTTTTGTATGCTTAGAAATTTATTTTTTAATTTAAATAACATTAATCAATGCTATTGTAAGTTAAAATAGGTTAGTAAACTGTTTCTTTTTTTCTTAACAAATTTAACAAACTAATAGAATAAATTTTTTATGGAAAACTGCCCTTAATCTTTTTGTATTTTAAAAAAATATTATTATTTTGATGATTTTAAGCATTGAATCTATATTGGTGTGCTAACAAGTAATATTTATTTTTCTTATTTATTTATAGAAAGCCGAGTTTAAGGATGCTTGTGTTTGTCTTTTTGTTTTCGATTGCTTGCAGTTTAACGATCAAAATTTAATGCAAACGTATGTTCTTTTTCTTTCCTTAGAATAAAACCTAAAATATATTTCTGGTGATTTTTAATTTTGCTAATGTATATTATCATATTTTAAAGGCCCTTAGTAGAAAGGAGAAAAATTCTAAAAGAAAATATGAAGCCAGTGAAAAATAGAGTAATGTTCTCTGAAATGAAAGAGATAGACGTAAGTTTTGCATTTTGTTCATTCTTTTCATATTTATTTGGTATAATTAAATTGTACATTGAGATCAAAATGTAAATGTAAAAATTATTTTATAAATATATCTCTTCTCCCTAATAACGTAAAGAGACAATGTGTTAGGTTTTATTTTGCAGTATATAGCATTAGAATTAAGTGTAGTGGCTGAAATCTTTAGTTTATAAATGATTGACAAAAATATGCTCAAGATATGCCAGATTTCTGCACTACAAAATGTGATGTAGAGGAAGAAACATACTTCAAGTTTCAAAATTTTTTTCTGTATTATAATAGAGTTAACTATTCTTACCTTTGAAGCTTTGTTAATTTCAATACTTTATTTATTTTTTAGTGTATGTTTGTATTTTTAGCTGAATTGATAGTGTGTGTCTAGATTTGATTTTAAAAAAAAAATTGTTTTTTGATTTTTTTTCTTCAAATAGTTTCGCAATATTGAGTATCATATTCTAATCAATCATAAGTGTATATTTTGATCATAAACTTAATGTTAGAGCTTTCCTATACAAGCATTTTGATCTGACTCTTTTAAATACTCAATGTCTAATGCCTAAACTATGTTATTTCTGTTAAAAATTAAAAACATTTAATTAAAATAATTAACAAAAGCTTTTGTCAAAGTTTTTATTATGGTAAAGTGTTTAATTGAATTAGTTTCAATTTTGAATGCCAATAAAATAGAATTTGTTTTAGAAAATGGCAGAATTGAAAGGGACCATAAGATCTGTTTTCAAGCAAGGTTTGGAAGGAGTTGTTGTGAAAGGTAAAGATGTAAGTGTATTTTGTTATTTTTAAAATAAGCCTAAATTAACTTACTTCATTGCTCTTTTCTAAAAAAAGGTAAATTTTCTCATTATCATAGGTGTTTGTTCATGTTAGCTTATGTTTATATTAGTTTCTTCATTCATATATTTTTTTTAAAACATGATAAACAATTTTCCCCCGCACTGACTGTTAATTGGTTTCTATAAACAAATCAATTTCTTGTCTTGTTCAAAAAGGATTGCTTGCATTTGAATAATTTGTTGAAAATGCCAGCTGCTGAGTTTTTACTATTTGCAGATTTAACGTTTCTCTTATTTTTTATAATTTATCTTTATATATTATATTTACCATTTTTATCCTAAACTAGTCTTAAATAATTTAATTCTATTATGTAACTTTTGTGTTTCTAACGTTTTATGAGTCTAATGTTCTTAATCTAACAAAGGGGATAGTATTTTTTTAAAAATTTTTTTCTAATTTGTTTAATTTATGCATAAAAATTCATTAATATTGTAAATGAATTGAAAATGTATTTTTTACATTAAATTTTTTATTATTGTTTTTTAATAGTTCGTGGTATAGTTAAGTATTTTATTTACTTTTATGGTATTCTAACCTGCAGCTTTATATATTTTTAGGGTGTTTATGAACCTGGTAAAAGACATTGGCTTAAAATAAAGAAAGATTATCTGAAAGATGATAATATGGTTGACACTGCTGATCTTATTATTCTTGGTGCATTTTATGGCACAGGAAAATTTGGTGAGATTAATTTTGTCTTATTTCTACCAATGAATCTTATTTGTTAAAGTTACCAAATAATAATATTAAGCTTTTATGTTTAAATAAAATTTCTTAATGTCTCAGGATTGATAGTTGTTTTGATAAACCTAATTTTCCTGGTAAAAAGTATTTTGTTCTTCCTTGTCATGATTTTTAGCATTTTGTCCTAATATTTCTGATCTTTGTGTGTGATGTCAACAAACACAAATGTAGCTCTTCAAATAATTAATGTGTGGAATCTAAAGAATTAAAATTTTAATCCAGCACCTTTTTATTTTAATGATTAACGCTAGAAATTTATAAATATTAAAAAATCTGATAGTTCATAAACTTTGGTACCATCCACTATTTATATATATGGTTCTAACATTATGTAGCTTTTACCTGCAGGAATGGGACTTTTTTTATGAAAACGAATCTCATTTAATAATTTTACATTTTATAATTTTTACTGAGATGAAGTAGGAGGTCCTACACTTATTATAAACTGAATATCAATTTTTGAATTTTCTTTTATACTCGCTTTTTTTTAGTTTAGTCCATGTATCTTTAAATATTAAATTTTGCTGCTTTTCCAAGGCTTGTAAGCTTTCTTTTTTTGTTATGTTATTTTATCATCTTTTATTGGAAAATTTAAACTTTATTTGTAATTTTAGGAGGAAATATGTCAACTTTTTTAATGGGATGCTATGATACCAAAGCCAAAAAATTTTGCACTGTCACTAAAGTTCATAATGGTCTCACAGAGGATGACATTGAAAGGTTGCAGAAGGAATTTGAACCAAACATGAAGAAAATTGGCAGGGTATAATTTATCTGCAACAGTTTTTCCTTTTCACTTGATCTAAAGACCTAATTAAATTTTAAACAATGATATTTATTTTAGGATCGCACACAAGTCCCTAACTGGTTAAATGTTCACGATTCAATGGTTCCAGATTTTGTTGTTCTTGATCCTAAGGTAAAAAAATTTTTTTTGAGTTTTTTTTTAATTTTAGAAGACAATAATTTTATATGTTGGTAACATATTATTAGCAAATGTTTATATATATATATATATATATAAACATTTTTCTAAATGACCTTTTTAGCTTCTGTCAAATTCTAATCTTTGATTAATATTAAATTTATTGTTATGCTTCTAGCTGCTATAAACATTACTTTATAAGTTTTAACAATTGGTTGGTTAATTTATTGAATAACGCAGGTTTATAGAATGTTTATAATTATTACTACTTATTTTTAATGTATAATAAATGTATTATTTAATACAGATTAAGTTTATATTGATAAGTAATTATTTTTACTAGCATCTCTTTGTTACAAAAAAAAAAAAAAAAAAAAGATTTAATTGACTGCAAGATGGACCTAGGCAATTTTCAATGCTATTTATGCATTATAATAAAACATCTGTTTCAAATTTTCTTTTACTCTTTTCTAATGAAGTTTCTACTTTACTCTTTTCTAATGAGCTGAATTCTATTTTAAATTATTTTATGAATTAAATATTTTGATTAATTCATGATATCTTAATTTTTATGTATATACAGTTGAAGTTCTATTTAACGGACTTCCATTTTGCGATTTATTTTGTGGAACCAAGAACATTTTGGAAGTTTCTTTGTAAATTAGCTTCCAAATAGCGTAGAGATTTTTCTATTTAAGAAACTTTTCTTTGAGATCCACTTTTCCTATTTCCCAAAATATTTCAGAACATTTTAGACTTGTTAGCGCATTTTATGGGGAAATTATGTTGAATTGATTTTTAAAGCCACTTAACTTTTAGAGAAAGCAGTAAAATCCCTTTCCCTTTTTTTTTGCATTTCAAACTAAAAACTCAGACAAAATTAACGGATTTTATCACTAGCAATTAAACTTAAGAACGTGTGTGGTAATATGTTTAAAATTACTTTTATAATAAATGCAGCGATAGTTTTATGCATAAATTTAGCTTTTTTTAGTTGAAAATATATGTAGCATGATAGTGTAACACTGGATAATGTTTTGCTCTATTCTTGCTTTTCATGCAAGTTTCTTTTATGGTTAAGATTTATGAAATAAATAGTAGATACTACTTTACAAGATAAAGGTGTATCAATTGTTATTTTAATTATGTCTAGTGTTTATGAATTTAAAACCTTTTTTTTTTTGTTTAAGTATTTCAAAAGGCAATTTTCTATTTAACGAATTTTCCATATAACGCACTTATTATAGGGATTCAAAGACTTCGTTAAATAGAGGTCCAACTGTATTTGTCTTCGTAAGGCACTTTTTATATGATTAGTTAAAATTGATCATTATTTCTTAAATTTTATTGTTTCTCACTTTCATTTGCAAAAGTCTATATTAAATAAGCATTCAAGACTGGGTTGTACATGATAAATAATCATTAGTTTTGTTAGAAATTTGTAAATATGTATGAAAGTAAACAATTGTACAAATTATCTTCTAAAAATTACTTACTAAACTTTTTTACTCTGCAGGGTGGTCACAACCACTGTATTGCCACTTTGGCTAAGCCTCTGTACACCTTTTTTGTCATATGTACAATTTATTTTTATGATGTGGTAATATGTTTAAAATTACTTTTATAATAAATGCAGCGATAGTTTTATGCATAAATTTAGCTTTTTTTAGTTGAAAATATATGTAGCATGATAGTGTAACACTGGATAATGTTTTGCTCTATTCTTGCTTTTCATGCAAGTTTCTTTTATGGTTAAGATTTATGAAATAAATAGTAGATACTACTTTACAAGATAAAGGTGTATCAATTGTTATTTTAATTATGTCTAGTGTTTATGAATTTAAAACCTTTTTTTTTTTGTTTAAGTATTTCAAAAGGCAATTTTCTATTTAACGAATTTTCCATATAACGCACTTATTATAGGGATTCAAAGACTTCGTTAAATAGAGGTCCAACTGTATTTGTTTTCGTAAGGCACTTTTTATATGATTAGTTAAAATTGATCATTATTTCTTAAATTTTATTGTTTCTCACTTTCATTTGCAAAAGTCTATATTAAATAAGCATTCAAGACTGGGTTGTACATGATAAATAATCATTAGTTTTGTTAGAAATTTGTAAATATGTATGAAAGTAAACAATTGTACAAATTATCTTCTAAAAATTACTTACTAAACTTTTTTACTCTGCAGGGTGGTCACAACCACTGTATTGCCACTTTGGCTAAGCCTCTGTACACCTTTTTTGTCATATGTACAATTTATTTTTATGATAATGAATTATTTTTGATAATGTTTTTTTTTTAGAAATCTCCAGTATGGGAAATAACTGGTGCAGAATTCACTCAAACTGATATTCATTCTGCAAAAGGAATTTCAATCAGATTCCCACGTTTGACAAAAGTGCGTAGTGATAAGACTTGGAAAGAGGCAACTAATTTAGAAGAACTTGAGGTATATTATATTTTGTTTTTCTCAGAGTATTCTACGTCTCAATTATTAATTAATTGTTTTTAGTATTAAGAAAAATTTATTACTGATTTGAAAAAATAAAATTAGTACTTTTCACCTTTTTATTCCAGTTTCTTTGAGATAAATCCTCTTAATTATATTTTTTGTACTGAAATTTAATCTATTATGTATATAAAAATGTTGGAAAAGTTAATTCAAAATTTTTCATTTATAAGACAAAAATCCTTAAATTCATTCTTTATTTTAATAAAATCTTTAGAGTTAGTTTTACTTATAACTTGAAAGAAACCTTAATGCTACTCTTTATACATGGAAGTTAAATTTGTATCAAAACTGTGTAATAAATTATTTGTATTGTCCGGGAAGTTGTATTACAAGAAAATCTTTCATCTTTTTTTTTTTGCTTTTTCTTCTTTTTTTTCTTTTTTAATTTTTTTTATTTTAAAAGCATGGTATTTAAACTTTATTAAAATATTTGTATGCTTCGCCTGGTAAAAACTTAAATTAATAAATTTTATGGATTAAACTGTGCATTTGTTTGCTGTGAGAAGAGTCATAGGTCAGAAAAAAAGTTTGATAATGCTAAGTTAGTTTGTTTCTCTTTTGTTGGTTTTATTTCTGTTGTGAAAGTTATGGGCTATTTTTTAAGTTTGCAAAATGATATTATGTTAACGATGCCATTATTTTTATTCTATTATTTATAATATATTTGTATTTCATGTTTAATTTTTATTTTTTAGGATCTATATAAAATATCCAAACAGACATCTGACATTGTAGGCTTGACATATAATGAAGATGATGAACAGAATAATGCAGCAGATCGAGGCAGTAGCAGCTCTAATGAAAAGGTAAAAATCTTTATTAGTCAGCTTATTGTTTTTATTTATAAATTATTAATAGGTAAATTTTTGTAACAAATAATATTCACTGTTTTATTATTGTATTTTTAAAGGAATATTTATGGCAAATCTGTGCTGTCTTTTTCATTAGTTAAATCTTTGTGGCATAAAATACTTAAATACAAATTAAGAAAATTATTTCATTATTACTAACAACTTCATTGTAGTTAAAACATTAAAAAAGCAAAGATAAAAGATTGTAGCATACCATAGTTTTTGCATTACTGACAATTATACTAATTTTCAGTGTTGTGTAGGAAATCAAAAAATAAAATAACATTTGTTATTATTATTTGACAGTAATTATTATTATTATTATTTTAAGTTAATTTTATTTCTATTAGCTAATGCTGTTTTTACCCTTCTTGTCTCTGTCCTGTCTTTTTACCTCTCTTTAACCTGTTCTTACTTTCTGCGCTACATATTGCTGTATAATTGCAAATATAGCTTTTCTTTTCCTTTACTCTGCACTGAGTGGAATGATTGTTTGTAACATCTAAATATATATTTGATTAACCGTACTTTTATTAGGGTTTTTAGATAACAATTATTATAATAAATTTAATGCCCCTTGTTAAAAATGGGAATTAAGAAAATTAACCATAAATTATAAATAATCAATGTCTTCATTTTAGCGTAAATTTTTTTAGCACTGATTTGAATAATAAAGAGGAAATTAAATGTTGATATTTTTAAAAATCATAGTTTATGTATTATCATTTCATTTGCAACCCAATCTCATTAATTGTTATTAGTTTTTTTACTCAATGTAAATATCAGTCATGAGGTCAAATTTATCAATTGTATCCTTTTTCTTTTTGTTAATTTTTAAAATTTTGATACATTTTACAGAAAAAGTCAACTATCTAAATCTATATTTCATTTTTATAATGAAAGATTAATTTGATTTACTACAATAATTAAAATAATTTTATTCTTTTGTTCCTAGAGTTATTCAGCCTTACCCATCCCATGTTATATTTAAATTTTTTTATTCAGAAATCTATTTGATTAAAATATTTTAATAATAATGTCTTTAAAATGTATGATTCTTGATATTCTTACAAACCATGTAATTTTTTTCTAACTTATTACTACTATTTTTTTAAAAAATTTCAATGCATAGTTAATTAATGGATTTAATGTATATCATATTTCTACTTATTAAATTATTTGTTTAATAAATTTTATTACGTTGAGAGAAAAAAAGACAATAAATAGGGTTGAGACTGCTTTTAGAATAAATATACTATTGCATTTTAGTTATCTTAATTTGTCACTGAAAAAAATTTATACCAAGCAATTTCATTACCAGAGCTCTTTTGAATGTATGGTGTTGTCATTTTAGAACTTAGAAATGATAGTTTTAGCAACTTCAAAAAAATCTTCTACTTTAATGAAAATAATTATTTGATTATTTTAATATACAGCAATGAGCTATTATAAATCAGTTTATCATTTTTTATTTTTTTTTGACATATTTCTGTTATATTAAAGAAATTAATACACTGTCTATTTTTTTCTTCATTGTACTTTTCAAAATGCATACACCTAAATAAAGTAAAGATTTAAATTTATGGATTAATAAAGATTGAGTTCAAATGCTGAAAATATGGAAATTTTTAAATGCAGATTGTGACAGAATCATTCACTACTTAATTTTAATATAAAGTAATAATTTTTTTCAATTAAACTGCAGTCCTTATGGCTAATTTTTCCACGTAATTCTTTTATATCTATATTAATAGTTTTTTAATGCATGAATATTATCTTACAATCTTAAATTTTTATGCTGCATTCCATTGATATAAGATATTTTGTGTATATTTTGTGATCTAATAGCATAAAGATACACCAATCTTCTTGCTAAAAGCTTAAAAAATTTAACAATAAATTATTTTTATATAATATTATATATTCACTCTGATGAAACAACATTTAAAATAAATATTGTTAGCCAATAATTTGCTGTATACACAAAATTCTGCTTAGATTTTCTTTTTTAAATATATGAATTAAACTCTTTTTGAATATTTTCTCTTTATCATGCTTTTTGCTATCTTGTATGCATGGATTTGCATTCTGGTAAAAAATGAAAAATACAGAAAAAGTAAATAAATAAATATTTCTTTTTAAAGTTTGAATTTACCTACTTAATTATCAATTTTTTTTTAATTTTATATATTTTTTTCCTGTTTTTCTTGATTTTTACAGCCACATGCCTTTTTCTAGATAATTACTTTGATATAAATAATTAAATAATATATTTTTTTTATAAAATCTATCTATCTAAATCTAAAATTGAATCTCTTATTTTTATTTGGTATTATGGAAAAATGACTCTGATATACTTTCTACTAATGTTCCTTATTGTTAACTTAAATATTTTTTTATTGAGATTTATAAAATGTCGTTAACATTAAAATATTTATTTTACTATTTCCTTTTTTCAGTCACCTGTTAAAGATACTAAATCACCTTCCAGCAAAAAATTTAAACAGGAGGAAAGTCCAACCTCAAAAAAGCAGGTAATTCTTTTTATGATCAAATTTCATTCAATGAAATTCCTTAACTGTATTTGAAATTATTATTTAAGTCCTTTGTAGAATTGATGGAAGTTTTGTGTTATCATATATTGTTTAAAATTTTGATACTTTATTAAAATAATTCTAGTAAATAATAATAAATATTCATAATTCGTTGATGTAAATACCGTGTGCTCCAACTAAATAGACACGAAGAAAACCAATGAAAACCAAACATGTGTTATGAAAGTCTATATCTAAACACATATTTAAAAGGACTAGCTCACTTCTTACTCTACCTGGAAAGGAAAAAAGCATTGAATAATTAAAAAAGAGAAGTAAAATAGTGTTCCATTGAAATGAAGCCACTTCATATTATAGTCAAAATATCCACCATATTTTTTAGCTGACTTTAAGATATATGATTTTACATAATATTTACTAATTCCAGGAGCTCAATTTCATCAAAATTATGTCAAGTTTTAATAATGGCAGTCTTAATTACTGTCAAAGACTAAAATTGTTTCTTTTTTGTATTTATAGTCTTACTGAGAATAGCCCTTCTCATTAGCATCAATGTTAGTCTGGATTTCATTGATGAGAGTCTTCAATTCTGCCACACAAACTGAAATTACTATTTTTTGGTATATATAGTCTTACTGCGGATAGCCTCATGTTTCTTGGGGGATATAGGTCAAAAAAAATGGTAAGACATTTATCCAATGCACCCTATTATTCAAAACCCTCCACTTTGAAGCCCACCACTTTCTGATCTAAATGTAGGCATTCTCTTGTTGGAAAATTCGACTTATCTACAATTCTTTCTTTAAATGTCAGGAAATGAGCTTCTAGCATTATGAAGCCTTCCCACTATTATTAACAATATGAAGCCTTCATGCGGAACGGCTGTGTTAAGTTATCATCATATCTGAAACCTTCCCACTAGATTTATGAGCTACAGTGTTGTTTATTTGAAGGAGAGTTCCTCATTTTTATGTAACCAACTCTTTCATTTCATATATCCTATGAGAAATATGCAATTTAGAAATTAGCATCAGCCCATGTTGAAAGCTATTCACAAGCAAAGAAGAGTAGAAAATAAAAGAATTACCTAAGTTGACCCAGATAGTTTTATGTGCTGTTACAATGGCACAAGAAAAGAAGATTTCTTATACATCAAGGTGGTGGCTTATTAACTGTGTGAAAAAGCTTCAGGTATGATAGTAAGCATAACCTAGGCTTTATGGAGGCTGCTGATAATCAAACAAATTCTAGCAATTTATTTATTGCTGCTATCCTAAGCAGGATTTAACAACAGGACAATGCCCCCAATTAAGGTTGCAAAATCTTCTCAGTGTTTTTGATCAAATTTTTTCAGATCTCAAAAAATGTTCATGCCATGAATGATTTGCCCTTTTACCTGATTTATATCCCTAAGAAAAACATAAAAGCTATCTCCTCAGTAGGACTTAATACACTGAAAAGTAGCAGTTTCAGTTTGTTGCAGAAATGAAGGCTGCAATTATTAAAATTTGGAATAACATTGATGCTAATGTTGATATGCAACGTCAGATATTTCAATTCATATACAAGAATGACAGATATATAAGCATTCATCAGAAGCAGCTTCATTTTGATGTTAGTTTGATTCTTATTATTGTTATTTTTTTGTGCTCTCTCTTCTTTTATACTTCATTACTTCCTATGGAGCATAGGGCCTTTGTCCTGACTTTCAATTTCATCCTGTTGGTGACCAAGCACTTTATTTTTCTTCATGTTTGGTTTATTTTCTTTCATTCATTCATAATAGTTCTGCGCCATGTCATTTTACGTTTACTCTTCTGTTTACCTTGGAGTGTACAGTCTTCTAGCATCTGCTTTTTTTTTGTTTTAATTTTTCCAGTATTCTGATAGTGTGTCTAATCTATTGCCATTTCCTTTTTTTTGATTTTTAATTTTATTGATTTTTGCTTCCTGACTTTGAATTCATTGCAAAATATTTTCTGAGACCATTATATATTAAGAATTTTTCTGATACATTTGTTGATAAAAGCCTGTGACTTATTTGCATTTGTTTTCAATTTGTACCAGGTTTCTGATCTTTATAAAAGTAGTCATGGTGCATAGCGTTTTTAAAAAGTGCTTAAAGGTGCTTTTGATTTTCATTTTTTAAAAGTCCTTAAAGGTGCTTTTCTCACGGGGTATTTTAAAATGTGCTTAATTTTAACTTTTCAAAAATGAGATTTTTTTCAAATTTCGTATTATGTAAAATTGGTTTCCACATTTTTCTGTTTTCACAATTCATTCAACCACTATCCATTTCGTAGTGCCGTCGGCCCATAACGTATGATAGCGGCAATAATTTATTGTTTGATGAAATACTTGGGAGTGACTACTGAGCTGGGTTTGTTGAAATGCTTGCACTCCCATGTGCAACTGTGCTGCATTTTGCAAGATATTCTGCATTTCAAGCTTCATTTTCCACCCTCCGAAATCGAACTGAAAAATCTGTCTTTTTATGGTGGCTAATATAATTAAGAAAATAGTTTTTTGTCAGAAACTAGTTATTTTATCATGATTCATGTGAAGCCTTTGAAAATTATTTTGCATTTTGTTAATGTATATAGTGCTTAAAATTTTTTTTTGAGTGCTTTAAAAGTACTTTAAACGTGCTTATTTTTTGTTGAGGGATTTGACTACTTGCCCTGGTAGTGACTTAATATTTGAGTTCTCAATTGAATATTCTAAATTTTTTTTCATCTGATGTAGTTCTGTATGTCCAAAATTTATTGAGAATAGTGAAAGCACTGTGTGATTTTATTACTTTGTGTTCTGTTGTGGCAAAAAACAAAACAAACGTGGTAGCTTTATTTAGTTGGTACACACGACTTCTGGTATTTATTTACTGGAATTAAAAAGTACAAATGATCTTGATAAACAGCAGCCATTGTAAAATGTTTCATTTATAGCATTATGTTTGCCTTTTTAGGTTTCAAAAAGAAAACCTCAAGAAGATAGTGACTCTTCTTATTCAACAAAAAAGGTATGGTTTTTATTTATCTTTTATTGTGTCTAAACATACACATACTTTAATTACTAGTAAAAAAATATCCTTTTACAACTGTACCTCATTTGCAGCTTATCATTTTTTTTTTGTTAGACAAAGCTTAAAAATGGTGGCAAAGGTGAAACAGATGATGGAAAACCTTCTAATCAGGTTAGTTTGTTACCTGCATTTGTATTTTTAAGCACTTGTTCATGAATACATTGACTAACTTTTTTTCCTGTTGTCTTGTCCATGCAACTAATTTTAATATTTAATTTAATAAGTTATTTTTACTGTGCTCATGAATATCCGAAACATGAAAGTCTATGAAGTGAATAATATTTCATTTACTAGAGTAGTTTATTACAGTTCACATAAACCAGAATTTAAATATTTAATTTTGAAAAAAAGAAAATTTACAACTGTATTTACTTGAATAATTAGAGGAATGCGAAAATATTGACTTATAATAGCAATAATATTTCATAGGTTTTCTAAATCATTTTTCAAGTGACAGGAGCATAATTACATTTAAATTAAAGTGTACTTTTCCTCATCTATTACTCATATGATAATCGGTATATGGGTAATGCATATAGATATGTATATGTTATAGATATGCATATAGATATGTATAGATATGTATATGTATGTATATGTTTGTATGTATGTATATGTATAGATATGATAAATATTTTACTTTATAAAGCAAACAATACTACACTGGATAAAAATAACATATCAATTGTAAGTATTCGAGACTCTTTAGTACAACACCCTATCTTTCAGTAGTCACTCTACAGCAAAGCCACACGACAAGGAATTTTCTCGTTAATGAAAAATTTGTAAATCGAAATATTAATTTACATTCAAAATGCTCTACCGCATTAATAAAGTGGTTGTCTCCCTTTAATATATTTTTTTGGCTTTCTATTTTCTTCACTTACGGAATTTTTCAGTTGTTTATGTTTTTGTTTCTTGCCATTTTTTATGAAAGTTGAAATTGAGTTCACTTTCACTCATGTCTGTTTCTGAAAACACGTTTTTCATTCCAGTAATAACTCATATAACGATAAAATCTAGTCCATAATAGAATCTTCTAATATGCGCATATGCAGAGAACAAATGCGCATTTGTTCTCTGAATCGATAGATTGTTTTCTTTTTTGAGAATATTGAATGTTTTGTACTATTAAATTGCGATTTTAATGAACTTAAATGTGCATTACTTACTTTTTATCGCATTGGCATCGATGTATGTATCAGCTCATAAATTCAATAAGACGACTTGACTTTATTATTTGCCATATCACAATGTTAAACAAATGGACATTTTAAATCCACCGATTGTCTGAAGTATTTATATATTATATAAAAAAAAATATTTTACACTTGTGCTTTCTTATTAATAATTAGTCATAATTATTAGCGCCTATATTTGAATTATTTTATAAAAAAAAAAAAAAAAAAACTACATTTCATGAAAGTATCAACCATTATGAATTATATACAAAAGAAAAGAAAACTATTTGTATTGAATTTTTGATATCTTAAAGTAACTTTTAACTTACACTTTCAATGCACTTATAAGTAATTGAAGTTTTACTGTAGAATGGCATTGTTTTGTTCATTATATGTATGATTTAAGCTATCACTGAGGTTAGAGCTGGTAAAAAACAAAAAAATTAAACTGTTCAAGTCAGAAGTAAGCATCTGTCTCTGAGCTACTCTGTAATACCATACTTATTTTTGTATTCTCTTAAAAGTTTTATAGCGTAATTGCTATTTATAAAAATAAAAAAAAAATAGTATAAAAAAAGTAATGCAACTGTAAAACTTTTAAACTTGTAGTATTTATTTTATTTCTAAAGTGTAAGTGAAGTAAAGTTTTCAATATTTTATTTTTGAAATGAGCTTATTAGGTAGCATTTTTTTACGTTATTTTTAATTTTTTAAGGTACAAAACTTAGAGACATACTAATTGTAAAATTAACTTTTCAGCTAAATAATTTTTTACTGTCCAAAGTAATATTTTGTATCTTTATTTTTATTGTTTAGAAAAAGAGAAATATAAAGAAAAGGAAAGCTTGAAAATGTTCTGAAATATAATAACCAAAAATTACTGAAAAGTGATACTGGAAAAAAAAAATATGTGGGAAATTGCTTTATTTTTTATTTTGTTGTTCACTGAGAATCAAAATTTTGATCTGAAGGATTGGTACTTTAAGTAGTTCACAAAAAGCTCTTGATATTTTTTGTTGTTGCTGTTATTACGTATTTCTAATTTTGTTATCCAATAAAATATTATTTGCATTTCGTATTTGCTGTAGTTAATTCAGGATGCGTAGCGTTTTTAAAGAGTGCTTAAAGGTGCTTATTTTGGATTTTCGTTTTTTAAGAGCCCTTAAAGGTGCTTTTTTTCAATGGGTGTTTTTAAAAAGTGCTTAATTGTCCCTTTTTCATAATGAGATTTTTCTTTTACTATGTTGATTTTTCGCTCCGAATTATGCAAAAAGACACAGTTCACATTGTTCTATTCAACGTTTTCATTATTAATTCAACTCCAATCTATTTCGGCGTATTGTCCGTCCGTAGCGAATGAAAACGCCATTCATTTTACATTATTCAAAATTTCATGATTTTTGTCAATTGTCAAAAACAATGCCAAAAGTTTTTTTTTCCAACATGACGGTTAAATCAAGATAAAACTGTCAATTGTTAAAAACTTTTCAACCCTGCCTAATTATGATAATTTTTTTTAAAGTACTTAAAAATATTTTTTAGTGCTTGAAAAGTGCTTAAAAGGTGCATATTTTTTGTTGAATAATTTGACTATGCATCCTTTATTTTTTTCCAGTCAAAATTTTGAAAATTTCTTTTGGAATATTTTTTTTTAAAATTTACAATTTTTTAAAAGAAATATTTTGAACCTGCATTTCATATTTTCATAATTACTTTCTATGCAGTTAGTTTGTTTCTTAAGAACTTGTTATTTGTTTTAACAAATTAGTTCATATTCTAAATTTTAACACATACTAACTCTAAAAATGCTGTTTTCCTTATTCTTTTTTTAATAATTGAATTTATTCTGCTTATAATTTTATCAATTCTTTCATTTTATTTGTTTGTCTTTTCTTAGACAAACAAATAAGTAGGTTTTTATGTATTTTTATTCTTTATTACAGAAATAGATTATCACACATTCAGAAAACTGCACAGCTTATTTTGAATTAAAAACTAGCAAAAAAATATTAAACGTTAAAACAACTTAAATATTAAGATTGTACAATACAGAGTTACAGATATGCTATATATTTCGGTTAAGAAAATTGTTCATAATTTCAGTAGTGAAATATTGTGTAGTTTTTATGGGAACTAATATTATCTTGAGTTGATTTTGATTAGTGTGATGATGATTTTATAATTAGTAAAAAGATATGGATTAACTTATACCTAGTTTATCAACCTTGAAAGAATTCAAAAAATAATTGAATTCTTGAAATATGTAAATTCCAGCACTAACTAGATATTTTAATAACTGATAAAAATTACATTTTAAACAAGAAATTATCCATTAATATAAATATAATGCTTTTGTAGTACAATCAATGAATATATTCACACTTTCAAACTATTTATTGTAACTGTTAAATCAGAACAATCACATGGAACTATATATAATATACATAGAACTATATATAATTTTCCCTTATAAATAATTTAATTAGATATTTTTATAACGTTACAAATATGCACTGGTTTCATAGTAAATTGTAAAAATTAATTGAAAAGCTATGAAATTAAATTCTAAGCTTGGGTGCACATTTCATTTTATAACCGTCGCTGAACAGCTGACCCAATATTGAGTTTACGACTACCAATGTTCAACTCTGTAGCCTTGTCATTTTGAACACAGTCTAGAATACAAAGGAACTCCGCGATCAAGTATTGGAAAAAATTTGCCTTCAGGGAAGACTTTTTTTTATGGAGCTAACTTGCATTTATGTTACACGAAGAGTGAAGAAATCCTCCCACGGTTAGCCTGACAACAAGGGGACTCTAACCCATGATCTGTGTACCACTGAGGATATTTTATGTCAGCACTGTGGTTGGTGCAGGCCGGTTATGGAATTCGAATCCCAGTGATAGCTGGTGCACCTCGTTGGGAGGCAAGTGCTATATCCCCTGAGCCATAATGGCTCATGAGTGCGCATTTTGTGAAAAGAGCAAAGTATTGCATTTCTGTATTGGTGATAAAAATGGGCTGCAGGCAGCGTTGAGTAGAACTCGCTACCTATGGCAACACTTTGCATTCTTTCACCATTAGTGTGAGAGGAGTCATAGAAGAAGGAAGCATATTAGTTTCTGTCTTGATTTTTAAACAGATTAAAAACTTTTAAGTTAGGAAAATATACGGAAATGAAAATTAAATTGAGCATAGTTCTAAAAGAAAATGTCTAAGTACTTTTGAAAATTAATTTTGATCAGTAAATACGAAAAACATTCATAACAAGAGATATGGGGAGAGAAATTTTACATGGAAATTTTTAAATGTTAACAAGGCTTTTTTTTAATACATTTAAGGACATACTATTTGCACTTTCCATATTTTTCTTTACTTGCCAAATTATGTGCTGTTTAAGCAAAAGCTACATGTTATAATTCTAACTTAGCAATCCACATAAATAAAATAACTATTGTTATTAATACTTATTCTGTTATTATTTTTATTCATTATTACTTAAGATTTGCCATTGTTTAATTTGCAATTAATAAAAAGTTAATTCTCACTCTTTCATAATAAAAGAGTATTCTTCCCTTATTTCTTTTATTTAATAAACAAAATAAAGTGATAATGGCATAGGTAAGAAGATGGCACCCCTGTAGTGGTTGCTGCAGTTATAAAGGGAAGATAATTCCCTACATGTAAATAGCACTAGGCATGGATAAAAAAGTCATTTTGTTCTGTCAGGTTATAAAGGATGCCAATGTCATGCTTTCATATTCTAAGTATGACCTACTAAAGAAACACACAGACACCGGTTTTTCACTTCTTAGTAGCAATTCTGATTTATTTAATTTTATGATCTCCAGTTCTGAGTGTGACTCAGAAAAATTAAGACATCAACAAATTATAATTTTTGAGAAGAAAAGAAAAGTATTTAAATGCAAAAAGTGCTTGATTAGAGCAATTAAGAAAAGTGTTTGGGTTATGACACGTGTGCGACTGAAGTCGAATTCTTGGCCATAGATGGCGCCACTGCAAAACGAGAAACGCACCCTTTGCCTTAAAACCGCTTGGATTCCCATAACAGGTTTTCTGGTATTGGCAAGTAGCGTTACAAACAACAACAGGAAAGTGTTGGTAGAAATATTGCGATCAAAATCATATTGTACTTAGTTTTTTACTACAAATTCTCGATTTATTGATTACCACAAATTCTTGAAATGTGTCAGCAGTACGTAATAAGTGTTATAAAAAATCATTTTATTTTTGTCGAGAAATATGCAGTTATTTTAGAACATATTATGCTTTAATTTCAAATATTAATTGTTCAATTTAGTAAGCAAAATATTTTGTCCAATATTCATTTTATTCGTTTATTTATTTATTTATTTTTTGTTGAGAAATTGGTAGCTATTTCAGTACATATATTGTTTTTATTTCGGATATTCATAGATCTATACAGACTAAATTCATAGATTCCATTTAGTTGTCCAATGTGATATTTTTTTAATTAACTACTAAGATATATGTGCATGAAAGTCAATGAACAGTTAACAAATAATTATTATAATTTAACTTTTCTGCTTTAAACACAATTAAAATATTTTAAATCACGATTTCTATGCGGTTTTCAAAATTTTTTTCTTCTTGTTGGAAAACTCAGTAGGTCTTCACACTCAGAGTTGAGGGAAATACTCTAGTTTTGCTAACTTGAAGCCTCTAATGAATGAGAGTTTAATTTTACAATACACAGTGAGAGTATTAATTTTACAATGAGAGTTTAATTTATTAGCTTAGAAAAATTTCCCGAATATCCGAAACTCTAATGGTAGTTGAATCAAGCTTTAGATTCCTGTTGCTGCTGGGCTAACGTGAGAAATTTTTATAGTTTTCAGATTCAAAAAATCACCTGAAAAAAGAAATTTATCTTAATACTTGTTTTGCGAATTCAATTCAGAATTTCAATGAAAGATATATTGAACGAGAAAACGAGATCAATTCGTTCATTTATGTCATATTTAATTGTAACGTACTAAAAAGTAAATTATTTGACTTAGTAACAAAAAACGGGATGTTTTATTGAGGGTACTTATGCTGAAGTTACTTAAAAAAAAAAAAAAAAAAAATGGCGAGGACTCAACGTGTTAATATGACGTATGCGCTCCATTTGTGAAAATATCAAATGTTAGTGCGTAGTAATTAATAGCAATACAAAAGGAATCTGTGGTATCCTTTTCTGAATGAAATTATTTTGTTTGCACAGACCGTAGTGTTAACAAAATATATTCAAATGTAGACATATTAACCCTTTGACGCATAATTTTTATTTAACATATTTTTCATAATTTTTTCATTATTTTTTATTAGTATAGGTCAAAATAAGTGAAAAATATTATATTTAACATATTATGACTTTAAAATACAGCATGAAACACCGGTGTCTTTTTCTGCGTTAAAGGCACGGCTTACTTTCCAAACAATAGTTTTCAAATTTGTACTTAATTAGAGTAATTTAGATATAAATATAAGATAAATGATTATTCATTATTTAAATTTACAAAATCAGCTATTGATATATTTTTAAATATGAATAAAAAAAAATTTTCAACTACTTTTTTTGGATTAGTATAAATATTATTCTGATAATCAACAGATTTTTTTGGTAATTATTAGACTTTTTTATGGTTAAAAAATACCAAATATAGATTTGATCGTATTTAAAGCGCATGAAAAAATATATATAAAAGAACACCGGCGTCCCAACGGCATCGAAGGAACCAGTGCTGTCTTGCCAACTGTCAAGAATTTAATTATTTTTACTCACCGTAAAACACGAACGCAGATAAGTTTTAATAAATAAATATTTCAAAAAAAAAAAAAAGTTGCAATTTTCTCGAAAAAACTTGATTTCCCAGTTAACTTATTTCTTTAGTCGTTCTTAAAATTGTTAGAATATAAAGGTGAGCGTTAGTTATTTGTCACTAATCGAACTTTTACTGCTAGAATAGGTAGTTTGTCAAAAATTAATCAAACAAGAATATTTAATTTGAAGATGTTTTTTCCCTTTTGTTTAGAGGTTTAAAAATGATTGCAAACTAAATCGTGAGAACAGCAAATAGAGCTTTTAAAAATTTGAAAAGTAAGAGTAACAATCCTGACGAAATTTATATTACATGAGTAGTTAGATTTAAGATTTGAAGCCCACACTTAGAAAAACTTGAAAAAGTTTTGTGGTCTTTCTCTCTTTGTAGTTAACGTGGCTGATTGCTAGTTTGACTCGAAAAAGTACTCCTCCTCGTAGACGACTTTCTTTTGTTGTTGTTTTTAAGTTGAAAGCAAAATTATAAAAAATAAGGTGTTGAAAGTTAATGTGACATGGGTCACAATAGAATCAAAGATATATGAAATAAGTTTTTTTTCCCTGATAAAATTTGTATTTCACAAGGAGAAACAAAAAAGATTGCAAAGCAATCACCAGATTTTGGAAGATGAATTTATTTCTTTGTCAAAACTTGTCTGCTAAGTTAAATTCAAAAGAACGAGAACAAAAAGTAATGACAAAAAGGAGTTGAGCGTTATTGTACCATTTAAAAAATATATATAAAACATGTACCATGTTTTTTATTCCATTTTTTTGTATGCATTGTAGGTATAAAATATAATAAAGTTTGCTTTTGTAAGGGATTTATGTTCGACAACAGAAAACAAAGATGATTGCAAAGCAAATATGGGGTTAGGGAGCGAAACTTCTTACTTGAAGAAAAATTGTCTGACTTTTTTTTTTAGTAACAAATAATTCGAAATTAATAATAGACCTTAAAATGATATTCAAATTGTTCTCAAATGTTTTTTTAAACCTATGTGATAACCTATTGCATAAATATTTCTGTAAGGATCATAAATTTTTTTAAAAATAAATGTTGACTTTTTTAAAAAATATATTATAAATAATTTTTATTTTTGGGCAGTGTACGTACCGCTGTACAAAAAAAAAAAGAAAAAAAAATTTTTTAATAATAATTTTGGATTTTTATTCTCATTGCATATAATAGCCGAATATTGCAATCGTGCCCGTATGTCTACTTTTATTATCTTTCTTTTCAAATTGCTGTTTCGAAGAAAAACATATTTTTATTAGTAAAAATCTATATTTTTACTTTTTGCAGCAGAAATTACGGCACAATATTGTATTTAATCATAATAATACATTTTGTTTTTGAACAAAGAAATGTTTTAGCTTGCAATCTTTTGCAAATGATAAATACCAATTAAAATTTTTTCCTAGTTTTCATTTTGTTATTCTCAGTTTTTGATTATATTGGATTGTGATAATTACTGTAGCATAAAATACGACCCTGCTTGAATTATCTCGACTGTGCTCAGTTTAGAAATTCATTAAAAAAATTCATTCAATTAATATTTTTAAATTTAATTAAAATACATGACTTTTCATTGTAATAAAATCAGTTATATATTATACATTAGAATTGTTTATACTGAAAATGTTTAAAAAAAAAAGAATAGTTACCGAAACAAAGCGATTTTTTAATACTGAAACTTTATGTATGATACGAAATTAGTAACATCTATTTGTGTAGAACATTGTAAATTTTCACTGAATAAAAAACAGCATTCAAAAACTATGTGAGTACTTAGTAGAAAACATTTGTCTTTGGAAGCTGGATCAGTGTATATTCTAAAAGAAGAAAAGTTATGAATTTATTACTGCGATCTAAACAGAAGCGATTCATTTATATTAACGAAGAAAAATATATTATTCTCATGAACATAATTAGCTTTTACCTTCTTCTATTCTTTAAAGTTTTGATTAGTATACATTCTGGAGATAAGAGTTGGGCAGTTAAATTTAATTCGCTCATGATGTTACACGTAGATGTTAAAGCGAGATTGAAATTTTGTATGTATTTATTTTCTTCGAGATTCATTAACATATTGATCCCAACATTTCTAAATAAGTTTAGTTCTCTTGTTATTTTATTGTTTACAAAACAATAAAATAATGCCTTATGAGTTTTATGTAGTGGATTCTAAATAGGTGACGAGTCGATGCAATGTTGAATACACAGCAATACTGTACAGCAATCGTGTTCTGCAATGAACGCGCTTAATATATCGTTTTTTATCCTGGTCAACAAAAAAAAAACCCATCTAAACTAGTTTGATTATTGAATGCAACTTGAAGCTTTTTCTACCAGTCGTCTATCATTTACTCTTTCCTCAGGCAATCAAACCGGAATTGGCGTGTTTCAATCCCATCTTATTCAATAGTGATTTGGCAGATTTCTAAGGCCTTTATATTTTCTCATCGCTTAAATATTATTGCTCTCAGAGAATGAATTAAGTGATACACGATATTGACCACGACAGACATTAATCCATATGCTAATCGCACAAAAGTTGCACGTGTGATAGAATAAAATATCTACACTAAAGAATGGCACACAGTATAAGTCGAATGAAATTATCTTTTTATCTATTATTTTGTAAACATTAGATTTTCATAAATATTGTGCAAGCTAAGATTGTAAAATTGAGAAAATCTAATTGTTTACGTCAATTCGTTGTAGCATTTGAGATTTGAGAAGTCTGTTCAAGCGACATTAAAATACAATTTTGCTCTTGAGGACCGGACCAAATATATTTTAACCCATTTCGCAAATAAATTAATAAATTATTTCTCTTTTATTTAGATAATACTAAGAAACATTTTTTTGCAAGAGATTTTTTAACGGATCTTTGATATTTTTACATCACTGATTTCAAATCTGCAATTGGTTTCTCTCTCTAGTTTTTTTTTTTTTTTTTAAATGACATTGTTAGTCTATTTTTTGTCGAAATGCACAAGTTTAAAAACGTAATATATAACAAGGGTTTGCATAAATCTTGCGACAAACTTCTAGGATAGTTAGGGCAGATCATCGGAATAAAAATTGCTTAGAAACCCATGCCCAGAAATGTCGTCAAATGCCGCTAGGAGCGCTTTCCTGATATAAACTGTTTCTGCTTGTACATCTGAACTGGTCATAATAGGAAAGCGTCCCTAGCCTCTTACGACTATATCTCCGGGCATGGTTTGCTATGCAATTTTAAGCCTGATGATATGCCCTCCTTAAGGTTTATCGTAACATTTACGCGATCCTCTGTAATATATAAACGTTATTATTTAATAACGATTGCTTTATTATTTAATAACGTTAAACGTTATTATTTAATAAAGTTATTATTTAATAACGTGTATTTTTGATAAAATGTGCAAATTTTTGTACATTTTGTCAAAAATATACGATAAATGTCATTTAAAGTAATCTAGGTTTTGGATAAAATGCAATTCCTATGTAATTTTAATCCTGATGATATGCCCTCCTTAAGGTTTATCGTAGCATTTACGCGATCCTCTGTTATATATAAACGTTATTATTTAATAACGTTTGTTTTATTATTTAATAACGTTAAACGTTATTATTTAATAAAATTATTATTTAATAACGTGTATTTTTGACAAAATGTAAAAATTTTTGTACATTTTGTCAAAAATGCACGATAAATGTCATTTAAAATAATCTAGGTTTTGGATAAAAACTTATTTCTGATTTTAAATCACCGCACCTGAATTTGGCGAGATCAAGTATTTGTATAAATACTAAAAAAAATTTGTTCCCCCGTGTAATCATGACACTATGGCAGACTATCTATGGCACGTAATCATTTTTATCGAAATATTGATTTTTGAGATAAAGAATTGCAATTTATTAATAAATAAGGAGCCATTGGGTTATTTATCTAAAATCATTTTATCTAATTCGGGTCATTCGTTACATTTAAGTTTTTGCGTTAAATCACCGCACCTGAATTTGGCGAGATCAAGTATTTGTATAAATACTACAAATTTTTTTTCCCCCTGTGTAATCATGACACTATGTCAGACTATTTTAAAAGGCAAGATATCCGCCAAAAATATTAGATTACTATTATGTTTTTATACTTTTAACTAAAATGAGTGTAATTATTTGTTCTGTTAGTTATTATTTGTTTTTATTTTAACAAGTTTTGATCCTTCAGTATTTACTATTAATTTCCATTCGTTTTCGAAAAATGTTTTATGTTTTTCTCATCGGTTTTAAGAAGTTAATTGGGAATAAGTGACACGTAATCATTTTTATCGAAATATTGGTTTTTGAGATAAGGAATTGCAATTTATTAGCAAATAAGGAGCCATTGGGATTCTTATCTAAAATCATGGTATCAAATTTTGTTCGGGTCATTTGTTACATTTCAGTTTTTGCGTCAAACAATCATTTCGTATAAATTGTATACTTTTCTTAGAAAATAGATATTTTTGTAAAAATATCCTTTTAGCAGCTTATAAAAGTGAATTGATTTCTATTTTTTTAAAACTATCAACAATTTTTTTTTTTTTTTTAAATCGAAAATGAATAGTATTATTATTGGAAAACAAGAAAGTGAAAGGGAGTTTTAGTTTAGATTAGAAATTGATCATACGGGAGCTGTGATACGCCTACTTAAAATATTTTTGAAGCTAATTTCAAAAAGTCAAATACTTAGTAGATGTCGATACAATAATAACTAATAGAAAGAAGTGGAGCTATACAAAAATGAGTCATTTATTTTGAAATTCGCCAAGAGAAATGTTTTGGTGACATATAGCAATTTGAAAAGAAGAAACTGAAATTTCATGCTATTTTAAATGAAAGAACGAATTTAATTCAGTTTTGAAATTTTGTACTCCATTTTCCAAATCATAAAGTTATTGTTTTAAGAGGAACGTTTTAAGATTCTTTAAATTCCCGTTTATATAGGCCATATTAAAATAAGTTGTGTATTTATTTATTAATGAATATATGCAGATTTTTCTGCTCAATACAAAAACGGCTTATAAACCCTTGTCAAGGAGAAAAACAGTAACATCCAGGGTAACGGCGAGATTCTAACCCTTTACCTCTACGCTTCAATAGCTAGTATTTCTTCATTAGTTAGAATAATTGTATATCCGTTTGATTATTTTTAAAATGCCTTTTCATGGTTACAGTTTCTTAAATAAATTAACAGAGTATTAACCGATGAAAACTTTTTAGCTTTATAATGCTTAACTTTTAAATTTATATTTTATCCTATAATCATTTTTTACTAAATATATATACATGAATTTTTTTATCAGCAAAAATACTAGAAATGAAAAACCATCAATCTTTAAATTGCTTCCAATCGAATAAAAATTATTAATTAAAGGGGTATAAACACTTTCAATGACATTTAAAGCCAATTTACTACAGTGTTTTTATTTAAAATTATTCGTTAAGTTCTATCTTTTGCCAAAATATTCAAATTTAACTATACTTTAGTACTTAGCTTGATTTTTGATAAATGGCTAAGAAATGAATTTCTTATAATGCAGTGAATGTTTAATCTGCACTCTTTTATTAAATTTTAATCTAAGAAGTATGTCGACACCTTCTTTCCTTTGCTGATCTTTTTTTTAAAATTGTAATTTTTTTTAACTGGTCAATAAATATACAATCCATAAATTTAATAGGAAGTTATTATGTCGTACACGATATACTGGACAGTAAAGGAGAAAACACTCATCAATTGTATTTAAACTCTGATAATGTTTAACAACCATAGTACGCTAAAATTTTTATCCTTAAAATAAATAAAGAAATAAAATAAAAAATAAACACCTACCCACACAGAAAGAAAACTTTTAATAGAAATAGAACATTCATTTCCTGTTAACTTGTAGGGTCGGGAACGATTTTGTAAAATAGTTAGAAATTAAAGCAAGAAGCATTTCCTAGAAACTAAGCTAACATTGTTAACTCTCATGATTGCCTAGTTACTAAAACTGTTGTATAAATGTTTGAATTATTTATTTTTTCATGTTTGGGTTAATTTTTATTTAGTTTTATTTGTTAAATATATTGTTCTTTATAGCCGTGCAAATTGAGATACATGAATAACTTTATTCCACGAATGCCCTGGTCGTAAAAAATGTACCTTGGACCATTTTTAACTTCTTATTTTTTTTACGCAGAATGTAAAAAATCAGATAGCTTAATTTCCTTTTGTTGACTAATATTACTGTACACTTCCGATTTTTATAATTGGTATTAGTATAAATAAAGTTTGGGATCTAAAAGATTTCACTTTAAATGATAATATGGCAAGTTTACAAGATTTTATAATAATTGATATTATTAAATTAGGAATATGCTGTGAGGATAAAAATGGAATATAATTGGAAGGTTGAAATTATTATCAAAATTTACTTTTTCTTACAGGTACATGAAAAAAATACAAAAAATTTCTTAAGTATGTGGTGTAAATATTTACATTGATCGGGGTACATACAGCACAAGATACAAGACTCTCTCTTACGTAATTCCTATAGTTTTGAATGTTGAGTTATTAAGGAATTCATATTTTAAACAATATCAAATTCATATTTTATATTTGCTTGTTTAAAAAGTTGGTGAAATTTATAAAGCCATATAAAATAGGAAAAAAAAAAGCTATGAACATTTAAAATATGAAAATTTTTTCGAAATTTTTTTTTTAAAAATTTATTATTTCTAAATTTTTTCTTAAAAGCAAATAAATTTCTTAATAGCTAAGCATTTTATTACATGACATTGCGGGAAGTTACTTTTGAGTCAGACTTTAAAACGTGAAAGTAAATAGTGCTATCGATAAAATAACTATGTAATTAAAAAAAAAAATTAATTATTCTGAAAATTATAATTAAATGAGCTAAATGTATTCTTACGACTGCGTCTAAAGAGGAAAGCTAGACCATGAACTACGGATGTTTGTTCATGGTATAGCGTCAAATGTTTTTCTCAAACTTTCTCTTTGCCCAAGTCGACTAGTAAAACTGAAAAGAAACTATTTGTTCATGCTGTGTGTAAAGAAGAATTGACACTCTACAATTTATAATTTAGTGCCTTTGTAATTTTTATTAACTCCCGTTTAGATTCTATTAATGCACCAATTATATTTCTAGCTTTAACGTAAAGTTTTTTTTTGCTTTATTTTAATAAAAATTGTTGAATCAAGATTGCGAGAATTTATGCATACCTGCCAACTTTTAAGCATTTGGCTTAAAATTTTATTTCTATATTTAAAGTGGTAGTAAAATGTATGTTTTCTATATATTCCTTGCGTTTATAAATTTTATTTATAATCTTTTTGACCACCACTATTTTTAAAACAATTAAGCATATATATAAATTTTTAATACCGCCTTGATTGCTCGCATAAGTTTTTTAAAAATACAATGTATATTTCTGCCTAAAATTGTAATTTAAGTTCCATTATTACCACTGGGAAAAATCATCCTCGACAGGATTAAAAGTTGGCAGGTATGATTTATGTTACTGTCTTCAGCTTTTTTTTGTATCGCACATTTGTGTAGAAACATTAAATTTTCTAAATTCCAATTCAATTCTTTTAAATTTTAATTACATATTTGATAATGGAATTTTTGTCATTCTTTTATTTCTCCTGTCTATTTATTTCTGTTATATGATCAATTCGGATGCAAGCAAAAAGAAAAGAGGAAAAGCTGCATTAATATTTTATTATATAGTAATATTTTTATAGTAATTATAAGCAATAAAACTTATCCATATTTGGTTTTCGAAAGAACTAATAGATCATGTCAAACATATTATTATGCACTCTGTTACTTAGTACTCTGTTACTTAGATTTTAGTACTAGAAAAACAGAGGTAAATATTTAAAATATATAAATATTTATAATATATAAATATTTGTAATATTTATAAGTTTTAGAACAAGAAAAATAGAGTTAAAATATTGAATTCATATCGCAATTTACTGTAGATGATAAGAAAAAATGTACTTAGTCTTCATTAACATACGACACTCATGATGAAAAAAAAAAAAAAAAAAAAAAAACAACAAAGTATTTTATAAAATTTAGATGAAACAAATAACCCCCCCAAAAAAATAAAAAGAATTTCCCAAGTTCAATTTCACAAGTTCAATTTTTAAAAAAATTAAATCATCGCCTGAGTTGTATCAGCTTATAAGCTTAACTGGACGATAAACCCATTTATAATATAAAATTGCTATTTTGCCACTATTCGAGTGTAAATAATTCTCCTATTTCTTTATTCATTTTATATGTTCTTCCCTGTATACAAACTTCGTTACCTTAGCTCTGTCTTCTTCTTTTTTTTATAGATTTTTTAATAAGTTAAAAACAAAATAAAGAGTTAACATAAGGTTTAAATAAAATATCGAAAAATATGTGACGAACACTAAAACGAATGGGTTAAAGTTGAAACAGGCTTTTATTTTCGCTGGCTTGTTAAAAAGTTACTAAAAATTGCATAAAAACAAAAACATTCATTGTTAATCTTTTGTTTCATGATAGGTAGTATGTCATTTCTGTTGACGTTTACGTTATTCGTAAGCTTCTTAGTCTTTAAAAGGTTTCGTTTTTCTGTATGCCTAAGCGTGAGCGGTTTAAATACAATTTAAGAGGTTATGTTGTGTTATCTGGGAAATACTGAGTTCCTATTGGCTTTAATGTCTGCTGCACTTCGGCTTAAAATAGTTTTAAGTTATTATTAGTATGCCTAAAAATTATGGATTACGATCTATTGGGAATTATATATTTTTATACTTGTATACTATTAATTTAGTAGATATTGATTATTTGAATGAAAGAAAGTATTTATTTCGAATAAAAAAATGTGCTGGTAATAAAATCTGCTGGTCATAAAATAACATTTACGATCTTTGGTGAATAGCTAAAAGGCCTTCATGAATTCGTCACTTCGTGACTCCTTACTGTATGGTCTGGCATTGTGGCATCATATAACATTATCATCTTTCTCAATAAAATACTAATTTATTAGATATTAATTATTTAAATAAATAATATTTTCTTTCAAATAAAAAAAAAAAGCCAAAATTTCTTCTAGTAATTAAATTACATTTACTGCCTTTGTGAACCAGTTAAAGAGCCCTTATGAACACTCCACTTCGTGGCTCCTTAATGTATGATCTGGCATTGTAGTATCATATGTCATTTTTATCTCTCCAAATATATAAAATTAAAAGTTTAATTGTATGTGTGGTGTGAATGTACTCTAATTTTTCAAGAATGGGTGCTCTGATTTACATTGCATCTTTTTTTCTGCAGTTTCCACTTAAAAATTCTTGGGGTGGTTTTTAGAGAAATCAGCGCTCCTCTTCAATGCATAGTTTGCACGCAATG
The DNA here is from genome assembly GCA_949128135.1 of Parasteatoda lunata. Classification (NCBI taxonomy): domain Eukaryota; kingdom Metazoa; phylum Arthropoda; class Arachnida; order Araneae; family Theridiidae; genus Parasteatoda; species Parasteatoda lunata. The sequence continues at coordinate 42,706,769 of OX421975.1, read as the reverse complement.
TCTAAAAAACTAAATTTTTCTTAAATTTCACCGAATTATGGAACCCAAACAAATATTGTGGTTTGTTGTCTGCATTTTTTCCGTCATCTATTTCCGTCCAATCAGCTATTTTTTTCCGTTTCAATTTGTTGCAAAAATGGCCATTTCAATCTGTAAATCTATTCAAAAGTTAGAGATGATTAAGTACTGTCAAATTGGATAAAGAAGCACCTGCGATTTTTGTAACACCTGAGACAATCATATGTCTGTAGATAAAATGTAATTTGAGGTGAAAATGTAATAATGAAATATAACTTATTTATTTATTTACTTATTATTTTCATATTATTTATTTATTTTTTTGATTTATGAATTTAACAACTACGGTTTTTTCATTACAGTTATATTGACTGGAAAGTTTTGCTAATAGTTCCTTGAAAATTTAGTAATAATATTTATTCTTTATAAGGATAAAAAAAATCTAAAATTTTCATGTATTAAAAGGTGGACTATGATCTTTAAAAAATTAAAAAGGTTTTTATAAATTTTTTACCTTTAAAAAATCCTTAGAAATTTGTTAATGATTTCATTTTGAAAATGAATGTTCCTCGTTTTAGAAATTTAAAAGTTTTCTGAATTTTGTTATTAAAAACATCAGTTAAAAAATGTATGCATGAATAAAATGTTTTCTTAAAATATGAGCGTTGAAAGTTTTAGATACTTTTTTCGAAGCTTTTTCGGATATTTTAAATGCAGCAGAAATATTTTTTCAATCATTATCTCATGTTTCCCTTTAATAATTTTTCCTAACTTGAAAATACTTACATTTATTAGATTAAATGCAAAAATTTTTTTAAACCTTTTATGTATTTTTTAGTTATATTTTAAGTATGGATGTAGATATTTTTTCCCTTTTTTCTTTAAATCTCTTAGAGCAATAAGAATAAATTTAAATAATTATCACGTTTTTAAGCTTACAATAAATAAGTCAGTTTTTGTTTTGCAATATATTTATATTTAAAATACTTTGGCTTTTAAATTATGTTGCCGTAATTAGTGTATAGTGTTGTATGGCACAAAACTTCTGCTGGTATCCAAACTGATTTTGATGTTCATGCTTTCCTCACTAGTGATTCGACCGATTTAGATTGCGTTCTTGTTTCTTACTCTCTTAAATCTTAAATAGCAACCCCTAATGTCCATACCTTTTTTTTTCTTAATTTTTTTTGTCACGGATACCAAAAATAAAAGTTTTAAAGGCTATAAATGCGGAATAGACTGTAAAATACTTGAAAAAATATTATTTATTGCATATTTTAGTAAAATGCTAAGTCAAAAACGTTTAATAAACCTGTTGAGCAGTGGTGGCCATCGAGATAGAGCGTTCGCCTTTTAATGAGACGATCCATGTTCGAATCCCAGCGGTGTGCAGTTCCGCTACTATCTCGAACCCACCACTGTACCGGCGAAAAACATCTTCAGTAGCAGACGGATCTTGGATTAGAATCTCCTTGCGGTCCAGCTAACTGTGGGAGATTTTCGTGGTTTTCCACTCCATGCAACGCACACGCGGGTTAGTTCTATCAAAAGTCCCCCACGAAGACTAGTTTGTTCCAATGCTTGAGCAAAGAGCTCCCTTTTCTTCTGTGTTGGGTTCAAAACTGCAAGGATACGGAGTTGAACATTGAGAGTTGTAAACTCAGAATTGGGATTATAAAATAAAATATGGAAAAAAATCTGTTAAAATATTAAAAAAATCAGTGAATATTAGTAGACAAAGGCATGGGTAAAAGCCCTTATATAGCAAGACGGTAAAGAGAAAAAACTGGTACGTAAGACATTTCATTCCAGTATTTTTTTCGAAAAAAATAAAATATCTTTAACTATCAAGATTTTTTTTAAAATTTTAGCATATATATAAAACTGCTACTTTTCGAAGATTAAGTAGATATTGTTGAAATATTTAAAAAAGGAATAAGTAAACTCCTCCCCAAAACTAGCTATAACTGAAAAGGTGTCACCACCAGCCTTTCCTACTTTCCGTCTCGCTTTCACCCCTGGACAAAGGTAAAATACACGTGAGCGTAACTTTAAAATGCCACAGTACGTTGTTAACTAAAATTTTAACTAGAGTTTAAGTGATTTTCGTGATATTTATTGACATTATATACATTGGGAGTAAAAATGTGCCATTGGTTTCATGTTTATTTCCTTTTTGTTATTATAATATTAGCTAAAGCTTTTTTCATTTTAACTTTGGTAAAAATTCTCCCTTGTAATCATGTTTAACAGTATCTGACATTCAAAATAATGTGTGAAATGTGAAATACAAAAAAAAAAAAAAATAAATAAAAAATATTGTATTTTATAGCTAATATTTTACATTAAAAACATTAAAATATGTATTTGTAAAGATTGTTTAAATCTTGTTTAAAATCTATGTTTTTCAATACTATGTTTTACCTTCGGTAAAAATATTACGTAGTTGTTTTACCTTTCGAATCAATATTCTGATATCTGTCATAAAAAATCAAGTTAAATTCACCTTTGTTATAATTTTTAACTCTGTCTGCCATTCAAAATAATGTGTGAAATATAAATTTTGCATTATTAACATTAAAAAATGAATATGTAATGATTGTTAAATTCTTATTTAAAGTCTACCTTTTTCTATATTCGGTTTTACCTTCTGTATAAACAATTGTTCTACCACACGAATCGATTTTCTATTATCATAAAAAATCAAGTTTAATGCTCCCTTGTACTAATGTTTAACATTATCTGACATCCAAAATAATATGTGAAATGCAACGAAATTTCATTAAATTTTATAGCTTTACATTACAAACACTTACAAATGTGTAAGTTATGATTCCAAAATGTTTTTTAACCTCTCACATGTTCAATTGAAAATATTACGTGAAATATTACAAAATATTACATTTTATGTACGTTACATGATCAAAATGTACAAAAATGTTTATTTGTTCATTTAATTGAAGTAATCAATCAAATATATTATCCACTATTTTTTTAATTGCAATCATATTTTCGTTTTTATGTTGAGGGTAATAATTAAGATCTTTTTTTTCCCTTTTTTTTAAAATTTAAAAACTCTTTTGCTGATTTAAAATAATAAAGTGTATTTTAACCTTAATGTATACACAATTATCATGATTAAAAAGCTTAGAAAAATGAGAAAATATTATCGCTCTTAGTGATAATAATAAAATGTGTGCCAAATAACGTAATATTTCCAATAACTTATTTTATTTTTCCCTTCTTTACTTAATTGAACATAATTGCAGTTAAAATTAGTACAAATACTACATGACACATCGTTTTCGAATGTTGCTAATTTAACTTTATTAAGTGCAAATGAAAGCTATTTCATTTGCCTAAGTAATGCATAATTTTATTTTTATTTTTAATTTTTTCTACCTCCTCTCTCATTTAAGTTATTTCATATTTCGTAACTTTTTATTTTTATTTTTAATTTCCTTCTTGGGAAACGTTTGACAATTAAGCTTATAAATTAACTTAATTAATTGTAGCTTTATTCAGGAATTAAAATAATATTTCTCCCTCAAGGTTAGTATACTTCAGCATTTCTAAATTGAAGTATGTATTTTTTTTTGCTAAAATGAATAAAAGTTTTTTTTTAATTTTGATATAAAGTTGAACTCAAATTTTATTTTTAAAAAAAAAATCTGGTAAAGCATTCATAAAATATTATTTAATACAATTTTATTTGCATTCCCGATTTGCTAACTTTTCATTAATTTATTAATCAAATCATTGTTTAAGTCTTTTTCCCAGGGAATAAAATATTATGTTAGTAAATTCTTTTTAAATTTTCGAATTTAATATTAAAGGCATCTGTGCCTGTCAATTAATAATTTTTTCTTTATATTTCTTATAAAAATTCTATGAATAAAATAACAAAAAAATGTTCCTATTCCAAAGCAACTGCAGCGCAAAGACGAATTATTATCCAATCGTTATAATAAAAGAAAATTATGAATTGGAGGAGTTTTATAAGTATGTCATTCAGTATTTATTATAAGTGCATCATTATTTTTAAGAATTCTTATTCTATAGGGTAGTACAAGGAAACGGGGCATTGAAAAATAACGTATCTCCGGAGTTCAAATAAAAAAAATCTATCTAAATGTGAACGATGGCATGGTACATATCTTTCCATTTTATTTTATGACCGTCTTTGATCAACCGACCCGATTTTCAGTTCACTACTACGAATAATAAGCTTTATCCCGTCCCGCCCCCTTACGGGGGCATCCGGGGACACCCCGAAAGTTCGAAGTGCGCGCATCAGTTCAATTACAAAAGCAAACATATTCAAAATTTTCAAATTGTAGTTTTAACAAATAGGTAGAATATTAAATATGAAATCCAGAAAACAGTGCTACTTAGAAATAAACTAAATGCGAACAAGCATTATAAAGAAAGCAATCAGAAGAGATATTGATGTCGCATCTTCCGTAGGGGTGCAAAATAAAAATAAAAAAGGAAACAATTTCACATGGTTAAATATAGGATGCTTGTAACTCAGAATATAATTACAGCTGGCACAACAGTACTAAAGGTATCAAATTCCAGGATTTTTTTCTCTTTTTTCTTTAAAAAACAAAAAAGACATATATATATATATCTATACTCTAAGAACACAAGTGATTAAAATTTCAAAATGAGGAATCACACAGGGGCAAAGATTGACAAAAGCATGAAATTAAAGCGCGAAAAACATTTTAAGAGAAAATTCAAGTAAAAATCAAAACATAACAGGTAAATCAATAAACCGTGATTTAAAGTGTATCTTTCCTAACAATAGGCAGCAAGAGGCCATCAGGATTCAGGGAGGTGCCTTGTTACTAAACAATGTTCTTATTATTTCCTCAATTCCCTTTTTTATTTTTGGGTTTGACCAATGCCGCTTTATAAATTCATAGGTGATTTTTGAATGAAAAAATTTCTCTCTAATGTGCTTAAAATTTGTACAATGGATTAATATATGTTCCCAATCCTCAACAAGCTGACAGATACGGCACAGCTAACTTCACTACTACGAATGTGCAATTCCGTAGCCTTGTAATTTTTAACCCAGCCCAGAGACAGTTTTTGGATCAAATATTGAAAGAAATTTGCCTTCGTGGAGGACTTTTTGCTGGAACTAACCCGCATTTGCGTTATACGGCGAGGAAAAAGACGAAAATGATTGTGATGATTGAAACTTTGTTTTGGTATCGTAACCATAAACTCACGTCTTTAACACCTGTGATCACGGTGTTAGAAAAAGGTTGGGATCACTGTTAACAGTTCTCTGCATGTCCAGTGTGCTTTTCGTTTGCTTAAATATAAGCAATTATGGCAACATATTTCACAAATACTCCATTGAGGATCGAATCCTCGTTCAAAATGTTAATCAGTGGATTTAACACTTACGCTTACCTCGTCAGCAAATTTTCTGATTTTTATCCCGTGAACTTTGTGAAATATCTTGTTTCTGGATGCCGTGGATCCACCAAAACTTCTCCACTCTCCGTTGATGAGCATCCATCTTCGAAACAGCTTTATTATTCCTTTATTTCTGTGGTGTCAAAACACGTTTAATTTTGCAGTTTTTTTTCTCTTACTCCAACTTATCTGTTGTTTAACTTTTTCTGCAAGTTCGTTTCAAAATAAAAAAACTTACGATTCTTACTTTTATAAGTGCAATTCTTTAACTAGTGGCGTTGGTGTTATGATCATGGAAAAAGAGCATGTGCACTGTAGCGGATGCTTACTAATTGTTGTTAAGTTCCACACCCTAAGTTTCATTCATATTGCCAATGCAAATGACTGCAATTCTTTAACTAGTGGCGTTGGTGTTATGATCATGGAAAAAGAGCATGTGCACTGTAGCGGATGCTTACTAATTGTTGTTAAGTTCCACACCCTAAGTTTCATTCATATTGCCAATGCAAATTATAGTTGGATACTTTTGAAACAGACCTAGTAAATATGTAGGATATAAACACGTAGAATCTGTAAGGCATTGATCGGTCCAACTTATAAATTTATTCACATCATTCATTTTACTTCATTTAGCTTCTTAAAATTTTGACATGTTTCGAGCGTTTAAACAAAAAATTTTTTTTCGAATTTCTCAACAATGAAATAAGCATCTGCTAAAGATTTCTATTTCATGTTTAACTGTACTGCTAAACAATTTGTTTTAAATTATTATTTTTTCAAATATTTTCCTTCTTTGGCCTTTATAGGGGTAGAGGTCAAATTATTTTGTTGATTAACTTTTGCAGTTTGAGATTGCGTGTAGATATTGGACGAGTACAGTAACTTTAAAATGTTTTCGAGCTCGGTCTCGTAGGGGGTAAGAATAGTTTTTAAAATCGTTTTTGCTTCAGTAGGGAGGGTAGTTAATAGAAATTGTGTGGTATTTTTTTTATTGCGGATGATGATGCGAATTATGTTAGGAATAATTGCGAATGGCAATGCTTCAATTGCTGTGGCAGAGCCACATGAAGTGGAGCATCCCGACTTTCTTTCCTCAATATTTTTTTCACTTTTAATTTTTTCCCAATTTTAATTTCAGTTTAGATATAAAAGCACCTTATTTTTAGTTATCTTTATCAATCATTTGTTATTATTAAAAAAAAAAAAGTTAAGCTCGTGTAATAATAACCATTTCAAAGCTGTTTTTCTAACAAAAAAAAAGTTTTATTTGTGAAGATTAAGTATCGTGGTTTTAGATATATTGTACACGAAATAATTTAGAAAACAAAAATACATGTAAATATTGAAATCTCAGTTTATGATCCTATTTTTGTTTCTGACCTTCAAAAGACTGTTTTGTAAATTTAAATATAAAAATCCTGTATATCACATTTGCACACAAATTTTGTATTCATAAAACTAAATTTTTAAAAAACAGAATTTATTTTTTATTTGACATGCTGTATAATTACGTGTTTGAGTGATGTTAAAAATTATATTTAGAAGATTTTTTTTTTTTTACTTGATCTAACTTTGTTTAAAAAATATATACAAATGTCAATTTTTTTCAACTCCTAAGCATTTTCTTTTGTTACAAAAAATATTAAAATATAATATCTGAATTCTTTTAATATTACTGAAATAGTTAATAAGAATTCTTTTAATACTACTGAAATATAATAAAAATTCCTCTAACATTATCAAAATGGCTTGGATAATTCTAATCTTGCTTTTCATTTTTTTAAAAATAACTAAAGCTAGTTGCTCTTGAGTTCTTATATGATACGTAATTTCAGCTATGGAAAATATCCTTGATTTTATCAGAAAAAGAGCGCCTCTCTTTAAAAAAGATAAATTCTGTAGTATCATTTTATATCAACAAAGTTTTTAAAAAAATCGGAAAAAATCAGGAAAACGATGTGGAATGCTTTTCTAAATTGCCTATTTTTCCCTTTCCGAGGAAAAAACTTACATAACGATAAAAAAATAAAAAATAAAAAAATAAGGCAGAGGGTGGGAGGGAAAATAAAGAAGAATCCCATTTCAGATGGATGTAACGAAATCTCTTTTGAGCTTTAGAATGGTTGATTGGTAGTGAAACTGAGACGCCTTACACTTAATGCTGTCTTCAATTCCAGTGTACGAAATTCGTTATCCAACTATTCTTTAGATGTGTTTCAATTCCAATCACAACAAATGCTTTGCTAGTCAGCTATTTTTAGTATTATTACATTCAGATATCTTGGTTTGCTGCACCGTGCTTTTGATCTCAAATGATGTATGCCTCTTCATTTTGAGAACAAATGGGTTTTCTCTTGCTGTTGAATTGAATGTTCTTCCAATAATTTTATTGATTTAGTGGACGAAAATGGAATTTGTTTTTCATTTTGACGCCAGATGTCTAAAATAAAGCAATTTCTTTTTAAATGTGAAATAATTAAGCCTCAATTGAAGTTAAATTGAATGTTTTTTTAAATATCTCTCTTAAATGATTGATTTGGTGTAAGCAAGCAAACCTAATTTTACATTTTACCTTGGAAACTGAAACAAAGAAATTACTTTCATCATTCAGGTAACAAAAATGTAGGGAAGTTTACATTCTGACATCTTGATTTGTATCACTGTGCTTTTGATCTCAAATGATGTTATGCTCTTCCTTCTGAGAATAAATGGGGTTTCTCTTACTCTTGAATTAAATTTTTTTTCCAATATTTTATTAATGTTATTGATCTAGTGGATGAAAATGAAACTTGTTTTGCATATCGACGCCAAAAATTCTAAAATAGAGCAATTTTTTTCTAAATGTTCTTTATTATGATTATTATTAATTGATCCCCTCTTCAACCGAAATTGCTTTTTTTTAATGTTTTTCTTAAATTATTGATGTGGTCTATGGAAACGTATCTAATTTTGCAATTACGTATTCTTTTTTTATATGTATTAACTTATTTGATATTTTATGCTTATGAAAATCAGTTTAATGGATTGAAAGTAAATAGCTTTGATTTTTATTATTTATCATTATTTTAAAATTAGATTTTTATTATTATTTTTCGATATTTATGTTAAATAAATAATCCTAAGAAACTGAAGCGATAAAAATAAAAAAAGTCTTGCAAAAGGATAAAAATTTACAAATTGGAAATAACAGTCGACATCTTTCAAGCTTTAAGAAATAGGTGTCCATTTTCAAGACTTCCCAGACGTGAATGAGAAGAAATAAAAGTAAGTTGTATTATTAAACGTAAAGTTGACAACAAAAAATGGAGCAATAAAGTTGTGTAATCTAAACTAGAAAAATTACAGTGGCCGAGAATCTGATCATACGTCTATAGATTTAAACATAGCAATTGCTTTTTAAATCCTTTATCTTTAGACAATGAATCCTTACTAGAAAAAAAATTGAAGGCCTTTTGGTATTTCGATTAAATTATCATTTACAACAAAATGTATCTAAATTTGCACTTCAAGGCTTGAGGACATATTCAAACTAAATACTTTGAGCTGGGGACTTTTTTCATAAATAAAATTGTTTTTTTAAAAAATTAGAATTTAAATTTTTTTTTTTAAATTTACAAATTTATTGAAATATTTTATAAGTTTTACAATTATTATCAGAAATATACATATAAAATGTATAAAACAAAATATTTTTGTATTATCATGCTTGTAAAAAAATCTTTTCTCAACTGATTTACACCAAATTTGGTGTACAGTGCTCTAAATAAAGAACGTAACACTCTGAATAACTTTTGACCCAATGTTCGGGTTTTCATGTACCAGGACATCTTAATGGGTTGAGGACCTAAGCTCAGATATCCTAATAATTTAGTGTCGACGATGTTTTAAGTTACGAAATATTAATAATAATAACATTCTTTTCTTTTTGAATAAACATAATTTTTTCTCCCCAAGAATTCGGATTTTAAACTCTCGTATTTAGAAAATATGGTCCAAATAGTTTGGTGAAGAGCCCTTGAAAGTTTAAACCTCTTAATATTAGTTTTACTTTTTGCGCATTTTGCCATTTCTAGAAAACTTTTTAAGAAAGTCGAAAATTTTTTACACACAATTACAAAATTCGTCGATCCGAAGATCAACGCCAAAAACTATTTTTAATATTTTTTTAATTTTTGATTTAATGATGGTCAAAAAAATTTCGAGTAGTAAGATATACATTTTTTACTTAATTTTAAATCGTGTAATTTTAAATTTAACAAAAAATGCAAGTATATTGAAATTTATTTTTTCATCATTATCACATGAAAGTTGAAATCAAACTTCATAAATACAAATTTTGAACCAAATCGGTGGAATAATTCTCGAAAAATCAAATTTTAAATATACGACTTTTTTAACTGCTCTTCTGTCCAAACTAATGGGATCATATCTTTCAGATTGCGGCTACTCTCCATATTTTCAGGTTCTAGAATCCAAAACTATTGGGAAAAAATAAGTTTATTTAGAGAAAGTACTGTTTAGTATCTGGTTTCGTAACTTAAAATATTGTTTGCAATAGTTAATTGTATATTTTTCACCACGCCCTTTAACAATTAAGATTGAGTTCAGGTACGAGAAAATCCAATCAATGGATCAAAAGTTATATAGTGTGTTCTGTTTTTTTATTTTGCACAATGTACATATATTCAAAAACTTGAGACGGGCGTTCATTTTTCAGAAAACTTAGTATCTTACTCCCTATGAGTTGAATGTTCGACATTACTAATTTTAGCTTTCTATCTCACGTAACTAACAAATTATTTCTGTTCAAAAATATACTACACAAACATTTTCGTGGTATGCTTTATCCTTATAATATAAAAAATTAACATTTTTAACTCAAAAAAGTCCCGCAGTGGAGTGACTGATCGTTAAGATACGGTTCCCAGCAGATCACCGAACTCAAGCATCACTGGCTGCGGTCAGTGTGCGGGTGGGTGACCACTTGGATTAGTTTGCCAAGGGTGTGCGGTATTGGTCCTCGTTAAACTGTTCTACCGTAAAGTGCTCGACTTCGAGCGAAGGTCGTCGGGCTACCGAAGCAGGGGTGTCATCCCCTCTGCAGAGGATCTAAATATTGTGATGGCATGTCTTCTGGGATCATTCTCAGGAATGTTTCCCAGACCGTCGCCAATAGCCCATTGTGCAGCTCTAGTGTGACGTAAATGAATTACAACAACAACAAAACTAAAAAAAAACATGAAACATCTAAATGGTCATCATAAATTACTCTATAAATATTTTGCTATCGTTTTATAATTTTTGATTTTAATTTTTATTGTTAAAAAAAGGACAGCATATACAGACACTTTTATGGTTACATACTGTTTGATAAAAATAGTTTGTAAAGTAGAGCCAAATTTTGAAAATTAATTTTCTTAATAATATTTTTCTTTTTTTACCTTATCATTAGTAAACAACAATCATAAATGCTAATTACTGGTATAAAATAAGCATTTGGGTCTATAATAATAAAAAATTTAACAGTTCTTTCGGGATATTTAAAATTAAGACTATATGATTAAAAAAACATAAATATTTAGAATAATTATATCAAAAGTATATTATAAAACTAGGAGAATATTTAACCCTTAATAACTTTTGCTTTTGAAATTCAGGTTTTTTTTTTTTACTTCATCCATTTTTTTTCTTTCTGCTATTCTTTTTTAAGTTACGCGACGATTTTTTATTTTATTTAGATGACTAATTCTAATAAAAGTTCTTAAATGACTGAATAGTATTGCTTCGTTATTGATTTTCTCTAGAATACCCTTACACACTCCACAAAATGTTTTCAAATTCTTGACGCACTTCCATCCATGCTACTAATCCTCCCTTAGATAATAGATTTATCCATTTCGTGTTGTTGAATGCACTGCGAAGAAGGAATTCCTAAACTTGGATCAATATTTATACGTCAAAATGCAATGTAACCATGAGCTATATAATTTAGTCCTTCTTTTCTTGAGAATCAATTTCATTTTCTTAATTAAGGTCAATATCCTAAGACATTGGAATGGAGTTATTTAAAACTCGCATTATATTTTCATCGTTTACAGAGTCATTTACAATTCCATGATTAGCAGAAACTGTATTTTTTGTGTTATTTTTAAAAAAAATTTCTAACAGTTCAGCCGTTAAATAACCTATCTCTAAATTTTTTTCTTCAGTACCTACTTTTGACGACAGATCAGGTAGCTTATTTTCAATTAGTTAGTGTTTAAATCATTTAATAACTTTGGATGGTCATTGAATCTGCCGAGACCACTGATTTGGCCTATAAATTTCGCAGGACCTTTTTGTAATGAGGCATATTATCAAATCAAAAAGTTTTGATGATGGCCTGATAGGATTGAAAAAATAAGCAGATTCAAGCTTATTTGAAGATCCTCTCAAAATCTGAAATAATTGCTTTTACATTGATTTTAATTATCAATTTTTTTTTTTTATAATTTTAAAAATTAAGACTTTATCCATTGTAATTTTAAACCGAAACTAGTTGAATTTTTTTAAAAGGACCGATAATCAACTAAAGTAAAGCAAGACAATCTTGGAGTACAAGACAATTTTGCTCACTACCGCTTTTACGCTCTAGCTCTTAATAGAGGTAAACACCAATTGTAAATTTTCTAAAATTATACACTTTTTAAGGAAGAGAACGTATTTGAGTACATCGGGAAAAGTTCTCTACTTGACATTTGAAGCACATTTCATTAAAGCTTGCATTTCACCTTTTGCAAATACTTTTCTTACACCGTTTTCTAAATTATGCTTTTTCTTAAAAGCCTGTACCAATTTCACCACGTTTGGAGTTGAAAGTTTGTATTCATTAATCCTTCATTTTTTGTTTCCTAAATTTGGTTAAATTAAGTAAAATATCCATGGACTATTTTCTAACGTATGAAAAGGAACCGAAAGTCACCGAATTAGAATTTGAAAGCTGTTTTAAACCACATGTTTAATTTCTTTGTAGTTGTACTTCTAAAAAGTATTTCTATGAATATAAAATATATATAGCATATTGAAATTAATAAAATAAATAGTTTAATCTCTGCACTTAGTTCAAATTTAGCGAAAAAATTTTGATTGTGTTAAATCTGGATCTTCACTGGTTGAATAATACAAAAGGAAGTTGTGTTTTAAGTGCCAATTTAGCAAATTTATTCGTAGTAGATGTAAAAGCACCGGACGCGTAAGAGTAACGCTGTACGTAAACAATACCGCGATATTAGTGAATAAAAAAGGGTTATAAAAATACTAGCGCCATTAATAATTTTTATCGAGGTTTACAATTATTGTGGTAAATCTTGACTATCACGATTTAGCATCGAGAAAAGAAATTGAACTATGTACTATATGCCAGTTCATTGGGAAAACATATTACATGGCTTAAATGAGACCTCTCTATAATAAATTATTACTTTCTTCACGAAACTAGTATTTATTTACAGGAATTTCAGAATTTCAAACTCAGATTCAGAGATTAGAATTTCAGGATCATATAGACCAGGGGTGGCCAACCTGCGGCTCTTTGACAGATTATTTGTGGCTCTCGATAAATGCACCCGAATTCCCTTTTCGTTTTTGTGCTATTATATTTTTAAAAAATTAAATTATTATTGTTCCGTATGTGTTTCAAAATGTCTTTTAAATTACTGACAACAAATATTACTGGCAAACACTGAATTTACAATTGCAGGGGAAAGATAATATCTGACCTCTCACAGTGTATATTAAGTGTATATTTCAAAAGGACATTAAAAATAAAACATTTTATCATTTTCCTCGAATTAAAAAAATTTGTTCCAATATTAAACAAAAAAAAAAAAAAAACACAATGAGTATGTAAAAAAGCTAGAAGGAATATTGACGGAACTCCAAAATAGATTTCAAGACTTGAAATATTTTAAATTGTCTCTTGATTTCTTTCTGAATCCATTTGAAATTATCATAATTCAAGGTGAGGTTTCCATTTTCAATATAATTATGACCCAAAAAGCATCTGAAGAATTAGAATTAATAGAGAGGCAAGGAGATCAAGCGCTACAATTAAAATATAAGTCGACGCCGATTACTGAATTTTAGAAATTTGTACCAGAATCGAAGTATCCTGAATTAGAAAAGGCTGCTTGTCGAATTATTTCAATATTCGGAACAACGTACTTATGTGAGATCCAAGCACTGATTACTATTAACTAATAAGCATCTCAAAGAATTACTGAAAAGTGCTGTCACCAATTCTACACCAAATTTTAAAGAATTATCAGGAGAAATAAAATAAATGTGTTTAATTTTTAATATTTAAATTCAATACACATATTTTGTACCTTTATTTATGTTTTCAATAAATATAATTTCTATAAAATTTTTAATACCTTTTCTGCATACCTTTTAAACACGTATTTAATTGCGGCTCGCGAAAAATTTCCAATTTTGAAAAATGGCTCTACTATTAAGGAGCTTGGCCACCCCTGATATAGACCATTTAACTATGATTAAAATCATTTTTTACTCGAGTAGCTCCGGGTAAAGGGGCTAATATTAGAATGAAATAAAGTGTAAAAAACTTATAGGATCTAGAAAAAATGTATTTTAAGTAGGACATATTGTATATCATAAAAATATCAGATTAGAAAATTATAACGAATTTTAAAAAAAATAATAATGAAAAATGCAAAATTACCTTTCATTCAATTTTTATAAATGTACAACTTTTAAATATTTTCAGATTTTGCTTTTATCGATTTCATAATTTTTAGCGACCTTTCATATTGTTTGTTTATAAAATTAGATTTGAATATCTTTCGAACTAAGTGTGATATAAACTAATTTTCAAGCTTATTAAAATATATTTTTTAAATTTCTACTCTTGAATTATTTGCATTGGAAAGTTTTATTGCAATGTGTTTCGTTCTATTCAGAATAAAGTCTCTTTCCTATTTTGCATATCATCAAACTTAAGTCATTTGCATTTGAAAAGTTCAGCTTTGAGCCTTTAGAGCCCTTATTGAGGTCGGGAGAAGCTTTGTAAACTTTTACTCCTGGACGATCGATCAAAATCTTAAATCTTGTGTTCTCAGAACATTGGTACTTTTATTCTCTTTTAATTCGTGAAATTTCGACTGAATTATGCGTAGCTTACTTTGATGACTTTCAATGGTTAAAATTGATTATAAATTCTGAAATGAAATTTATTAAAAATGTTCATTTTGTTCAACTCAATCAATATAGTTTATTTTCATCGAAACGTTTTTCCCCGAGAAAAAAAAAATTTATTCTCATTCATCTGTAGTGTCCATTAAGTCCAGATTCAATGTTCATTGAATTGCACTGTTAGAAATTCTAAATTGTATTTTATGTTTAGTTAAATTGAATTTTTTTTATTGAATGTCTAGAATATAACGTCGTCAAAACGATTGATAAGCAATCGCTTTTTCCTTTCGTAATGTCTTTTAAAATGTTTAGTTTATAAAAAGAAATCAGTTGCAAAAAAAATATTTAGCTTACTATACTTATTTTACAATCATTATATGGGTAAATACACAGTTATCTACAATGTGTCTGGCTAATTAAAAAGTTTTACAGTATTTTTAATCTGTCTGATATGTTTATTATTTATGCTTCTTATTTTAGGCTTCTTAATTTGCAAAGAATTACTCAAAAGTCTGTGTTTTTTTTAAAATTTTTATTAACTGCTTAAAATAAATCAGTCTATATGAGCCAATAAATGCTATATTTTCTAATTACCCTAAAGGCATATGGACTTACTTCAATTAGCTTTAAAATTGTTAGGCTGTTATTGGAGATTTTTCCAATCTGCCTGGCATGTTTCAGAATGACGGCAGTTGTTTGCGAAGAGCCGGATTATATAATTAATGGATTTCCAATGAGCTGCACAATCAGTGTTCCCGATGAGCAGACCTAGTGCGTTCTCAAGAAGTGGTATCTACTTTTTCAGTGGCCACCACAATGGGTGAGATACCGTTGGCCATGTTAATTCGGACGTCTAGTTTCTTCCACACTAGATGGCAGCACCGAGACTCTATTTGGATGCTAAAGCGTACCAGGAATTTAATTTAGCCGGAAATGCCAAGAGCCAATAAGGCACTCCAGGGATCTTTTACATGCCGCATAATCATACGACATGGCCGCTGAGGATTTTCTGCATCCCGAAAATCCGGTGTCTGGGCCGGGGATAGAACCCGCAGACTTGGGCTCAGCAGGCCGACGACAAACCAACTGCGCCACCCAGCCACGCCAACTGCGCCAAAAAAAAAATAATTAGTGGATTAGTCAATACGGATCATGGTTAAGAATCCCCTTATCCTCAGGCTAACCCTGATAGGTTTTCATGGTTGTAACGCAAACGGGGGTTGTTTCCATCAAAAAAGTCTTCCACGACGGCTAGTTTGTCCTAATGATTGTTCTAGGAGTTCCCTTATCTTCTGAGCTAGGCTCAAAATTACAAGGCTATGCAATTAACATTGATAGTCGTAAATTCAGCATCGGGTCGGCTGTTCAACGCCGGTTATAGATTGAAATACAATTAGCCTATGATGAACTATTGTGGACTCATCGTAAGGGAGGTGTGGGGATAGAACCTTCGCCTCCTATTGAGTTGCCCCAAGTTCGTATTCCAACGATGGCTGGCAGATATGATTTCTATTCCCGACTCGCACAGACCACAGTGCTGGCGTAAATTATTCTCAGTGGTCGACGGATCATTAGTTAGGATCTTCTTGTGGCTAGGCAAACCATGGGAGAGTGTAACAACTTTGTAACAACTTGCTTTCCTGTCCATGTACTCAAATGCGGACTTGTTATCCTTCAAGAAGGCTTTGTTCCAATTCTTGATCCAGGAGTTACCTTTTCTTCTGGGTGAGGCTCAAAATTATAAGGTTACAGAGTTGAATATTTATAGTCGTAAGCCCAAAACGGTAATGGTAGTAGGCTGTTACAGTATAAAAATAAAATTAGCCTACGATGTGTATATATATGTATATTTGTCATTACTTTGCTAGGGTATGGCAGGTTACAATAGGAATTTTAATTTTAATATATTTCTTCTCTTTATAGGATTGTGTTAACCTTTATAATCTTAAACCTAGATGTTTGCTTTTTGAAAACTACTCAGTTAAATTTTTTATTCGATGTATTTCCTGTATTTTTTTTTTAATACTTTTTTCGTTGCTTTAGTTGATATCAATAATAATAGTAAAATTTTATTCTTTGTGTTTAAACTACACCATTTTTTTTATCTTGTCTATACCATTGCTTTTTTATTTATTTATTTTTTCGTTGATATAACCCATAACTCATGTTTCAATTTTTTTTTTCCAGACGTTGTCTAACATATTCTCTGGGGTAAAGCTTAGCATTCCTGATTCAATCGAAAACTTCGAAAAATTGCGCAGGTATTTTATTGCGTATCCTTTTATTTTGCATATTGTTGCTCTAAGCTTATTTATATTTTAGAGAAATTTAAGTAAGATTTGTATAAGGTGGGATATTAAAAATGATCACATTCTCTTTTACTGCTTTTTTATTTCGATGTTTCCTTTGTTAAATATAATTTATTTATCTTCAGTAAAATAGTTAAACTTTCCTTTGAAAAACAGATTTATTTTTTAAATAATTCTTTTCTCTCTTCTTTTTTTCTTAAAAAAAAAAAGGAATTACACTTTTTTATGAAAGTATTAAGAATAATTCGTATTAGCTTATTTCTTGTAATCTTTTTTGTTAAATAAATTTGAGTAAATAAAAATATTAGAATTACTCAAAATATTAATATCGCAACTCTTCTAATCAGTACAAATTGTAAATTTTTTTATTATTTGTTTATTTTTTTTTCGAAAAAGAATATTGAAAAGTTGGTTCGGAAAGCAGTTTTTTTATTGTAGAAACTAAATTTAATAATAGTAAATGAATGAATACTGTATTTCTTCGTATTTTGTCCCAAAACATTTGCTAAAGTATTTATATTTGACTTTCTCAAAATCTTATAACTTTCTTTAGAAAGAGAATAAATAAACCATTATGAAATTTTGTTTACTGTCAATTGAACGTAAACAACGATTTCATGCAATGAATTACTTAAGTGGAAACGCTACGTTGGTTATCGAAAACTTAACCTGATGGAAATTTTCCCCCATCAAAAATTTTAGTCGAAGGGTTAAAAGTTTGAAATTATTCGATAAGTAATAAGGTTAGTTGAAGTCAAATAGTAAAATTTTTTAATCTAAATTTTGCTTCTGTTCAGTTATACCACTAGCAAAAACATAAGTTTTGTAGATTTATTCGAATTGCTTGAGCACATAATTATAGTCCAATTTAACCCCCTAAAAAAGGCTGAATTTTCTTCTTAAATCTTAAATAATCTATAAAATGTAATCAACAATGTAATTAAAATGTAAAAGCATTACCACGATAAATGTATTTTAAGTATATAATCTGGATTATTCCAGTAAAGGAGTTATCCAGTTTTTGTCATTTTTCTTCTTATTGACAACGAATAGAAGTTACATTATATGGAATAATGTTTTAAATTTAACTGTGTGTAAAATTTTAATCTTATTGTTTCACTCAAACTACAATTAATAAAATACAGATGATTGAAATATGCGTATTAAAAAAAATAAAATAGGCATATTTTTTAGCACTTGCAATATTCGTTTTGAAGCTTGTCTACTGGATATTCATGTTAAAAAAATAGACATTAGGCATAGACATAAAATGAAATGAAAATCATCGCCCTTACCAACTCAAAATTTAAAGTTTTCCTCAAATTCAACAATGAAACGCGTACGATAAAACAAAACAAAAAAAAAATATATATATATATATATAAAAAAAAATAAGTAGAAAATAAAAAAAGTGCTTAAGAAAAAAAAATTAAATACTCATAATGCTATGTTTCACTCGACTATTAAACGCTTTCATAAATTTCGCTATACGTACCACGTACGTGAACCTGCATGTTCTTGACTGTATTATTTTTAAATATTAAATAAAAGTTACAATCGCCTTATTGCAATCACTGGTTACCCTTTGGTCAAATGCTTTTTCTTTCTGGATTGACTCTGTTAAACACTACAACATTTCAAATCATGAGTTACAAAAACTGTCTCAGTTGTTGTTTGTCGTCGGATTGATTTTCAAATCCTGCTTATGTACGTGTTTCAAGACGTCACAAAATAGTTTTCCTTCTTCAGCATTCATATTTATATTGAAATCACCGTCAAGCCAGTAATTATACGTTAATAATAAAAGAGTATAAAAATACTTTAAATTATTATTATGTAAATATATTAAAAATGCCTGCTAGTGAAAAGGAAAAGAAAAACAGCAGCGGTTGCCATAGCAACGCATGCAATGACGACGCATTCGCACTGTTTACACAGTTGAAAAGTGTGTGCACGCCATCAATTCAAATCAAGACCCATTTTGCCAATGGGCAATATAAGTTATCATCTGTGTTACATTGTTAAATTTTATTCATTTATGAACAAACAAGCATAAAGACATATGTATGATTTACTTTTGATAAATTTTAATTTCTGATTCCATGCGTTAATTGTGAATAGCAAAAATCAACGTGGTTTTATTTGTAACTGGCTAAATACCCTTTCTCTGTACGGGATGAAGAAAAGTAACTTATCAATAGAGCAGTATTTGACAACAATACGAAATTATGCACAAAGCTGAAAGACATACACCAACACAATTAATAACGATAAATTAATTTTTTTCTATTTATTATTATTTTTTGCCTGTACTCATCGATGGCTTACGTTATTATATTAAACAAAACACGTTTTCAGCTGTTCATCGAATCAAAACAAAGAGTAACTCTATTTATTATCATTTGGCATGAGGCTGTGTTACGAGACGAACTCATGATAGTGAAAATTAATCACAGTGAAGTGATTTTCTCTGGTTTTCGTGGTTTAGAGACTAAGAGATTTTCATGGTTTTCCTCTCCATGTTACGCAAATGCGGGTTAGTTCCATCAAAAAGTCCTCCACGAAGGCCAATTTCTCCCAATATTTGATCCATGAGTTCCCTTGTCTTCTGGATTGGGTTCAAAATTACAAGGCTACGGAGTTGAACATTAGTTGTCGTAAACCCGAAAAAGTGGGTCGGCTGTTCAACGTCGGTTATAAATTAAAATAAAATCAAGGGATAGCTTAAGAAAATAAAGACTTTTTTCATGCTTTTTAAACATATTCTAAAGTATTTAATATTCGTTGCATACATTTGAAATTCCTATTTACGCTAAAAATGTGGCATTTAAATAAATAGGCGACGCCTAAAAAATATTTTAAAAAAGAAGGTCGAAAAATGCCAAGAAAACATGAACACAAATGTGTTTTAAACGTTTCGATTTTCCACGATTATCGGATGATACCATAAAATCCAATGTATTCCCAAAAGTATTGACTTAGGCGCATTGTAGAATGTTAAAATGTAATTTGGTGATAAAATGTTTAAAATCTCCCGGGGCCAAGCTTAGGCGTGCCTCGAAAAAGTAGTATTATTAAGAAGACAATCCGTCTTCATAATGCTCAGAATTCCTAAGCTTTATTCAAGTTGTAATTTTGTCTAGAAATAAAAATATTGCTTGCTTTATTGAAAGAAAGAAAAACAATTGGTAATATTGCTTTTTGATATAAATAAGAATTTATAGAACTTTCGTTGTTTTATTATGCTTGGAAAAAGGAAAAAAGCTGTGATAAAATTTTATATCTTTTAATTATTATCTGGTAGAAGATTTTTATTATCACAAAGCCGTTGTAGAATATGGCAAGGATTTTTAAATTTGAAATCCTATTGACATGACTTTGTATTTGTAACAAATTTAAATAAAAAGTTAGAAACCAAAAACAAGCAAAATTTCAATTTCGTTTTTGCTTGTTTTTGGTTTCTAACTTTTTATTTAAATTGTTTACGTAAGTCAAATTTGGTTTTAGCTGCTTTTAGCGCTTTTCCAATTTGACTCATTATTTAAAAAAAATTTGCTTCAAGTTTTTTTTTTCTTAATATTTGCTTAAATCAATTTTATACTTTGATTGGTTTTTAAATGTAACGTTATAGCTTTAACAAGAAGTCCTTACCCATGTATTTGATCATAATTCTCCCACTTTTATTTTTTCGAATTTCTGTTTTGGTATTGCTATTATTATTGGCATGGCATTGTTTTGTTTTACACGAGTAATCTTTGTATTTACACCTTAATATGAATTATAAATTAATCGAAAACTTACTGCAATTTTTAAAATTGTTATACTCTAAAGAAATATACCTCAACAGATGTTCTAGAAATTTAGATTTGTTGTTCTTCGGAACATTTCGGACCAAAAAAAAACCAAAAAATTTTTTTGACAACATATCATCGGAATATTGTAATATTCTCGATTTGTACTTGTGCAAAGCAATAAAAAAAAATAAAAAATAAATAAATAAAAAATAAAAAAACGAATTGTCTTGAATAAAGTTTGATCGGAACTTCACGTTCTAGGCATCAATCTTTATTGTTTGAGGGGGTGACCTTAAATATGCTAATTAATTAGAGCAGACGATATTTTCAGGTACGAAATCAGGCACAAAAAAATACATTCTCGGAATAATTGTACCTTTCGTGGCGTTGGGTTCGGATTTCTGGTTCTCGAAATATATGAGATAGTCGCAATCTGGGAAATATGGCCCCAATTGTTTCGTCAAGACAGACGATCTAAACGTTGGACCTCTTCAAGTTAGTATTATTTTTTTAGCATTTCGCCATTGCTCGAGAACTTTTTAAGCGAATTGAAAATTTTTCAACGCCATTACAAAATTTGTTTACGCAAAGATAGTTTCATGCAAAAATTTACTTGTAGTAGATTAATATTATTTTTTTACTATTTTATTAATTATTGTCGAAAAATATTTGAACTGTAAGGCATACAATTTTTCACATCATTTTTAAAGATGTAATTTTACGTGCCAAAATACACAATTTGAGCGAAATCGGTCAAACAGTTCCTGAGAAATCAAATTAAAAAAAGAATGTAATCGAATAAATTATTAAAAATGTTAAATATTGTATATCTTACGATTCATTTTTTTTTTAACTCTTACTAAATAAAATTCTAAATATCCATTAAAAGTTAAGTTTTGCATCAAATTATCTTTGGTACTCCTAACGCTTTGCGAATAATTTAGTTCTGAAGCATTTTCGTAATCCTTTGACAATTGGTTAACACTAGGAAATTATATATTAAGAATATTGTAAGTAAGAAACACAAAATATATCTTTCTTTTCTTAATATTTTGAAATTAATGAAAAAAAAAATAGTGATAAACAACTCTCACTAATTCCAAGTTGTTTCAGCTTAGATAATGTTTCTTTACCAGCAAATGTAGAAAATGAGAAAATATTTTTTTCTTTTGAAATCAATACTTGAGGTTTGAAATACTTTCTTAATTACTTCTATTTGACCCTACAAATTTTGTGTTATTGCTGTTTTTATTTTACAATCTTTTCTCTTAAATTACAGCTAACCGAAAAAGTTATTAGTCAGTAGTGAATTCCAGTTTTTTTTCTTTAAAAATCACATCACGTCTGTCCCAAACACTTAACCGCATATATTTTTATTATTATTGCGCCATTTATCATGTGTAAGTACGAAGCTTTTATACCAGAACTTGCGTATGAAATTTTGCCTACACTGGCATACATTTTCCTTATGAGCAAGTATTACGATTGTATGAGATTTGTTTTTATATTAGCCTAGAATGTCAACGTATAAAAAAAAATTTTTTTTGCCTTAAAAGATTTATTATTTACTTTTTTAAAGGATTCTTTTTACAAGAATATTAAATGTGAGAAAAAAATAGACTTACCCATTTAAATCTACCAGAATAGTAACAATGTGATTTGATTTAAGAATTGATTAAAAAAGTAAAATTCTTTACATATTTTCAAATTTGTATTTCCAGTAAAACGGACTATCGGTTGGTGCAAATACATGAGACTTAAAGAGTGATCATAAAATCTGTATGGTAAACGACTAAATAGAATTAAGGTAAAGCATTGTTTAGAAATATCTTCTTATTATCAAGCTATAATTTGGGATTGCAAGCCTTAGTTCATGAATAAACAGATTAATCGTTAGTAAAACATTAAACGTGGCCTAATTAGCACCTAGAAATATGACACCTTTCATATCATGTGACTTGATTCAAGCTTTGAATAAAAAAAAATATATAGATACAATCTCTGCTTACATTCAAAAGAGGTTCATCTATTGTAAGCGGATAGATAAATAGAATTGATGATATGTAATTTAAAGCATTGTTTAAAAATGTTTTCTTAGGTCCATGCGTTATTTTGGGAATGTTAGCTGTAGTTCAGGAATAAACAGATTAATTGTTGATAAATCATTGAACGTGATCAGAAAATGGGCGTAACTAGTAACTAGAAATATGATATCATTAATACCATGTAATTTGAATCATGCTTTGAGTAAAAAAAAAAAAAATAGATATTTAATGTTTTCTTATGTTCAAGCATATAGTTTCGGAATGTAAATCGTATTTCATGAATGAACACATTAATTGTTGATAAAACATTAAATGTAAGCCGAAATAGGCATATTTAGCAACTCGAAGTAGGATATTATTCATATCATGTGATTTGATTTAAGCTTTGAGTAAAAAAAAAATATATATATATATACTAGATGCAATCTCTGCCTATATATATTCAAAAGTGGTTTATCCATGGTGTTTAATCTTTAGTAAGCGACAAGATAAGCAGAATTGATGTAATGCAATTTAAAGCATTATTGAAAAAAGTTTTCTTATGTTTAAGCATATAGTTTGGGAATGGAAGCCGTAGTTCATGAATAAGCATGTTAATCGTTGGTTAAACATCAAACGTGATAAGAAAATGGGCGTAATTAGCAAATAGAAATATGATGTCATTCATATCATGTGATTTAATTCTAGCTTTTATTAAAAAAAAAAATAGGGATACACTCTCTGCCTATATTCAAAAGTGGTTCTTCTAAGTAAATAATCTTATTCTCATAAATTTCAAAATGCTTGTATACTTTCAAAGAAATGTCGAGTGGAGAAAAAAAAAATGTTTTCTCGGAATACGTATAATTTAATAAATTTTGAACATTGTTTTCGAGAAAATATTTTGAAGCACTTTGATCACTAAGTAAAAAATTGAATTACGCATAAAATCATTGTCCTATTTTTATTTTTGAGCCTAGAAATAATGTCTTTTGCTTTTGAGCGTTAAAATTATTTACGCAAACATTTTTCTCCAAGCAATAAATTTTTTTCTTTCAAATCTTTCACTCTTCTATTTATACATAATATTTTGTATTTTATTGCAAAATTGTTCCGATTTAATTTATTTCACGGATGTTCGTGTTTATTCGCTTATTAGCTTATTTAAATCAAATTTTTGTGAATTATTCTGTTAGGTTATAAAGAGTTGTTCTACTCGATTTCTTTTATATGAACTTTTTCAGTTACACATTCGTATACGTGTTCGAATTGTCTTGAAAGTGAAGTATTGAATTAATTTTTTTTCTCTTTTTAATTAATTTTTCTCTTTTAATTAATTAATTAATCTCTAATTAATTAATTAATTAATTAATTAATTAATTAATTAATTCTAATTTTAATTATTTAATTTTAATCTCTTTTAATTAATTTTTAATTTTTTTTCTCTTTTCTTATTAATTTTTTTTCTAAACTTTTCTTTTAAATATCGACTAATTTTTCGCTTCATTTTGATAATTATTCGTAAATTATTAATTTGACGTGTAATTTTTCATTATTTTTACTGAAACCAATATTTTTTTAAAGTGTGTTTTCAGTATCTTATTGTGTAATTGTGCATTAATATCTCAAGAGTGTTGACAAACTAACATCTAAGCCATTTCAGTATGTTTCATTCTGATTGGTCACATGCCTGAATTAATAAGTGTGTCCTCATTAATGAATGCATTATCAATGAATGTATTATTAATGAATACGTTATCAATGAATACACTGAATATAATGATTATCTGTGCAGTAAACTTTTCGTACATTTTTGTTGTTTGTTTTCATCTGCTTTAAAAAGAGAACTCTTTGATTTCCATTTTAACCCTTTCACGCAGATTTTTTATTGAACATATTTTTCATACTTTTTTCATTATTTTGTATTAATTTAGGAGAAAATAAATAAAAAAATATTATATTTACATTTTTAATAATTTGTGATTAGGAAATACAGTGCTTTTTTCTGCGTAAAAGGTAAAATATTCCAAACACGGCTCACTTTCGAACAATAATTTTTCAAATTTTCATTTATTTACAGTTATTTAAATCTAAGAGAAACAGCAGTAATAATTGAAATTTCTTTCAATTACAAAATCAATTATTTATAAATACTTGAATGTAATTATATATATGATTGAAATGTTTATATATATATATATATATATATATATATATATATACCTGTCAAAGAGTTAAAGTTTAGTACTCTGATACTAACATTTGGCAAAACTCTCCATCCGCTAAAAATACTGTACACGAAACTAACTTAAAAATGTGCGCATGTTATAACTAAATAATTTTATCCAACTACAATTTTTTTTTAATCAACGTGCTTTTCATGGGATTTCAATCAATATCATCTTAAATATGAGGATGGATAAAATTATATAAATTTAATTTAGGTACTTTTGTTATTTGTAAGTACGCAAGTTCAGTCCTCCGCATTACTTTTTGAAATTTATTTACATCTCTATTTTAACGTAATACGTAACGAAATACTTCAAACTTAAGAGTGGTTACTGAAAAAAACAATTGAATGATTTCAAGAAACTTTGTTTAATATTTAGACCAGACAATAGCTAATTGCTTTTAATGATGAATTTTAATACTGCATGTTACATAGTATATTGTTACACAATATATATTATTTCATAATATATTGTTATATATTATGAAACTTTAACCATTATCTAGTTTTATTGCTTCCCATTAAGCTTATTCTCTTTGAATGACTTCTTCCTGCCTACCAAAACAGTTTATTTCTTCCTAGTTATCCATTTCTCTGAGTAGTATAACTTTGTGCCTGAAATTAAAGAAGTTTTGCTTTTATCCTGTGCTTTAAATGCTGGGAAATGGAAACGCTTTATTGTGTCCAGAGAAAGGTGTTTATGTTTTGGGTGCAAATTACTTAGGCTAATTAAACTAATTTGGTTTTGCGACCAGAAAGGTCTAACTAAATTATTCAACACTTTTAGGAGTTATAACTTAAGTAATTAAAGTTTAATGATTAAATGATGTTTTCAAGTTAAATTGCAGTTCATTGTTTCTGTAGAATATGTGGTTTTTATCCTTAAGTTTGCTCTGTAATGATTTTACTGTATATTTTCATTAGATGTTTTTTTTTTCCTTTGCCGCTTGTTTTTAACTAGTTTTTGGATGCGTAGCTGGGTGACAATATTTAAAGGGGGCTCACTAAATATATTTTAGAAAATTCCTGACCACATGTTTATCTATGTATACATATAATGATAATATAATTTTCGATATTGGAA
This sequence comes from Parasteatoda lunata, assembly GCA_949128135.1. NCBI lineage: Eukaryota > Metazoa > Arthropoda > Arachnida > Araneae > Theridiidae > Parasteatoda > Parasteatoda lunata. The sequence continues at coordinate 42,680,682 of OX421975.1, read as the reverse complement.
AAAGATTTTTTTCGGTGGGGGGGGGGTGTCCGCACTTTTTACCACCTTACTAGCTATGTCTCTGCTAATTAGCCTATAACTTATCATAGCTACATCAGTAATAATTACAGGTTCAAATATTATTTTTTTCACTTAAAGCAGTTGACACGGATGCAATTCGAACCCTCTGCCGATTGAAGACAATCCAAACAAAACTTGACATTTAAAAATATATGAGAGTCTTGCTGCAGGAACCACGCAATTCTAAATTTCGTAATACATTTTTGACTGTGGACAATATCGCTGTTTGCTTTATGAAACAGCCGGAAGCAAATATAAATGCTGGTCTTTTCTTGTGGAGTCAATAGCATTAAGAAAAACTATATTACCTTTTTTATTTATTTTATTAGATTCCCATTAACAATTTTCTTGTTCTTGCCCTAGCTCCTCATCTTTGACGTCTTCTTATCTCTTTTACTGAAATAGCTGTAAAATTTTTTACATTTATAGCCTCATCTCTTGTAGCAATGTTTATGTAAAGAAACTTTGGAATTTTTACCTTAAGAGTTTTTGACAGTGAGGGTAAATTGTGTGATTTCATTAATTTTCTTCAAACGAAACATGTTCTTAAACTATCGATTGTGGCAAACATTGTTATTTTGTTACTGAACCTTTCAACAGGTGGAAATTTAAAAATCGATTTATGAACGACACATATCATAAGTGCATCCTTTAGCTAAATTAGAGGTTTTAAATTAAAGAAGACAAAGGGTAACTTAAGAGTTTGATAATTTGGAGGATGCTGCGCTGTTCCGCATCATAGAATTCTCAAAATATCTCTCTGTACTTACATACCTTAGCATTTTTTTAAAATTCTGTTTTTCCTGGCGAAATTTTTTAATCATTTGTTAATCTTAGTTATGTTATTTTATTCAAAACACATTATTGATGTGTTTATTTTTCTATTTAAGCTTTTGAGAAAGTTAGGGTTTTATGCTCTGAATTTTTTTACATACTTTGAGTGGCGAAGAGGAAAATAAATGAACCAGCAAATTTTTTTTTCGTGCATATTTTTTTTTTAAAGTTACGATGGTGGTAATGACCGTAATTTAGCATGTCTGTTGAAGCCAGGTAAATGAGTAAATCCGAGGTTATTTTATGAATTTTTGCATTTTATACCTTTTTTTTTTTATTCGAAAAGGTGAGGGTTAGAAACAAGTATTCTGAAATGTTAACATTTTTATTCTTTCTCTCTTGCAAGAAGGTCCAACATATGAAATTGTTTTCCAATAACATTAAATTTATTTCATTGCTTAGGTAAGGGTTATTTAATGTGTTAAAATGGTAAAAATAAGAATTTATCTATGTGTATATTTTCTTCATTTAAGAAGAAACATCAATAAGAAATTTGCAAAAATGTCTTATTGAAGAAATTTCTTTTCTCCCAATGGCAACGAAGAGTGGAAACAAACTAAACTATCAGCTGAGTAGACATGCAAAGTTAAAATCTAACTATACTTTTTTTAAAGAAAAAAAATGCTTCTATTTGTCTTGTCTTGGGTTAACAAGCCGTTTTTTGTTTTGAGCGCACAAACTAGTATTTATATAAATTCATAAATTAAATTGAGATTAATAATCTACGTGGGTTACATAATAGCTGTATTTTAGTTTACCAATTAAATTATTAATTTAGTTTATTAATTGTTTTGTTTTATATGTTTTAATAAACCGAAGGTCACATAATAATTTAGAAAACCGTTTTAATGAAACGGTGGAAGAACGGAATAAACAGAGATCGGTCAGAAAAACTGTCGCAACAAATTCTTCTAAAGTGTCTTTCTTAACAAATTCTTAAATTCTGTCTTTCTAAAGTGAGGTATTTTAATGGGAATACCTGCAAGTAACGTTGTGTTGATATTTCGATCCTGATTGGTTGTTGAAACGGGACATTTGCTTACGTTAGCAACTGTTCTTTCTATTCTATTTCGAGTAAGAAAAACCTGACAAATATCAATTCTTTTAAGTGACTCATTTTATATTCTTTCACAAAGATTTCAATTCGTTCCAAATATATTTATTACTTAACACAAAGACTGGCACGAAGCCATGTAGAACATAAACAAGCTAATTATGCAACGAAGTTGCCAAGTACACGAAGCAAAAATATACCACGGTTACAGAAAAAGACATCAACAAATAATAAATCAGAGTTAAGCATAAGACGTAGATGAGAAATAATTATATTTCATCAAATTTGATGTGCCATACGGCTATGTATTTAATTAACTTCACGTTAAATAACACTCTAACTTAAGTGGAGAAACTTTGTTCAACTTTATCTTGCCATTTTGCTTATAAGCGATCAGGTGGCGCTGACGTTATGGGTATTTGTGATCTTCTTGAATGGGTATTGTCACTTGTATGGGTATTTGTGATCTTCTTGAAGTGCAAGTACCCAATTCTGCTATTGACGTGTCTCTAAATTCCCGAATTGAATATTATATATATATGGTGGAATTTAAAGTTATTAAATTCAATGTATTTTTTGTTAACCCTTGATTACTATACCTATTTTTATCTTCGTTACTCTGATTTTTTTCCCTTTTCTAGCATTTTTCTTTAATTTTTATAAATTTTACGAGTATATAAAATGTGCAAAAACCAAGAAAGTACAAAGCTAAATGTACGGAGCCAAATAAAGAATTTAAAAACTTGGTGTCACAAAACACTGAAATTGAAAATTGCGCGTAAAAAGAAATTCTAAGATTTATTTGTTCCAAATGTTTTTTATGAGTAGTATTAAAGTGTGTATAAATAGAAATATAATTGTGTATGAAATATTTAGAAATAAATCTTAAGATTTTTCAAAGATGCAAATGGTGTATACTTTTAGATAATTTATTATAAAAAATCATAAAAAAAACTAAATAAAAGTAAGTAAGTGAAGCGAGTTTGGATTGTGAGACGAAAACAGTTCCTGGACTTGGGTGGACGCAATGTGCAAGGCCAGAACCTCCTACTTTTAATAAAAATTTTTGCAAGACTAAGCTCATAATTTCCGAAATTGTTTTTATCTATAATTTTGTTAACAAAACTGATTGTAAATACGTGCGTTGTAAAAATTGTTACACACACATTTTTCTTGTTAAACTGGTTTTAATTCAAATTGTTTAAACTTAAGTTCTATTTTTCTGAAATTACGATTTTTTCTTGAATCTAAGTCAACATTATGCGGTTGAGGCTAGTCCCATTTTATTGAATGCTTATTTCTGTGAAAACAATGAACAAATATTCACGAGAATTTGATTTTCACCCCAAAAACTCGATATTGTATCGGAAATCAATTTCGAAATCTGTATTTGTGTTTCACTGGGTGCAAGGAAAAGTATCTTTTCCTTTCATATTATGCCATTCTCATACCTTTTTTTTTATTTGGTGGTCCAGTTTCGATCGACTTACTTTCCCTCTGTATGTATTTTTTTCTTTTCTAAAGATCTATACTAATCGCATTTCAATACTTCTATCACTACCCTGCCATATTTTGATGTGGTCTGTATTTTGTCCAAAATAGAAGGTCTTTTAACTGGTAGGAGATAGGAGAAAGTATTTTGTCGAAGGAAAGTATCTTTACTTCGTCTTGTAATAGTTGTAAAGAAAAATACTTCCTACTTTTTTCTCTCTGGGGACATCTTGTGGTATTTATTCTAGATCCAGTAACAATAACTTTGTCCATCCTAGCAAAAGTTGCAGACTTTGTTTGTTTAGTTATATTTTTTGTTCGGGTTTTTTGCATTGGTAATAATATCATAATCAAATGATATATGAGCTCTTCGAGTTATTTTGATTTCTATATATAATTACCCTGTGATTGCTTCTCATTCATCAATGTTTTATTTTCCTTAAAAGTCAACCTTATGGTATTTATTCTAGATCGAGTAACAATTACTTTGTCCATCCTAGCAAAAGTTGCAGATTTTGTTTGTTTAGTCGTTATTTTCTAAAAGGCTTTCTTGCAGTGATACTATGCTATTATAATCAAATGATGCATTAGATCTTTGAATTATTTTGATTTCAATGTATAATTACCCTGTGATTACTTCTCATTCATCAATGTTTTTTTTCTTTCTTAAAAGTCGATATTTTCGACGAAATCGAAGAACATTTTATTTATAAAAGATATAAATGTTATAATTTTATCTAAGAAAATTTTGTTATTTTGAAAATCCTAATAAAATAAACGATTACCTGAATTTGGAAAAAAATCAATTTCAATTCAATTTAAATAAAAAAAAATTAGGAATGCAGATTGTATGACTCAATAAGAAAAAACCAATTAAGAAATAATTATACTGATTATAACATTGATAAAAAAAATCTTTTTAACTTTTTTATGAATTTAATGTGATAAAAATGACCTTACAGTCCCTCTCATGTATCATTCTAGTATTTATTTTATTTGACTATAATTTTACTGACACAAAAACTACTGTTTTAAAATCTTTAAATTTTACTCTTTCCATAAATGTAATAAAAAACTAATGTTTGTGAAAAAGCTCGTTTTAATTAAAAAAAACTAGTGTTTTGAAATCCTATAAGTTTATTCTTTTCATAAATGAAAAAAAAATTGATTTTAAAAAAAATAATAAATTGCACTTTTTAATGCAGGCAATTACTACTCCCGGTTTTCTACTTACATATCATTAAATGTTTTATCTATCGGAATCCATAACACCTTAAAAGCTTTTAAGAAAAACTCTAAGCTCGTTAAAACATAACAAAATTGCATTATTTATTGAAACATTGCAAAATAAGCACATTAAAACATTACAAAATTGCATTTAGGCTTATTGTTTTTAATAAACTTAAAACAAATTTGTTTATTTATTCTTTTTAAACATAAGCACGTTAAAACATAACAAAATTGCATTATTTATTAAAACATTACAAAATCTGCACATTAAAACATTACAAAATTGCATTTAGGTTTATTGTTTTTAATAAACTTAAAATAAATTTGTTTATTTATTCTTTTTATTTTTATTTTAATTGAAATCATAAAATCAATCTATTATATTGTTTGAAACTCTTTTCATAGTGCAAAATTTTAATAATAAAAACTGAGACTGATTTGAAGGCAATAAATTTGCATTTAATGTCTAGTTTTGCCTCATAATTTTAAAGGGAAAATAAAGATCCCTCTTAAAAGAAATATTTATTGGATAATTCTGGGAAAATCCTAAACGTTGGCTTATTTAAGAGAGGTAGTTTACAACTATTCTCAAACTTCACCAAAACAGTTTTACTCCCTGCTGGCTCTCAGAATTTTTGTTTCGTTCGTCTTTTCCATTAAACTTCAATTTCTAGTAGTTTTATATGTTCAAAACTCCACCAAAATTCAACGCTTTTGAAGATTTCGCTGCTGAATTTGAACAGAATTTTTTATTTTTATTTAATCAGCAAAAGTGGGTGAAAAACCTGAAATATAGCTGTTTACGAAATTCGTGAAAATGCTCGAATGAAAAGTTTCCTGGATTTTTTTTTAATAAATACTTCAAGTATATTTCTTTTAATTCGCTTAACCACTTTTCAAATGAAATAGTTCGCGTAAATTCGACTTTCGAGTAAATGTACAGTGCATCATTACGTTGCGTGCTATTTATTTCCTTTATTTATTTTTTAACGGACTTTTCAAACTTTGGACTGTTTAAAAATCTTTTACGCATGCTTATTCTAACAGTTCTTTCTGTAAATAAAATTTTCAACACATATAACAGATTATTAATATTTACGTTTAAACTGTGATTTAAATAATAATGTTATTATGCAGTGTCTACTATATAAATAAAATGTATGAAAAATCCCTTTTCTTTTTTCTCTTTTTGTAATCGTTTATTGTTTTATAAATATTTCTTTTCCATGTGGTATTTCAAAAATAATTATATGATTAAATGCAACAAATTGTCAAACATTATAATTTAGTTTTAAATAATGCAGTGAAGGAAAAAAAATAATATTTTGCTTAACCAAAATAACCCATTCGTGTTAGCATAAATAGAATACGTAGTTTGATTTCTTATTTATGGCCTGATCTTATAAATGAATAATTACGCAAAAAAACATTTGTTTATTTACTTTTTTTTTGTTGCATGATGCATTTTTAAGATGTTAGATATTTTCGTATAGCTAATTTCAGATTAAAATTGCATAGGAACTCATACCCTGAAATGTCATATGCCGCTAGAGACACTGTCCTATTATGAATTGTTTCTTGGTGTGTTTCTAAACAGGTCATAATAGGGAAGTACTCCTAGCTGCGTATGACGATGTTTCCGGTTATTGGTATCTGTGCAATTTTAATCCTGAGGATTTGTCTTAACTTACTTAGTTTATCGCAACATTTACATGACCCCCTGTAAAATATAACGTATTTACACTTAACATATTTAAACCAAAAATAAACTAAAAATGTCATTTTAAAAAAAATCTGTAGTTTTAAAAGCAAAACTAATTTCAGATTTGAAATCCTCCTAGCTGAATTAGGCAAGATCTATAATAGATCTTAAATGCAATAAAAAAATTGTTCCTCATTGTTATCTTTCATTCTATTTTACTTCATCACCGCATGTAAAATTGCATAGCTCTAGGTAACTGTACACTCGTTTAATGACTCGTTACCTGAATGTCGTCCATTTGGAGAATTTGAGATGTTACCATCAATAGAACATTTTCAAAGATCACAAAATTTTTCACCTATCTCTTTTTTAATGAAATTCTTAGAACATTTTCCTTAAAACTTGTTAATTTGATATAAATGAAAGGAAATTTCGAAAACGGTGTATGTTTTTAATTCGTAGTTATTCTAATCGGATAGATTTCAAATTAAAGTTGCCTTAGGTGTAGTTAAGATGGGTTAATGAATGTTTCCGCTCTGTACTATTGCGAGGATATAGCTGAGTTTTGAAAAGTCAGTTTGAATTCTTCAGCTGGTCATCTGTCTTGGTGCTATGTTTATATCTTATAACTATCTAAATTTAAAAACTGTTGTTATTTATAATAAGTCCAAAATTCTCATACAGCTAACTCTTATAATCTGTGTAAATTTATTCGATATTCTTAAATAAATCACACGAATAGGATTTTGTTTTTTAAGGATTAGTTATACATTTTGATTCTTTTTCGTAAATTTTTTTCTGCTTTGAAGTAAGTTTTTTTCTCTCTCAAAAATTTGATGATTGATTTAAGTTTTTTGACTGTGTAGAATAAGTAAATATCTATAGGTTGAACTTTTTTTCTTTCAAATGTAGTTTAAATTTTGAATCTAAAACTCTCCTTGAATTTAAGTGCAAGTTTTAATTGCTACACTGTTTAGAAAAACGGATCTGAATGTCAATGAGTCAGGCTGCTTTTTTTTTAAAAAAAAAGAGAAATAATGAATTCATTCAAATGAATTACTAAAAAGTATTCCGAACCTATAAAAAAATTTAGTTCGTTGAAGTTTCAATATGTGGAATTTTTTTTCGTAAATTTCTTTTTTTTTACGTTTTAATTACTCTTTTTTAACATCAAACAAAAATAAAATAAACTAAAAATAAAAAAAATGACCGGCATAATGATCACCCAAATTTATGCAAAAATTGTGTTCCTCAGTTTACCATTTTCTTAAAGTACATCTAAAGTTTTTTTTTTCCTTTCTTTTTTTAAAAAAAAAAAAAAAAAAAAAATAATCCAGTTAATCACTATTTATTTTTGTAATTTTTTTTCCATTTAAATGTATTTGAATAGTTAACCATTTCTTCCGTTGTTTTACAGAATAGCAATTTTTTTAATAAAAAATTTTTCCCACTCGAAATCTAAATTATTATTTTAGTTTTATTACTTATCGGTGCCTGTTAGTAAAAAAGCATTTTTGCAGACTGAAATTAATATATACTTCTTACTGAATTCAAATATAAGTACGTTGGAAAGTCTGTTTCATATTTTTTTCTGTTATTTTTTATTTCACAACTAATAATAATAACAACCCAATTAAAATTTTTTAATTTTATAAATATTACAAAAATGTAGTGTTGTCTATTAATAAAAATATTATGGAAGTTATAACATGCCATAGATATTAGCTCTCTCTTCTTTTTTATATCAATATTAAACAAAACTTAAGTGTTAACATAAAATAATCTAAAAATAATGACAATTTAACTTCCAACACAGTGACTTTCGGAAAAAAAGTATCTCTGCTACATATCAATTACTTTTGTGCATTTTGTTAAAAAAATATTTTTGCCATGCATAATTTGTCTTTGAAGATTTTTTTCAAAACTATCCTGAAGTAAACCGAAACTTGCATATAAAATCTTTGAAAAATCAGCTCTCGTCTTTTAAATATCGATTTCTCAGGAACTGTTCGATCTATTTCTTACAAGTTTTGTATTTTGCTATAAAAATTACATTCTTTAAAATTGAGTAAAAATTCGTATGCCTTACAATGTAATTTTATTTTAATTTTATTGAATTCAATGATAAATACTTATTAAAAAATATTTTTTCGCATAGAATTATCTTTGGATCAGCGAATTTTATAATTGTGCGCAAAATTTTTTCAATTCGTTCAGAAAGTCCTAGAGATATGGTTGAAATACGCAAAAAGTAAAATTAACATTAAGGGGTTCAAACTTTCAATCGCTTTCCTGGCCAAACTATAAGGACCATATTTTTCCCATTACACTTTTATATATTTATTGTAAATCAGGAATTATAGTGCGTCAAGAAAAAGTACATTTGTTCTGAGAAAGTTCATTTTTGTGTTTGATTTTGTAAATTAAAATATCTTATAGTTTAACTAATTATTATATTTGAGGTATTTTGCTCTAATTATTAAGATTAAGTCTAAGAGCGTGAAAATACAATTCATTAAATCAGAAGTTATTCAGTTTTTTTTTTTGCGTACTTTACAATGTAAAACAAAAGCTGTAATTTAGATTAAACTTTTTTGAATTGAGATGAAAAATGTTTAAACTATCAAGTGTTTAAATTATAATAGTAAATTAACACTACCAACACTTAATCAATACCTACTATTTCTACCATAGCCGGTCAAATGACCGGACTTAATGTTTCTTGATTGAATGTATGAAATATGGATGTTTAGAAGGAAATAAACTGAAAAAACTTTATTATAATTAAACAAAGTTGTATATTGCTAATTTTTATGTATTGCAAATACAAAGAATAAGAATTTTTGATTCATTGCGCAAAGCATTTTTTACATATACAGGGCTGTTTCAATTGTACATTTTCCGCAAACATATTTCTTCTAATTATTATTATTTCTATAATTATTCTTATAATTATAAGAATATGTAAAAATTATAATTATTCTTGTAATTATAAGAATATGTAAGAATTATAATTCTTATAATTATTCTTATAATTAATATTATTTCTTCTAAGAACTTGTGCTCTCTCGATTGTTTCGGCAGTTTTCTGGATAAAAATGTTAGTTAGAAATGAAGTAAAATAAAATATAAGCTACTAAAGTTACCAAAATGAAATATAAGCTATTTACCAAGAGATTTAGTTTTTGTCATTTTTTCTGACACAAAAATGCCAAACTAAAATCTTAGGTACTTTCATGAAATTTGAAATCACAGTGATTCTGATTGAACTAACTACGCAACAGTATTTGCAGAAATGTGCAACTAATCGAATGCAATACGTTGAACACGCATTGCATCGTAATTTGAGATCCAATAACCTTATAAAGCAATAAATTATTCTTTCGGTCAAATGACCGGTTGTGGTAGAAATAGGTATACGACAAGTATTGTTCGAAAAAAACAAAATATAAAAAACTAATTATAATAGAATATTAACTGTATAGAATTGTTAGAAAAAGTAATGAAGTCAAACGAGCAGAAACGATAAGATGATAAACGCATTTTCGATGCAAAAGTTCTTAAACGGTCATTTGACGGGTTATGGTATGTTTAGTGTTAAACATAGTAATAGTTTCAATTATTTTCATATATTTGTTAAAAGCTTTCTTCTGGACCAGAATAAAGAGCATTTTTAATAGCAAAAAACTATTTTACAATCTTTTTTGTGTAGCTCAAAGAATCTACAGATAAAATATTTCTTTCATAATTAAACAAAATTGTTGTTAAAAAAAGCATAAAATATAGTAATTTTTTTTTTACCCTATAATTAAGACTGTAATTTTCTAAAATATAGTTAATGAATTTACGTTTACTACTTAAGCTTCTTGGCATTTAGTTGTCATATTTTTTGTTAAAGACTTAGTTATTTTCATTTTATAGTTTCTTTTAATTGGTTTTATAAAGTGCATTTCAAAATAAATTAAAGAATAAAAGGCTAAAGTAATTAATAAAGATTTGATTCTATTTGTTTAAACATATCAGTTTTTTGAAATAAAATATTAAATGAATGCAAGATAGAAATTAAAATAATGAACTTGAATGATGCATGGCAGTCTGAATTTAATCGGATTAAATACATCCGTAGCTAAAAAATGATGTTTACCGTATAAACTGACGTATATTCATCTTTTTGTTTTGAAAGTCATGTTGTCTTAGTGATTCGCTAGCTTAAAAGTTGTTCTCATTTTTCTTGCAAGTAGATGCAGTGCGAAATGCGGCATTTTAAATTAAATTATCTAGATATGGTAAGAAATAGCAACTGGCATATAGACGTTAAATTAAAATAAATTATTGTTTGGGAATATTGTTCGTGCGTGCATTTTGCATAATTTATTCAAATAGTCATTAATGTATTTTGTTTAAAGAAAAGACAAATATAAAAATTTTCTTGTCAATATTTGTTATGTTACGTCGTTGCATTTTTCGTAATTAAATTTAGTCGCACAATTTTAGCTTTCTGAATTTTCATAGAAGTTAAAAAGAATATAAAACGAAATCTCTTTATGCTTAGCATTCATATAGTAATTTTCTGTAGATTAAAAGTTTTTATTTTTTAATAGTTAGCAGAAAGCTCTTAAATGATGACCGAATAATAAGGGAACGCGAGACCATTTAATTATTACGCACGCATGTTTTGGGGGATTTGAAATGATTTTAACAACTACCTATTGATAATGAAAACAAATCCTGGCTGACTGCTAGAACGTTACGAAAGTCATAGCAAAAGCGATAAAAAAAATGAACTCTACCCATGCAATTTGTCCATTTTTGAAAAAATATTATTACTTCCTGGCATCTGAAATATTTTAAATCCAAAGAAACGGGTCGAAAAATCACGTAACGTACACCTCAACAGACATGCGCAAAATGTGTTTTTTAATTATTTTTAAAATTTTTTTTTCAGAATTGGAATTAAGAAATAAAAAGGAACGATTGAAAATTCAGCGAAAAAGCGAAAGAAAATTACTATTTTAAATGAAAAAAAAAAAGGAAACAATTTGGTACCTGCAACTCGAGAAGAAGAAGATCACAGCTAATCAGGGTCGACACCTGCGTGTGATGTCGCTTCCAATTAACCAACTTGAATGACAAACGACTTTTTTTAATAACGCTATTATTTAAAATAATCGTTTTCTAATTTTTACTTGTAATTTATTGATGCGTAATAAAAGAAAATTAATCTAGTAACGATTTGAAAAATAAATAATGTTTAAGAAAGCATGAAAAATATTAGGAAAAAGTACCTTGGACCGCATGTATCTCGGTGTAGATATTTGGGTCTCTTAAATTTTGCGTCCCTATATTTTACATTTGGTGGTATAAGTAGATAAGTAGTTGATGTCTGCATTTATAAACAAGATGTACTTATAACAAATACTGCATTGAACTTATTACAAATATCTATACATTTATAACAAATATTTATAGTGTGTTATCGAAGATTTCAGGTTTCCTATGCATGGGCCAGAGAACTTTTGTTTGATTCAATCAGTCAGATTTTAAAAAAAGAACTATAAAATTTAGCGAAGATAATGTTATTCAAAATTTCATTTTTAAAAACTTTTTTTCGTATTGTTTAATTTAAAAATCATAAACATTTTGTATTGTAAGGTATATAAATTTTGCTTTATTTTAAACTGCGTAATTTAATTTGACGAAACACCAAATTTCAGCGAAAACGGTCGAATAGTTTTTGAGTTGCGAAATTTCAAAAGGAAACGTATTTTGAAATTTTCCTACCATTTCTGTTCAAAATTCAGTTTTCACCAGTTAAAATTACTTAGTTTATTATTATGTAATTATTTGTGTGCCTTACTATAAAATTTTTTGCGCATTATTAGATAAAATAATTAAAAACTTATGAATATAAAAAAAACGTTTCAGTCATATATATATGACTTTTCGTGTAGTTTTAGCTTTTGGAGTTTTTGTAAAATCTTATTGCATATTCTATTATGAATAGAAATTTTTACTTAATTTAATCTATAGCGAAACCTCTTCTTATCATAAAAGAATTTATAATTTTTAATATTATATTATTATATCTTATTTTTAATTTATAAGTTTTGAAAGGGCGTTTTCAAAAGGATAATGTAACCTTAAATATGTTCTTAGATATATTGTTCTTTTATTTATTTGTGTTGCAAATCTACTATATTAAAATAGAAATGCATTGCAGTGCGTAAGAGTGGATAAAATACTCTAAAAAGGCTTAGAAATCAATCAATAATAGTGTCTGTGTGTGCTATTTGATCAACAGATTTATTTAGAGTAACAGAATGACGTCAGACTACCTGTTGATTTATGTTATGACACATTGGTTCTGCAATTTTCTTTGTTTTTCTTTCCTTCCATTTGCATCACATGCAACTCATGTCAATCAAATAAATTGTTCTAATTTTATTTAATAACTAGTTAACTAAGTAAAATCTAATTTTCTGATGTTTGTTCAAGTAGATTACAAAATAACTGTAAACAATTAGGGTTGTATTTTATGGAACCATATTATGGCATCGATCTGTTGTTTTAGTAATAAATCTTAAAAACACGCAATTCATACAAAAATATTAAAAATAAATTATAAGAGTGTTTTATAGAAAAGCTTAATAGTATATTCGATTTATTTATTAGTTAAGATCGGTAGTATTTAAATAAAAACTTATAATACGAGGGTTGCTATTTATATTTCTGGCCTTGGCAACAGTAAGTGTTGCTAGGCGACCTCAGTCGATTTTAATCGAAAGTTTGATATTTTTAAACATAAATTCAGCAGACGATTTACCATTATAGCTTCATTTGTGTTGTTGACAGTAAATTGAAAAGTTCTTCTCTTTCAAAAAATGGAATTGAATCGTGAACATTTTCGTGCCATTATTTTTCATAACTTTCGACATGGATTGTCAAGAGAAGAGTGCTTCGATGAACTTAATTCTTTATTCAGCGATAAAGCGCCATCCTACAGCACTGTAAAAAATTGGTATAACGAATTTAATCGTGGTCGATGTTCGATCCAGGACGAATCCCGTGCAGGTCGTCCAAAATCCGTTGTTGTGCCAGAAAAGATCGATGCTGTGCGTGAACTGATAAAGCAAGATCGTCGTGTGACATTCCGTGAGATAGAGGCGTCTTTGGACATTAGTATGACTAGCATCAATAAAATATTGCATGAACATTTGAGCGTAAAAAAATTTTTTTTGCGTTGGATCCCGCATAATCTGACAAACACTCAAAAAAAGGCTCGTGTCGATTGGTGCAAGGAAATGTTGGAAAAATACGTTTAAGGTACATCAAAGGCTGTGTATAACATCTACACAGGTGACAAATCATGGATCTATGCATATGAGCCGGAAACAAAACAGCAATCAACTGTATGGGTCTTCCAAGACGAGGCAAAACCAACAAAAGTTGTTCGAGGAAGAAGCGCATCGAAACAAATGATTGCCTGTTTCTTCGGTATTACGGTCATGTGGCAACAGTGGCGTTAGAGCAACGCAGGACGGTCAATTCTGAATGGTACACGACCATTTGTTTGCCAGAAGTCATCGGAGAAATTCGAAAAAAGCAGAAGAACAGGCGAATCATTCTTCATCATGACAATGCGAGCTCTCACACATCGACTCAAACAAAGGCATTTTTGACGGAGCGAAAGATCGAACTGATGGGTCATCCGCCGTACAGCCCTGATTTGGCACCCTATGACTTCTTCTTTTTCCCACACATCAAAAATAAATTACGTGGACAACGATTTTCGACCCCCGAAGAAGCGGTTGATGCAAAGCGCATGTTTTGGAGTTACCTCAATCGGACTAGAAAAAGTGCTTTGAAAATTGGTTCAAACGCATGCAAAAGTGTATTGATCATCATGGAGAATATTTTGAAAAACAATAAAACCAATTTCGATCCTACATATTTGTTTTTTCATTATTAGGCCAGAAATGCTAAATAGCAACCTTCGTAATACCCAACTAACAAGAATTTTATAAATTCGTATTTATGAAAAAGGTTCGTCTAACAGCAATATTACATAATATCAAATTATAGCCCGGTTTAAATGTTTTTTTCTAATATAATAAACTAACTGAACTATGCTTGAAAAATAACAGTGACTTTAGGATTTCTGGCTTAAGAAAGCCTATCAACTCTATTTGAATTAAACCCTTAAAAAAAATTTTTTTTTTTAAAATTGGATTTTTTTTAAAAAAAAATATATCTGCAATATAAGTATTATTGCTTAATTATTAGCTCTTTAGCTATTGATATAACAAAATATTTTCATGAAATAAGAGTTGAACTGTTTAAATATTAAAAAACTCGTAACTTTTTGATAATTAGAAAACGACTGCAATAGCCTGAATTGTCAACCAGCACAGACTTCCAGATATAATATGTGCTCTTGAATTAGTCGGGAAAGAGCCAAAATGTGTTTACGAAAAATTCCCCTTATCGATAAAATTGCGATGAATTCGGCTTTTAGCGGCTAGGAAAAATGACTGAAACTTGTAATAGTATCCGGCACAGAACTGGTTAAAATTTGAGCCGTGGATCATTTAAAACCAGGAAATAAATGCTTTTTGGTGACAATAACGCATTGAATTCTGCTTTTAGTAAGTTGGATAGGTTATGTCAGAAATTTAAGGCAACTAAATAACCGTTTACATCTTTAAATTGGCTTTTTTGAGATAAGATTGTAACATTTCTTCATGCATTTCTTTTTATCTGTGATTACTGTAGTATTATCGTGAACTTTACTTTTGAAAATATTTGATGCTTGTCTCATTGAATGAAAATTCAACGTCCCGTGAAACTTAAAGAAAACGACTCTCTGAGTGAAAGAGTCCAGTCACAGGCGTCACATTTTCGTTGGTACTAATTCTTAATAACGTTGGAGTGTGGGTACAATCACAGATCTTTTCACGGACTTATTATCGTAATATAAATAATCATTACCAAATTTTGTCCTTGTCATTTGAGGATTCGTTGAGTTAAACGCATAACGGCAATCAATTTGCGTTATCGTGCGCTGTATCCTTACTAGAAGGCAAGACAAGCCTGAGAGATGCTACAAGTTTCATGTGGCTCCCGCGCGGTTTGTTACAGAAGATCTATGCAGTGCAGTTGCCACATAACTATCTCGATTTTCTACAGAACTGGCACTGAATTTACATATGGGATAAATAAGAATGCTCTAAGGAGAGTTAAGAAAGTGCACAGTAAGAGATTACGAGAGAATTAAGAAAGTGCAAATTTTTTTTAAATGCCCTTACTTTCTAGATAGATTGATTCCAATCGGTCTTTACATACTGCGACATGTACTTCACAATAAAATGAAATTGCTTTACAGTAATTAGGTTTTGATCTGCGGTGAATGTGTTAAGGTGTACTTACACATCTCGTGACTTATTAGGCGATAGTGTAAGATAGGAATGTTGGAGATTATGGTCTAATAACAATAAGAAGATATCTCAATTTTTTGTCCCCCACCTGTCTTATAAAATATACCATTCTGTAAATATGCTGTAGCAAAACAATTTTTTTTTAATAATTAATGCCTTTTAACAATACAAATAGGAAGACGTCTTTTCTTTTCGAACATTTTTTTTTAACTAAATCTTTAATACAGATTTTTCCTAATATAAATACAGCTATAGAAGTAAAAAGTGGAAGGAAAAGTAATCCGGTATTAGCAATTATTTTATCAATGCAAAATATTCTCGGTCATTACATTATGTTTATAGTTTAGAAACCTATATCTGCTTATTAAAATATCGATTTTGAATTTTTTTAAAAGTAGAAGGGCAGCTAACAGTAGAAAATATCTACTAGAACATTAGGATAATCTGTTATTTTGGTTTTCTGCCGCTGAAGAAGCCATTTATATCTACTTTTTTTTAAAACATAAAATGACTATTTTTGTTTTATTATTTGAGATTAAAGTGTATTTTGAACTGGCTTATCCGTTCCCCCCCCCCTAATAGATTTATCAAACCTGTTACGTGCCTTATATTTTAAGAATTCCTTTAAGATTTTTCTTTACCCTGATGGATTGAAGTTTTGAGTGGTTGAATAATTATTTACTGGTTAAATTGTGAAATAAGAATTTCTCATTAAATTTTAGTTTTGTCAAAATAATCAAACCTGCTTTTAATCAAAAATTTTAACTTTGGGTATTTTTCTTATGTAATTTATACTTTGATGAAGAAAAATGATAAAGTAATTAATCAAGTAAATGAGGCCTGTAAGTAGTAAAGAAAATAGTAAGACTTAATAAGATATATTCTTCATACCTAGAAAAAGTGAAACTTCTACAGCTACCGAATTAAGTTTTTTATAACCGTATATTTTTTCCAGCGTTAGTTCTGCAATGAATAGAATTAAATTAAAAAGAGAAACTTAAATCTGATTTTTACCAATTAATTTTTCTCTTTTATGTCATAATTTGTTTTTTAAAAGAAATTTTTTCACCGACATTCGTAAAATGTTTTTTGCACTTTATACAACATTGAATATGTTCTTTCATTTTCAGCGTTTGATTTCATTAACAAGAATTAAATTCTGAGTTAGCTAGGATAAAAGCATATTTCAAAATGATTTTTTTCTTAAATTGCATTCATAAGTCTTGTCTTATCTTATGATATTTAATTGATTTTTAAGAAGGTAGTTTCCTTGAAATAGAATTTTTATATTATAAATTTAAGATATTTTCTTAATTTTTTATTTTGATTTGCATTCTATTTTCCATTTAATATCAACTTAAGCTTAATGCTAAATTTCTAAATTTTGGTATATTATTTAACATTAATTCTTTCCTTATTTGACAAACTTTCATCATGTTTTTTAATTATGTTAATTTTGGTTAAAAAAAAGCTATAAAACCTGTTTTTTCGGACTGTCAAAAATATTATCAGATATTTTCTGTAAATAACATATTTTGATACCTTTATTGACAGTTCATTGTTTTGCTTTAAAGATATTAATTCTGTTTGCTGTTAGTCATATAGTTTCTAACTAGACATATATAACATTTTTAATTGGTTTTACATCATGCATATTAAGTTTAAAATGTCTAATTAAAAATAATAATAATAAAATGTGTACAAAAATATCATCATGAAAATTACATTAAGTTTAAAATGTCTAATTAAAAATAATAATAATAAAATGTGTACAAAAATATCATCATGAAAATTAATAGCGTTGAGGACATTTTATCTAAAGAATAGTTAGGGTTATTTAGACAAAAATACTTTATGTATGCCTAGACATGTAGTGAAGTATAAAAAATGGGACAAATAAAAATATATCTAAAAAATACTAAGTGATGCTTATTAACAGACAACAGTAAAGCTTACTAACAGACAAGAATAAAGCTCGCTAACAAATGATGTTTATTAAAAAAATTGATGTTTATTAACAAATGATGCTTACTTAAAGGGATGGTTAGTAACAAGTGATGCTTAATTAACTTTTTCATACCTGCATTTTGAATTCCATTTTTAGTTTAACGGGATTTTTTTAAATTTATTTATTAATTTTTGTATGCATTTTTATGAGAATGATGTTCTTTTGTTAATTGCCTTCTTTTTCATTTTTGCACTCATTTGTACGATAACGATTTGTTTTTAATAAATGATAATAAACGGTTTAGAGGTTCTCAAGTGATATAGGAATGTTAAATGATTATTTTTTATTTTGTGACTCGGTAATTATTTTGGTAATATAGGAAATGACATGGAAAAGTTTTCGAAATCAAAATTTGATACTAAAGTTTATGGGAAATAAATAGAGTTTATGAAATCATAGACTAGAGTTTATGAAAAATAAAATGAATGGAATGTAAAAGGAAATAGAATGAAAATTCACAACTATAAATTTTCCTTGTCATTTTTAACTAAACAAAACAAAAAATTTATAAACATATGAAAAAGAAATAAAAGATATTCTTTCTTGTGAAAGAGTAAATCTGTTATATAAGTTTTTTTTTATCTTAAAGTCTAGATCATTAAAGTCACCAATTTACGTTTTATGATATTTCGCTTACATTTTGTGTTGTAAGTATTTGGAGCTTAAGTGGAAACATATGATGCCCAGAAAAATAAGCCATGAAATTAAAATCTGAAACCACTTCTTTTTATTCCATAAAGGTTAGCTTACTAATTCAGAGATTTGTTTTAGGTGATTATATCCACTCTTACTTACCTAAAACAAATAACTTTTGAGAAGAAGTTTAGGAGACACAAGGAGGCTTATAATGAGAAAGTATATGGTTACTTATTGGTTTTATTTAACTTTTCCATCTGAATAAATGCTTTTTTATTTCTCTTAATTATCGATATTACTATAAATTATTTTAATGGCCTTTTCTTCGGTTCCTTTATATAATATGGAAGCAAAACAGGATCTTATATAAGCATATATTAGCTTTGCACTCTTTCAACCTGTAACTTTGTGATCTGTGTCAAATTTAGAATATTTTAAGAAAAATAATTTACATAAAATAAAATTTTATCAAAAGATATAAAGATAAGGTGGAAAAACTAATTAAATACATAAATAGCTGTTATTTAAAAACTATCCAATTTATTTAAAATACTCAGTAGAATATCCTAGAAAGAAACTACAAACTTTGCATTTTCAGAATTCTTTACTTGGCGAGTTTCATTCCACTTCAGCGCCAAAAAAATATACTATGCCAACCACTCTGACTTTTCCCGAGACATATGACAAAAGAATATAGAACAAACTGCCAATATACCTTCTTAACTTCCAGGTAATCCTGGAAGCATATTTTACTGCATTAAACCCCAAAGTAGCTGAAAACGAAAAAAGTTCGAAGATGAAGAGAATCATCCCTTCTTTTTCAGGACTTGTCAGGATTCAGAGGCCTGTTTGCTTCATGGTCAGTTGGTCTGCTAAAAGAAGGACTGACATTCTTTCAATAGTTGACTTTGTTGCTATAGAAACTCAACTTACTTCTAAGTTGCCTTGGTCAAATAGATATAGTGCTCCTCCATTTTTTATAGGAGAAGCCACGCAGTTGTTTATTTCATAAATTTTGTTTTTTTGCACTAGAAACTAATGTGATCATAAAGTATGCCTTACAGCTGAAAATTTTTGCCAAGTGACTTTTACCCGTCATCCTATTGGAGATGGAATTTTCCAAGTAATAAAGCTAAATATTTTTCATTTGTTGTTTGTAGGGAATTTAAAAGAAATTACTTTCAGTATTTTGAGGGTTTTATTTAATAAGTAGTGCTTAATTTATATATTCACAGAATATGTTTTATTATGTTTATTAAACTTTACTTGGAAAATTTTAATTTACTCACTTTTTTTTACTTCTGCCACTATTTTAAGTTTTCATTTAAAGATAAAATAAATAAATTGTTGTTAAATGCATTATAGCAATTTTAAGTTAATAAAAGTGCATCTTTTAATTATTAATGAAAATTTACATTGTTGGCTATTTCTATGATTTTTTTTCATTATTTTATTATGTTTTAACAATTGATATTTGATGAATGCTTGCAATTTTTTTAACTGATAAGATATGATGGGGATTTGCTGCAAGATCATGAACAAGATGACGCTACCCACGTGATATCCTGTGAAAATACCAAAGTAAGTTAATTAAGTGACAAATTTAATTTCTGTATGTTAGTATTATATATAAAAATTATTTAATTACTAGCAGTATAATCTATATATATATATATATATATATATATATATATATATATATATATATATATATATATCTTACACGGCATCAAAAAAAAGCCTCATTACAACTTCCCGAATGGCAACGTTAGAAAATCGACCAATGATTGCATCTAAAAATGTCACGTGCCAAATCTAGCTGAGGTGGCTCAACATATAGCGCTTTTAAAAACGGAAACAATAAACAGAGTGAGCATTATCAGGTTGTTCAATTCAGCTGCGGCAAAAATAAAAATAAACAACTTAAAAAATAAAAATGCTGTTGCCAGCCATAGAATTTTTTGAAAGTTAACTTAGCAACATAAATCAAAATTATGATACCTAAGCGCTTGACGTAACAAATCCTTCAATTCTATAAGTGTTGTATCGCCAAATGCCCAAATTAACAATTGCAATTTCAAATTAATATTGAAATGTACAGGTTTAGAATTTTCTACAGTGTAAAGTTTTCGGAACTTCAGTATTCAAAAAAGTATACAAAAGCTAGACGCTAAGAACATATCCAATGAGCGAGCATCGGATTGTGAAGCAATCCGAAATGAACTGCGAAAGCAGTTCCGGGGGTTGGTGAGCGCCAGCGAGCAGGGGGCGAAGCCTCCTAGTAATGATATATTTCGTGCTTGCATCTGCTTATATTTGTTTTCCATTATGTTGATTAAAAAAAATATTTTATCAGCTAAAACTGTTGTAATAATTGTTTATGAGCTTTTGACAAAGAATATTGCCGTATCAGCTGGTTGACCATGTCCAATAGAAAAATTGCTGTCCATAAACTATGAAAATATATATTTAATTGCTCAGTTAGAATGATTTATTCCAAACCGTTTGCAAAAAAACCTAGAGTAGGGAAAGGTTATTGAAACTAGCCTTTTTAAGGATTTATTGTAATAAGCTTAAGCTAATTCAGTCTGAGTAATTCTTCTCACATTTTCTAATGCACCTAAAGGTATATGACTGTGATAAGGCCGAAAAATATATAACACATTTGAAAATATTCAAGATTTTTTTCTATTAAGTATGGCAAATTTGAAAATGTCTGCAACGTCTGATTAATTTTTTGATTCCAGATTTTTCAATTACATTGTTATTAGTTTGTGAAAAGATTAGATTTTCTAAAAAAAATTTTTTTTTTTAACTCTTTCATCTATCATCACACATGTTTACGTACGCATGTTGTTCTCTTATAGAGAAACTAGTTTGTTCAATTGTAATTGCTCTACCCAGACTATAGGTCAGAGATAATACGGGAAAGTTTTGTGTTCTTCTTTCTACAAGGATTATATTATCAATCTCTACAGAAAGAATGAATTTAAGTGTTTGCGTGTCGGATTGTGAGAAAATGGATCGCATTTAAAGCTAAGAAATTTAACATTAGACTCAAAGTCCGATTCTCGGATTTTTAGTTAGAATTTAAAAACTTTTCCCTCAGGATTTAACATCAGGCCATTAGTGGGTTTAAATGTAATTGTTTTTGAGTTTTAATAGTTTAAAAATGATCAGTTAGTGTATTTGTTAAATTTTTAGCTTGTTGCTCTTAATACCTCAACCAGCAAAATGAGGATATATGGGTTTTAACCCACTGACGGTTCTGCTCGTAAAAAGTCGTATTTTAACCTGCAGTTTTCACCGCATAGCAAAACCGATTTTTCTACGTTATTAGATAGGGAAATAGTGTATCGGGAATAAACATTCTCCCAATTTTGCCCATTTCCTAAACCGCCAGAGAGTTTGCTTATAGGTTAAAAAACTTATTCATGTGGTAAAAAAATGAGTAAATTAAGTTTAAATTATATTTAATTAATACTTAAAAATCGATTAATTTTGATGTTTAGCAATTTTTACATGTAGTACGATATTTTTATAGTTTATTTTCTACGCATCCACAAGATACAAATAATAAGGATATTTATATGCTATAAAACTTCCCAAAAAATTACTGGAATCAAATTTCTTACCTTTTTTGGAATTTTTAACTGTAAAGGAGGGTAAAACCAAGCATATTAACAGACAATCACTTTGTTTTATCTGTTCTCATGCATTTTACAATCTTGAAATATAACTTCTTAAGTTATAAAATTTTACCAAATGTTGTCTAATATATTGGATTTGTACCAAATAACTTTAAGGTATAAAGTTTCTTATATTAAAAGACAAATATAGGCATTTCAAAAATTAATTTATATTATACTAATCACTTTACACAATTAATTACACTGCGGAACATTTCCTTTTTTTGTCGCATTTAACAGATCTTACTCTTAGATACTATTGTATCGCTGATCTCAATTATGCAATCGCTTTCCCTCTTCAAGCTACAGTTTTTTAAATGATATTTTAATCTAATTTTTGCTTGAACGTGTAAAATGTAAAATTTTCTAAATAACAGCGAATCGCGGAAATGTTGCCAAAAATTTCTAGTTAAGTTTTTGTGATAATTTGTTGCAAAAGCTAGGGAGTTAAGCATCGTTATCATTATTAAAATTGCTTAGGAACTTATGCCTACAAATGTCGTTACACACTGCTATGGGCGCTTGTTTATAAAACTGTTTCTTCGTGCTTCTAAACATGTTATTATACGGAAGAGCCGTCGGATTGGCATTTGCTTACGACAATGATTCCGCTTCCAATCAGGTACGATACGCATGTGACGTCGCATGCAGGTATCCAATTAGATCTGATCCGAAAATTGATACTGCGTGATAGTAATCCAAGCCTAATATTTGTAACGTTTACATGTCATGCACAGCCACGTGATTAGGCTCAACCATTTGATTTCAGCTATATTCTTCTAGAGTTATAAGTACCAAAATGAAAGTAGCTTTTATGATTGAAAACTAATTTTTTTTTAAAGTAAATAAATAAGAATATGAATATTGTTTTCGGGGTACGAATTACAATCCGCTATTTTTGGTTAACTGGGTAAATATATTATGTTGTTTTTTCTTTAAAATTTATTTTTAAGGATACTTTTATAATTACAATAAATTTAAAAGTTTTCTAAAAATTGTTTAATGCAAAATGTGTGCTAAAGAAAAGTTAACTGCATATTACCGCATTTTAAAGTGTCATAAAGGCAAAGAATTATTTTCCACTTCTTCTTAATAGAATAGATATCAAAAAATAATCACAAGAAACTGTAGAGGTACGATATTACTCAATAGAAAGTTTATTGGCTTCAGAAATATGCATCTGGAAATAAAAATCGACATGTTTTAAGTGCTCGATTAGGTGTCCATTCTCAAGATTTGCCAGACGTGAATGAGAAGAAACAAAAGTGATTTGAAATATAAAATGTAAAGTTGCCAACGAAAAATAGAAAATAAAGATGAGAAACAAAACTAGAAAAATCGCAATGTCCGAGAGTGAAACAAAAATAGTTGGAGAAGAAAAAAAAAACAGAACAAGAAAACAACTGCATCAGGGTAAAATGCATTGCCACTGGTTTTGAAGAAGTGGTGAGTAACTAATGCCGTTAACAATTAACTCAGCACTCACGTGAATAAACTAAGATTCCAGATTATCAAAATGAGCTGTTGTGCCTGGGGAAATTTCGTTAATAGTTATAGATATTAGATTCAATTTATATTGCAGCGTATAATTTGCATAAAAATATATCATGGATATCTCAAATGCAATATTACCAAAAACGTATTATTTCATTTATTAGTTCTTTTTTCAATTATAGAATATCCGTCATTAAAAAAATATGTATCTAATGGAGATAATGAAATTCAGCTCGATACATGATACTACTAAGAGAAATATGCATATAGATGTTTACAAGGGACATCATTATTGTTACTAAGTAATCTTACAGCAAACAGTGCACTTTAAATTGAGTTAGATTCCAGGTGACATTCTTTTGTTGACGATATTCCTTTCTGGACGATAATTTAAACATTGCTCTATACTTCACTGAGCAAATACCATGGAATTTAACCCCCCGTGTTATTGATCTGTTGGTGATGAATTAAAACTCTCTTTCAACACTTATCTATGCTTGTTGTATGAATGTACAATTCACTCTTTTAATACAATTGTTTACCTTATTCTAAATTAGAACAATCGTTGGCTTCAGATCCAGAGTTTAAAATATTTCCCTATCATTGTAAAGTTCTGTATCTTACTGTAAGAAATAACACTGATAAACAAATATTGTTTTGTTATACAAATATTTGATCTTGCCTAATTCGGGTTTGGGGAATCTAAAATCAGCTTTGCTTTTAAAGCTATAGATTTTTTTAAAAACTTTTTTAAAAATGGTATTTTTACTCGGTTTTATGTCAAAAAGTAGAAATTTAAAAACGAGCTGGTTGCGTAAATGTTACTTCAAACTTCTAGAGAAGTTAGAGTATATCAGCAGGATTAAAAATGCGTAGGGATCTATGTCCTTAAATATCGTCATACTCGGTTAAGGGTACTTTCCTATTGTGACCTATTTAGAAGTACACTAAGAAACAGTTAAAAATTGCGAAGGTTCCCTTAGCGGCTTATGATGACATTTCCAAGCATGGGTTCTTTTGCAATTTTTTTTCCCTGATGATGTCTCTTAACTCACCTAGAAGTTTATTGCAACATTTATGCAACCTCCTATTGTAGTATAATGTTTTTAAGCTTGTTCATTTCGACTAAAAATGTCATTAAAAAAAACTGTAGCTTGGTGAGAGAAATCCATTGCAGATGTAAAATCAATGATACGAAAGTATCTGAGATCTGTATAAAAATTTCAGATAACAGAAAAAAAAATTTATATTTTAAATTTATTGTAAATATATTTTGCGGTGCTATTTTTGACAAGTTTTATGCTTTATGACTTTTTTAATATCGAAATTTTGTTATACAAGAATAGTTTTTGTACTAGTTATTTATTATTAATTTTAATTTTATGAAAGTCGGCATTTTTAATCAAAATTGGTAAATAATATAAGTACTACACTTAATTTTTTTTAATTTACTGATTTGAAACTTTGTTTTCAAACTTGAAATTTTTAGTAAAGTGTTGCAAGCACGAAAGTCTTAAGTGTTCTAGAAAGGATATACTTCTTGCTATATGATACGTGAATAAGCTTGTTTATAAAATGCAGATAACTCCATAAAAGCTGACTTACAGTTCTATTCTTCTTCAGTGTCTAAAAACAGAATGAGTGAATAAAATAATCATTCAAAAGAAAAAAAAAAAACAAGTGTAGTGGGGGTTGGACGAGAAACCTCTGGTATGCAAGATGTAAAAATTTAAATAAAACATATTTCCACACAATTAATTCTTTCGATATTTAATGTTCCAGAGTCTTCCTATTTTATTTTAATTTCTACACCTTGCACACCTGAAGTTCTCCTTCTACCTGCCCCTTGTTTCCTTTCCTTTGTTTGATGTTTATGCTTCTACCCCATGCCCTATTGTTTAAGCTACTGTTTTCTTATTGCAACTTCTTTGTAATTTTTCTTCTGAATCTTTGTGTTTCCTTCTCCTTTTTTGTGTTGTGATACTGAGAAGGGTCCTTATTTATAGCATATATGGTGTTTTGTGCTTTATATAACATTGGTTTTTTCATTCAAATGTTAAGTGGTCTCGCTTATGGATTTACTAAAATTTTTAGTTTCCTTACAACTAAGCAATCAGTTCTATTGTTAAAAACGAACTGAATTGTTTGAAAACAACTGAGTGTTTTAAAATAGTGCTTGGAATAGTTTCTAAATAACCTTTAACTCTTGATTTTAATTGATACATTGTACAACCTTTTTGTCTAATAAACCTTTTTTTAATATAGGATTTTTTTTCTATTTTGTTTGAATAATAAAATAAAAAACCAAGAAAATTTCTTTTTGATTTTTTTTCTCTTTATAATTTTATTTTTTAAAAATTGCCTTTCTTTTTTCATGAACAAATAATTCTTATTTTTTTATTGAAGAAATTTTCTCTTTTACTCAACAACTACGCAAACACATAAAACGAAAAAAAAAAAATTCATAATATTAAAAAAATATATATAACTCACCTTCTGCTACTGTTTCTAAATGTTATTTCATCAGCAGGGGAAAAAATGGTTTACTCAATGCAGTCACGTTAGATTAATTTGCCCCACCCTCTTTCTAAAAAAAAAGAAAAAAAAATTAAACTTAATAAAATATTTAGGAGATTCTGTGAAATCTTTGTTGCCTGAATACAACGCTAAGTAAAAAAAAAGTCTTCCTAATATTTTTAAATAAAAAAAAAATTGAAATAATGTTTTATTTTATTACTTCAAACTGCGAATTAATTAGTTGATATTTTTTTAATTAATTTCTTTATCTGGAGTTTTTTCTTTTGACTCCTATAAAATATCGATAAATAAAATGTGTTTATAACATAATACGATTATTACGTTATCATACTGCACCTTTTCAATGTTTCGATATATCTAATCGATTTACCTTTTCAATTAATTTTTCTTAAAATGTATTATAAATTAAATTATATGAATGAGGTACAAAAAATCTATTATTAAACACAATAAAAAGGACTCAGTCAAACTGTTATAAAATTAATTGCAATGAATGCATCAGATACGATTTGTATATATATATATCCATTTTTAGCTTTATTAATTTTGTACTCATTAAATTTATGTCTCGTTTTCATTTAACACTAATAGTTCTAAATATTATACACTGTTAGAAATGTTTAAAAAAAAGGGTTAAATATCAATCAGTTTGTTTAACTGTTATTTAACCGTATTCAAACAAAACCGTCAAATAACCATAAATAAGATGGTATTCAAACTGTTAACTGTAAAAAAACCGTTTATTAACTTTCTTCTAATATAGTTAAACAATCAATACTTTATCACACCAACTAGGCTCACTTAATAAAGCTATTTAGTTCCTTGTAGCTGTGTGCATAATATAGCTGAGAGGGCAAATCTGTGACCGACAGAAAAAGGGTTCGAGTCCCAGCGTCGACACCAAAATACTTCTTCTATTCCCTTCTTCACAAGGAGCGTTTCCATTCTTCAGTACTCCCCAATTTGTGACCCTTTTCTATTTTAACACGATTCTCTCATTCAAGCTTATATAGCAGCGACTTAACTTCAATGCCCATTACCTAACGAAAAACCTAGCTCTAATGCCCTGATAAATTTCTTTTTTAGGGTTTAGAAACCATACTAGTTGTAAATGGTTTTAAAACCGTAAAGGTGGAATGTTCTTTACCGTAAACTTTCCGGTTAATTGGATGGACAGACTGCTGATAATTATTTTACCATAATTTTAGAATGAAAATTCTATCAGTGTAGGGGAATCCCAAAATGTCGAGAATTACTCGTAAGTGCAGCTATTGTGTGACCGTAACAATAAAATTGCACGGTCACTATAATGTAATTAAAAAAAATTCAATTTATGACATACTTAGTATACTGAAAATTTTTGTTTTATGTAATGATGCATTTTTATAATAAATACAATTTCTTTTTTTAGGAAAATAATACATCTAAAACTGCTGTCTACATTACTGAAGATTGGATATGGGATTGCATAAAACTCCAAAAACTTTTGCCTACCAATGCTTATAAATCTGAATCTCCCAAGCTGAAAAAGAAACGAAAAAATAATGATTAAAAATATTTGAGCAAATTTTTTATTTATAAAATTAAGATTTATGTATAAAATAAAAAAATGCTCCGTTTCCTACAATAATTAATGCAAATAACAAAGATAAAATTTGTTACCTTTTAATATTTTTTGAACTATATTTTTATAAAATTGTTATGTCTGGCTAGTATTTTTTTTCTGTAAATTTAAAAATAGGTAATTAAATCATCAAATTGAATTTTAATGGTTAGCAAAGTAAGATTTTTTAGATTTTTTTTATTATTATTATTATTTTTTTTTTTGCATTTTCAAATGAAATAATTAGGAATAACAAATTCGTTTGATTTATTCTATTAATTTTCTCTTGTTTAAAAATGAATAAAGAAAAATTGTTGTGAAACAGTTTTGTAAATATAGAAATATGTGAGAATTAAATTAAATTCACAATAATTGTAAATGAACGACATTTCAAATTATACGTTATACAAAGTTTATTAATTTCAAAATATTTCGAAACATCTTACACATTTGAAAAATGTCAAATTAATGTATGGGTTTAGAAAAAAAAATTTCTGTTTTGTTTTTGATTAAAACTTCTTAATGATATATTTACATTAAAAATATTATTGCTTTCAACATTTCTTATGTTTTTAATAGTTCTCTTAGATATTTTTTGTTTCACTTTTCATTTTATAATTTCATTTATTTTGTAAACTCTGTAAGTTTTTTTTTTTACAA
This sequence comes from Parasteatoda lunata, assembly GCA_949128135.1. Classification (NCBI taxonomy): domain Eukaryota; kingdom Metazoa; phylum Arthropoda; class Arachnida; order Araneae; family Theridiidae; genus Parasteatoda; species Parasteatoda lunata. The sequence continues at coordinate 42,652,249 of OX421975.1, read as the reverse complement.
AGGTTAGAATTAATTTTTATACTGGATCTTGACTTTAGGAAGATCTATTGGCTGGATGTTTTTTTACTTCATTTTTTTGATTATTGTGTTACAATACTAGCATGTTATGTAACTAGCATGTTATGTTCGTTAAAATATGAACACTTTAAACCAGGGATGCATAACTATTTTCAGGCAGTGAGCTACATTACGCTATAATTATAAAAATGCGGATGGGGGATATTTAGATTCTGTTTAAAAGTAATGTAAATGAGTTACAAATTTATAATTAATCTTTTTCTTTCGGGCAAATAATAATAATAGTTTAAGCAAATAAAAATTTACTTATTAGATTACAAAGCAAAATATGCTAAATTATGGGCATACAACATAAAAGGTAACTTAAATTTACATTTCCCCTAAAAGTTAACCTTCACTATTATTCAGAATGCAAAATTTGATGCTAATACAGTATTAGATTAATGTAATGATTTTTATTAGAATTTTGAAATTATGACTTTTTTTTAATTTAAAAAAATTGCGATATTTTTTTTTGCCTTTTTTTTTAGTTTATTTGTACAATTTCATAAACAATTACACTTCACTTTAAACTCCGAACCCATTGCATGAATATTACTTTCATAACGAAATGGTTATACTTTGATACTTTGCGAAAAACTGTAAAATAGGTAAGTAGCTTTCTGCTGCAGAGCTTGGCTGAAAAAAAAATTTTTTTTTTCGTTTAATATTTTTTTTTTTAGTTCAGAGACTGAAAAAAAAGGCTTTGAGGGCGCCACAGTATGAGAAGTTCTGCTTTAAACTAATCTATTTTTACACTTCAAAGAAGTTATTTCATTAACAATGTCAAGAAAATAACATTTCGAGGTCATTAATGTTTGTTTAATATTTAGACCTGGTTTTTTATATATTTTTCCTTTATTGGTATTCACTTACTTCACAAAGTTATTACTTCATATAAATGTTCATTAGTTTTAAATAAATGAAATACTTTTATTAATATTTTATCTCTTATAATTAGAATTATATACTGTTATGCACCAAATATAATAATGTTTGATTCTTAATTAATCATATTTTTGAAACAAAAACAATGGAAGTTTAAAAAAAAAGTTAAAATCCATGCCAAGAAATTAAAAGTTCGCAGTAGATAATTTTATTTATTCTTATTTCAATAAGGGTAAAAAATCAATGAATTATGACTCATTGTATTAAATAATAAATTCAATTACAGAACAAAATTAATTTGTCTTCCTTTCTTTTTTCCTTGTGTAATGTATATCGAGTTTCTAGAATGGATTTTAAGAAAGGAGTTTGCTAAGACACGTGAATTAATATAGCAAATATATTTTTTATAGACTAAAGTTTAGTTTATGGTGTTGAGGACTTCAGTTCCATAGTTTGAATACATTTAACCATTTTTTGGTGCTGTTTATTTGTTTATGGCTATGACAGCTGGTATACAGTCCAAATAAATTCATCTGTAGAACTGCAATTTTAAGTGCTTTTCGAGAATTGTTACTCATTTTTTGCTTTGCACAATGGCTATTCTCTTTTTATTACAAAAGATGTCCGTAAATTTTTTGTTGACTTGCGATTTTTATTTTATGAGCGCGCTTCCTTCAATATGTTGCCCTTCTTAAGAAGTATCCTAAATATCACTAAAGAAGTTGAAAATTTGTGCACTATGGATAAAAATAATGATAAAAAAGCAATTGTAATAAATTTTTTTAATGTCATTTTTGTTTTAAAAGGAAAAACAAAAATACCATCTAAGTTATGATACAGCAGTTCTTTTTTCATCTCATTTAAATTATTTCTGTTATGTATCGATTTAAATATAAAATAATTAGCGTTGGAGAATTATAGTTTTCTGCATTAAATAATTGTTTTAAATCTTTTATATATATATATATATATATATATATATATATATATATATAATTGTCCTAAAACCGTAGTGTCATTGTAATTTTGGAGATTGCATGTAAGATTAAGATATGTAAGATTGTATATAAGTAAGATTAGATAGCTGAACTTAGTGGGAAAAGCTATTAAGTCTGTATTATATCACAGATAAGTAATAAAATTTAATGTTTTCATTCTTAAGAATTGAAATTAAATTTCAAAAACATTAAGACCTGACAATAGTTAATAATGTCTTTGCTGCAAGTTCAGTCATTTACAATTAATATTTTTGCTTGAATTTAATAATCATCTGATGAATTTATTTTATAGTACATTTACACTTTTGTAAAGATATATTTTATTTAAATGACAATCAGTATTGTTTTTGAAGCTGAAGATGTTTGTTCGACTAATAAAATTTTTTGTTGCTGCTTTTGTCTTTTTTGCATTATATTCGTAGTATTTTGTGATAATAAAATAAAATCTCTTTATTCTCAAAGTTTACTTTTGTTTGATTTTAATCTCTCAGCTCTTCATATACTTAATTTTCGGAAACGAGACAGCAATGTCTCGTTTCAAAAATTAATTCAGTCTGATTTTTTTAATGCATGCAATAGTTGGGAATATAATAAATGAATTGTTTTAATAGTTTTGTTTGTAATAAAAGTTGTGATTTGTCCATATGGGTTTTTTGTTTTTCAATCTAATACCAAAGGAGCCGTTTCATAAATATCATTCACTCTTTAAGGAGGAAGTGATAATTAATTTTTATTACAGAATTAAAATTCTTTTTTTTTTACAATATTAATTTTAATAAAGTATTTTCAATTATCGCTCTCTATATTCCCCTTTATAAACAAAGCACTAAGACACTTATAAAATTTCTGAGAATTTTTTGTGCTGTCTGCATAAACATTAAAGGCCAATATTTTGCATCATACTAACTTACAATTTTTAAACTTTGACCTATCTATTGTTTTAATTTAAGAAAACACGATATCAAGTCCCACAATTTTCGACGAAACACTTCGGGCACAAGGGAGCCGAATTGTATTATTAATATTCTTTCATAATAAACGAATATATCGCATGTTCTAAACACATAATTGCCTACATCTTTTCTTAACATTAACCTGTAGTTTTGAAAATTGGTCAGATAGATGAATGGTGTTTTCAATATAAATGTAAACAACAACAATCTCGAGATCCGGTTAGAAAGTATAAAACGGCTTATTCTGCGAGGTGATATTTTCAAACAGATAATTTTGTTTTTAATAAAATAAATAAATTATATAATTTCAGAGATCAAATTTGTTGTATTTTATTAGATATTAATGATATTAAGTAATTCTTTTGAGTTTGAAGTGAAAATAAGTTTTAGTTATTTATAGATGTATTGTTAAAAAAAAAAGTTGACATGGTTACTGGATTTAGAAGGAACTCGCTTTTTGGAAGTCCCAATTTGGCCTCTTTTTTACTTGTTTATTACTGTTTGTTCTTGTTGCAAGCCATGCACCGTCATATGTTAGTGTTAGCATATTGTTTAAGCAGCGAGATTAAATTCATTTTGCAAACTATCATTTAGGCTTAAATTCCGAAGTAGGTATATTGCTGACAAGGTAAGAAGTGTTTTATAACTGTTCTTTTTTTCTAGCTATGATTATTTTTTTTAAATACAAATAGTAAATCAGGTAACAAATACACGTATACAAGAAATACTTCTCAAGAAAGTCTCGAAACATGGCTAATGGCTAAATACACCGGAAACAGTAACCAGGAAGTATAGGAACACTATAAAAAATTTCAGAAACAAATTTTAACTTGAAAAAAATCTCAGAGAAATTTATTTAATAACATGTTTCCGATCAATTGAGAAGCATTTCTATTATTTTCAAAAGTAGGAAACTGAATCGCATTGTCGCCGATTCAGTTTCAGAGCGTAGTATAGATTACAACTATTAAATTCCAATTCAATAGTAGAGGAGAAGGTGTAAAAATGGGCACAGGTGTAAATATGGGCACCCCTCCCTATGGGAGGTACTGAAGACTGGCGGCGAGGACTGTAGATGGCACCAGTTGCTAATATAAGATAGTAGAGAACAATTTGAACCATTCTTTCAAGTAGTGTGGATGCGGCGTAAGTTATTGTGCAAATTGGTGTTTATTCTGGACTGTAAACTTTTGAGAGGCATGTGAAATCGTTTTCTTTTCATGTACTTATGTTTAGTTGAAAATAATTTCACAGTGATATCCGGAAAGTGGAGATCTTAAGTTACTTTTTGAAGCACACCTTTAGTCATGCACGCTTTTAGGTTACATGTGATAGTGGCCATCTTTCTTAGGTGGGGTTGGTGTAAATATGGGTCCCCATTTAAAGGGTTCTCATAATTACACCACCTTTTTTTTAAACAACAAAAATTTTTTCACTAATTTTTTACGGGAAAACAGCAAGACCCAGAACAAACATGACCCAAGCTCTAATGAGAGGATGTCCTGATGGTGCAATGGGTAGAGTCCATCCTTCAGGATGGGTTAAAAACAATTTGTTCTCCGAATGGTTCACTCACTTCATTGAGAAAACATGTCCTACTGAACAAAGGCCTGTTCTACTCATGTTAGATGGTCGGTCATTATAGCCACGTTCGAAATCCAGATGTCATTGACTTGGCCAGAGATAACCATGTGACAATCATTCAGAAGAGAACCACTACTCGTGGACGCAAAGCAGCAAGGTCCAGCCTCATCACCGGATCACCATACAAGTATCAGTTGACCAAATCGCTTGACAAAAGTGCTCTCAAGAATACGTCCTTGAGTTTTCCCGGGGTAAGTGACCGGCCAGGGGGCAGGGGTGGGAAGAAGAAAGGCCTTCAAAAAAGAAAAATTCGACCCATGCAACGATACGATTCATCATCGGACTCATCAGAGTATGATGACCATCCCCTTATGGACAGCTATGATGATACCAATCTAGATGTCAACGGTGGGGATAAACCAAACTCAAGAGATGAAACTTGCATTTTTCGTGATGGAAAGCTCTCTGAAGACACTCGGGGAGAGGTGTGAGTGAAATGTGCGAAATGTGGGCACACTTAGATTGTGCCGGGGCTGAAAGAGCCAGTTATGTTTGCGATTTCTGTAAATAATTTTTTTCCTGTAATAAATAAATTCTCTACCATTTTGTATTGTTTTATCCTGTTTTTAAACTATTTTTGGTGACTTTTTTGAAGAGGGCCCATATTTACACCCCATTTTTTTGGTGCTTTTTTTAAAAGATTTTTGAAAATCGTGGTTTTTGAAACGAAATAATTAATGTTAATCATTGTTTTGCCTTCTCGCATTTAGGAAACTTGTTATAGTTGTTAATGAGAGACAAAAATCTAGAATTTTTTAAATTGAAAGCAACTTTATCAAACAAACAAAAGAGGGTACCCATATTTACACCTTTTCCTCTATATAAAACATGTTAACTCAATTTTATCTTGAGGTACCTATTGATAGATGACGGTTGACATTGTTTGTAGCCTAGTCCCTAGAGGTTTCCAATACATTAAGAAACGCGTCAAAATATATAAAAAAAAGCCCAAACAGAAAGAAATATTTTAAAATATTTCTAAGTACTGAAAAATGTTCATGAATATTACAGAAATAAGTTTCCGAAATATTCAGAAACGTTTTTGAAAATTACATGCACCGTAGCTGCCCCGTATATTCGGAAATGTTTCAGGATTTTTTTTTACAGTGCAGTGCACACTAGTGTAGAAAACACTGTCCATAGTTAAAACTTTTACTGAATACTAAAGGACTCCGCCGCTCGCTTTGTTCTCCACCTTCTGCTATAACTACGCAGTCATTTTTGTTCATTGACATTAAAGATTGCTGAACCAAAAAAAGGACTTCAGTTTTTAGTATTTATCCATGCAATAAAAGTTTTCCATGTTTAAAAGTGCCCGTTTTCAGTATTTATACATGTAATAAAAGTTTAAGAATAAAGTTCTTTTTATGTTATAGGTCACGTGTCCTCTCGGCAACTAAATTTAAATATATTTTAAGGAAACAAGTTTGTTTCAATTTCATGGTAAAAATCTTACGACAAGAAAAATATTTGATATTAAATTTACAAAGTATTGCATAATAATTATTATTTTATTTTATGCCGAGTCTTTAAATTACACGATCACTTAATGTTAAAAATAATTTATCATCACGTAATATTTGTAATTGAAATTTTGATTTTAAAATTGTTATTCGTAAATTTAGTTTTAAACCTTCGTTAATGATTTCGGAAAATCATGTTCGCTCGCGTTAAAAGTTCGATTTGATTGAATTATTTCAAAAGTTGGCATTTGTGAATCGTTAAATTTCACGATAAGTAATATTACTAATTAGGAAAGAGCTGCAGCCTTCAATTTGCTCAGCTTCTGTAAATTTTTAATCGAACTTTAAGTTTAAAGGTGCAACTTTGCAAATAAATTTCTCAATGTGATTAGTGACTTTAAAAGCAATACACGAATGAGACGGTAACAGATATTTCAATTAATTTAAAATACAGGTAAGTTACTGCGGAAAACCCAATTAATTCTAAAGTGCACTTCAGTACTCTAAATTTTAATTATTTTTCGTGGTTATGAATCATTAAACCCAATTCTTAAAGTTGCAATCATTAACTTAATCGAAAAGTTTATCCCTTTTCTGTTTAATTAAAATTAGTCCATTAGTCTTTATAGTTGACGCATAAAACAATGGAAAAACGAAATGTCTGAGGCAAAGTCTGTAGCATTACACGAAACTTAATTTTTTTATTGATTTTTGTTACTAAAGCGTTAATAAATAACTCATCGTAAACTTTGAGATTCATAAAAATATATTATTTAAAATAATAATGATTATATCTGTTTTATAAGTTATATCAATGAACGAATAATATTTAAAGGAGGATCCATTGCGACGAGATCATACAACGTGATTTCAAAATTACTTCACCTTCGGTGGCACCTAAAGGAAACGATTAGTTCAGGCTGTAGTTTCGAAAAATTGAAATAGACATTCTACAACTAATAATAGAATGTTTTTGACAAAACTTTGTTAGTGTATTTCTGTAAGGAAGCATAGGAAGGAAAAGTTTGTATTGATAACTTATCGAAAGTAATTTATGTAATTATAAAACCTAACACTTATTCATATTTATTCTATTACTTTAAAAAAGGATTTTAGTAGGTGTCCAATGTAAAAATTTATATTATATTTTACATGGAAATAAATTGAATAGCAAGAAACTTATAAGAGTTAAGAGAAAATATTAAAAAAAAGTCGAAGTTTACTTTTGGGGCTCAAAAACAATGAACTTGTTTCCAATACCATAAAAAATAAATCCTGGATTTTTATGAATTTTAAATTAAAAAATCAAACGCTACAGATAGTTTCATGAATATGATTGAAAATAATCAAGGAAAACAATAAACTCATGGCATTGATTGACGCAGCGGAGCGCTGTGCACATTTGGACAAAGAGTGTTGCCATTCTGCTTCATAAAAAAATGTTTTCGTTTTTTCATGGTCTTGCGAAGCTAAACTAAAGCTATAGCTTAATTATTACGTTTCAGACGTATATCATAATAATTATATGAATTGTCACAAAAGCAATGTTGCTTTTGTTATGTTCGCCATTTATGTAAACAGCTGAAGCTGTCGGCTACCCTAGTCAATACTTTTGATTAGATCTGGACAAAGCTAATTTATGAAATGCGAGACATTAGCTTTAAAATGTATATATATATACATAAAAAACAATTTATTGTTCATAAAAACTATTAATGTCCTTTAATTTTGCTTTAATACTTTAATGGAAATTTAAACCCTAAACAATTAATATTTTCACAAGTTAGATATACTCTTAATAATCACTTGCACATCTTTACTTCTCTGCTATAACAATAAACTAACAAAAACATATCAAAAGGTTTTAAACAAATATTGTTTTATTTAAAATTAGTTATTGTGTATTGTAATGAAGAATACCGTTCTTTGCAACTGAAAAATTTAGTTTACGATTCCAAGGCTCATAATGATGATTAATATTTAATCTTAATATGGTCTGGCGTATCCTACGTACAAAACAATTGGCAAAATGTTTTTTCTTTCTCATAAGAAAAAATCCCAGCAACGGTCTACACAACATTAAAATATCAATTATGTTTAATTCCTAATTATTATTGCTCTTATTTTTTCGTTGCCAAGGCAACTAAAAGACATTTCTTAATGTCGACATTTTATATATTACGTAACATAAAGATTAATATGATATAGGTTGATAGTGCTCCCTAGGGTTGAGATATTACAATATGTAAAATTTAGGTTATATGGTCAGAATAAAGTTCAACCTTAACTCGTACATTAAGTGGAAACTTCATTTAATGCTGGGCTCTGCCAGCTGTTCACAGACGCTCTCCAACCTCCTTTGGAACCTTACATGTTTTGCCAGTTAGTTTAACCCACTTGAAATGAGTTCTCGTGTTAAATCTTAAGAATTTAAATCAATTATTAATATCTTTGGAATTAATTCTTTTGGAATTTGGAATTAACGCGTTGCTTTGTAAAAAATCTCGAATCAAATAATGGTATTAAGTACCGGCACTTTGGGTACATTATCCGTAAAATTCATTTTACTATAAAATATACCGTAATTTTTACACTAATATTTTTTAATTAAAGTGATTTTACGGTAATTATTTCTGTAAAAATTTCGGTATATCAGATTTTTTGTTCTGTTTTGTGATCCGGTAAATATAGATTTTACGGTAAATTACCGGCACCCTGAATGCTGTTACTTTTTACCGCAATTTGAAAACGAATTTTTTAAAATGTGGGGGTTAAATTTCTGTTGATTAAGGCAAAAACTTTTTGAATTTTTTTAAAAAGACTTATTACATAAAATCTATAATAAAATTTACATAAGAATTCTAAATTTTGTAATATGCTAAATAATCAGACTTCTAGGGGAATTCTAAATAAATCAAGTAGCATCCTAAATAATCAGGCTTCAAGTGAAATAGAAAAAATAATTTAAATAATCGGTCAAGTTATGCTATTTAACAGTTGTAGCCGTCAGGTAAAAAATTTCGATTACAAATTTACATAAATATTTAAATAAAAAAATATTAAAAATTAACTACTGTGTTTAATTTGGTTTATTCTAACACATATTTCAAATATTTTTTCAAGAATGCAATTAAAATTCTAATTTAAAAAAAGGGGGGCGGGATAATCCCAATCGTTTCCCTGAGTACAAACTTTGTTGATGTTTGTCTGAAGACTTCGGTTACAATTTCTATTCAAATAAAGAAGAAAAATTTCAGTCGTTAACTTGTCAAATAAATACCAAGCTCTACAACAGAAATATTGATTGTTAAAAACTGAAAAAACTCTATCCAAAAACTGATGTAATAGCTCCTTGGCGAATAACTTATTCAGAATTCGTTTCAATCTAATTTACAACAAACACTCTCGATAAATATATCTGATGGGAAATTCTAGAAATAAACTGCCAAACTTCTGATATGGAAATATTTATCAACGAAACAAACCTAAAAAAAAAGATCTAACTCAATACTGAAGATGACTTGCACGAGAAAGGATTTTAAATAAATGTATTATTTATTTACAGAAGTTAATCCAATGGAAAACGACATTCAAGCCCTGCTTGTTATTTTTTTGTACTGTTTGCATTGGTAAATCTTTGAAGTAAATCATTCTTTAGAACATTTTCTTGGCATGTTTTGTAAAAAAAGTGGCGACAATTCAATTTATTAAATATTCGCTATTCTGAATCTCGAGTGTTCTAGATTATAATATGATATACAAATTTCAGCTTTAGGGTTAGTTTTTTTACTTCTTTTCCAACCCAACACATTCCATTTGCATACATGTGAGTCTAATACATGTTCATATCGAGTCTGTGACTAGAAATTATGGTTAAATAAAATGACTAGGAAAAAGTAATAAAAGAGATTTAAAATAGTTTTCGTTAGAACTATTTTAAATTGCTCAACTATTATTGATAGTTACGATGTAGTACTAGCAAATTTTAATCTTTGCATCAACTAAAATATTTTTATTCTGTTCCATATTCTTAAAAAATAAATAATTTATTAAAAATTCTGTTTTATATAAACATTGTCATATTTAAAAAAAATTTATCAATTCAATACATTTGTTCAAATTTGCTCAAGACGTTATAGATTAAATTATATTATAAATTACCAAGATGCGTTTTTAATTCATTCATTGTTTCTTTTTAAGGGACTTATTAAAAAAAATTTATGACGTAAATTTGCTTTAAGTAATAATTTCTATTAATTTTTTTTAGTCGGTTTATCATTTTCGAATTAACCCAAAAGTAATTTATTTTGAAATCAAGAACAAAAGGGTTAATAAAATTTATTTCTTACATAATTCATTTGAAATCAAAAGTAGTTTCGTTAGTAAATACGAGTATAAGAATGGACTTTTTTTTTAAATTTAAGTTATCATAGATTTAATTATTTTTTATTTAACATTTTGCATCACATTCTGAAGTAGCAACAAAAGACGTTCCATTAAGTTATTGGTCGTATTGAGTTGGTGTTATGCATATTTTTCGTAAAGAATTTTCTTATTGTATTACAGATAATAAACTAAAGAATTGTATTACAGTATTAAGGCACAAAATTATTTCAATTATTTATGAATACAGACTTACTTAAAATTAAGTAATTCTGTGCTTATTAATATTTTTTTTTGGTTTTGTTTAACGTGATGTTTGTTACCTGGATTAATCAGAAGAGTAGTTTGGTGATATTAACTTTTTGCTTTCGGTTGATGCGGCAAGTGATCCACTTACTTCTGATGCAACAAGTGGACCAATTAATGTTGATACAACAAAGTTGACTAATTACGGATGATACAATAAGTAGGTCACTTACGGCTGATGAAAGAAGTGGACAACTTATAGCTGATACATTAGGTGTACTACTTACAGCTGATACAACAAGTGAACCACTTACAGGGGATACAACAAGTGGACTACTTACAGCTGATACAACAAGTGAACCACTTACAGGGGATACAACAAGTGGACTACTTACAGCTGATACAACAAGTGAACAACTTACAGGGGATACAACAAGTGGACTACTTATGGCTGATACAACAAGTGAACCACTTACAGGGGATACAACAAGTGGACTACTTACAGCTGATACAACAAGTGAACCACTTACAGGGGATACAACAAGTGGACTACTTATGGCTGATACAACAAGTGAACCACTTACAGGGGATACAACAAGTGGACTACTTACAGCTGATACAACAAGTGAACCACTTACAGGGGATACAACAAGTGGACTACTTATGGCTGATACAACAAGTGAACCACTTACAGGGGATACAACAAGTGGACTACTTACAGCTGATACAACAAGTGAACCACTTACAGGGGATACAACAAGTGGACTACTTATGGCTGATACAACAAGTGAACCACTTACAGGGGATACAACAAGTGGACTACTTACAGCTGATACAACAAGTGAACCACTTACAGGGGATACAACAAGTGGACTACTTATGGCTGATACAACAAATGGTTTACTTACACTTGATGAAGAAAAGGACCACTTACGGTTGATACAGGCAAAGGATTAATATGGAACTTAATAAATATTGTTTTATTAAACATTGGTAAAAATTGAAAATTAAGTGCACGTAATTTTAAATGGTTATAGAATGAAAACAAATGTTATTTTTAATTTGACACCGGTAGAATGACTGTAACAATACAAGATTTTATATGCCATCCAAAAATTCTTTTGCCTAGGTAACGGATGTAAGGTAAATAGTGCTTATCTAAGACGTTGAGTAATTTTTTGGACTCCTTACGAAATACAAGTTATCTTATATGCTATGTATCAAGACACATTTGCTATTTTATTGAAGATTTTCAGCTAATTACAATTCCGCATTTGTGTTATGGAGATGAAAGCAACTTAAACTTAGCCTGGCAATTCAACAGAGAAGGTTTTTGTTGCGTTCATATTATTATTTCAGTACACTTCATGTTCGCAGAGATTTCTTACTTCAGAACTGTTTTTGAATCACATCGTGGGCTTAATTTAGTACCAACTAAGATATTAACTCTTTTCCCCCTTAAGTTAAAGTGCTTTATTGAGAAATGTAATCAAAGTTTGAATCTTGACTTTTTGTTTCTTGTTGCTTTGTTGTCTAACATCCCTTTTTAAAAATATTTAAGCTCTTTTAAGAAAGACTAGAATTAATTAAGTTTTTTAAAAAAAAAAAATCCGGATTTATTATATTTTATATAGTTAAAATAAAAATTTAAAAGTAGCAAAACGAATTGACTCTAAATATTTTAATAGTATTGGAAAAATTCAAAGCAAAAGTATGATCTGAACTTTTTATATTGTTTAAAAATATATTTAAAAAAATTTTATACTTAGACACACTCAATGCAAAATGCTAAAAACTTCATATAGTACTGAAATTAGGTGGTTCTAAGATAAAAATAAATATTTATACAGAATACATTATATTTCATATAATTCAAAATTTGAATAATAAATATGTATTTTTCCTCATTATTTTCAAGTAAATATTAAATTAATATTTCTTGCGTAACTTTGCCTGAAAATTCATTATAAAAGAAAGGAAAATAAATTATCTTATAACTTTATCTTCAATTTTTTCAAAATGCGAATTTTTAAAAATAAATGCAGATTTATGTACTGCGGTCGTAGTTTATTCAAAGTAACGAGTAAAAGTTTAACAAAGAATTAATGTATGTAAAACTACAAACAACAAAATAATACAAACAAAATGAAAATTAATTTAATTTTGACTAATTTAAAAAATTAAAAATATCTGACTTTTACTGATCATTTACTCATTATAAAAAATTCCAACCTTGAAATTGACATAAATCCCTTAGTCGCCCTTTATTTAAGAGTTTAATATTTTTCAAAAGAGAAAAATATTTTGTTTCTTTTCGATGCTAAGCATTGAAAAATTAAATGAATATTCCAAATTTAATTAATACAAATTCACTATTTATGATTCTATCATTGAAAAATTCTAGAAACCATTATATGAACTTTAAAATGAAATTTAATGTTTTATTATTATGTTATGATTGTCTCTCAATTCAATTTTTTATGTCATACAATTCATTAACTTTTTAAGGCTTTCACTTTTTACTTCTTACTTAATATTTTTATAGGAAGTTTATGTCATTAGACATTTATTGGAAGAACTCAGGACACATTAATCTTGTTTTTGACGAGGAGTTAATGAAAAAGAATAATGTCAAAAATGAAACAACTCATGGCATAAGATAAGATAAGATTGGATGATAAATTTTTTTAAAGAAAAGGAAGTTCAGCTTTTTACGTTTTTTTCTGTAAAATGATTACGTTTTTCTACAATAATTAAATAACTTTATTTTACCAACAAACTATAAATATATAACTTATCAATTCTTCTACACTTTCTTTATGTTTCTTTAATTTCATAGCTATAATTTCAGAAAAAAATAAATATTCAGTAATGTCAAACTTGAAACAAGTCATTCTGAAAAAATATATTTTCAGTTTTGTAAAATTTGAAGCAAGTCATTCAGAAAAAATAAATATTCAGAATTGTCAATTTTGAAAAAAGTCATATCACGGGTGTTGTATTTTTATATTTTGTTGTTGTGCTGGTAAGAAAAAACTTATTAAAGTACATTATGGTTGGGCTTGTAAAACTTCTAAAAAAATTTAAATTTAACAGTAAAAAAGGTGCTAAACAAATGAATTTTTAGGAATCACATGACAAAAGTAACCTGAAAAAAATATGACACATAATCTAGCAGTGGAAGTACATTTATACGCTGTTTCCTTTTCTTTACCGCAACTAACATTAAAATCAAAGCAAAAAAACTATTACCTTGGGCTTGGATATACCGCAATCTGTAAAAAAAGATCATCACTGGAAAAGCAAGTTTTCTTTTGAATGACAGATTCTCACACTACACAGTCAGATATAGGACAAAAGCTTCTTTATTTTGTATCAAGATGGTGTTCACAACATCGATAAGGAGGAGAGAAGTGGATACCAGACGTTGACAAACATCGCCGGCTGCACAGTGTGGCGGCACAAAAAACTAGGTCAGATTGCATGACGTTCAGGCTATGAGGTTGGACTTCATTTATCCGTAGTAAAGCTTCAACCAAGCTGTAGAAAATTCACAAATGACTTGAAGACGATGCCCGGAACATAACGTTTCTCTTTCGGAGTTTAACTCCAGCCTTCGAGGAAGGGGGTTGAAGAAAATAAAAATCCCTGTTAAGGGATCGTAGCGACGTATAAAAAAATCAAGATTTGAATGCAATGGCGAGTAAAAACGACGCCATTAAAAAGGTGAAAGCCCCTGTCTCTCAAAAAAAGAGAGAACGGAAAAAAATATATACGCCCTGCAAGGGAGCGGCGTGAAGTATGAGGGGATGAGAGTTTCGAATGTGTCCATCCAAAGAACTGGGCGGCTATTTATATCCTAGCCTAAAACATAGTAAGTATCATGCTTAAGCAGGGACTTGAAGTGAACTAAAAGAAATTTTAAAAGAAGTTACAATTTTAAACTAACCGCGACCACAACTGCACAATTTTGCATGTGGAACATCAAAAGCAGCCGAAGGTCAAGGTTGTGAAGGACGAAGGACAGCAAGGCGTCAGAGATGAGGGGTTAGGGGTCGGCTTAATTTTTAGGTCACAATTTTGTAAAGAACCAGAATGAAGTGACACAATGTCACAACGGGTTTTAATATCAGGAGTTCAAATATGTTGTAAAGAATAAAGTTTAGCTTATTAAATTTTTTACGTAAAATTACATGTTGCTTCAATAATTAACTTCTTTTCTTGAAGCATTTGATGTTATGAGTTATGTTACTGGATGTCAAAATTTACTATGCATTGTTAAAAGAAAAAGAAAAGATTTTCTAAAGAACATTTTCGTTACAGAAATTTACTGTAAAATAAAATTTCGAACAGTGAAAAGACAAATTTTTTTTACAAATAGATAAAATTTTTAACTATTGATGCACATTATATTTTATTAAACAAAACCGTTCGTGTTTCGAATAAGAAAAATAATTTATTATCAAAACAAGAACAAGCATGGAATTTTGACATTATTCTGTTCTCTTAACAAAGTTATTTATTCATTTATATTAGTTAAGTCCATCAGGGTGTAGTAGTAGTTGTCGTACTTTATTTACGTCACATTAGAACTGCACAATGGGGTATTGGTGACGATTTGGAAAACGTCACCTAGGATGATCCAAAGACAAGCCATTACAAGTGTAATCCTCTGCGAAGGGGATGACTCACTCGTTTTAATATTTCGTCGTAGACCTACGTGTGAAGTCGAGCACTTTACAGTTAAAAAGTTTAACAAGTACCGATACCGTGCTCTCTTGGTCTTTTCGAACCCTAGTCAGAGTAGTCACCCACTCGTTTAATGTTCGCTGCCAGTGATGCTTGACTTCGATGATCAGTCTACGATGATCATTTTCTATGTTTTATGATCAGTCCACTGTGGGACCACTCCGATGAGTCTGCAAAGGGACTGTGTGTGTCATACAATTTGACTGGCGCGATGACTTAGTAGCTGGCATCCGGCTATGGAATTAAAGACCTCTGGTTTGGTGGGTCAAACATATTTTCTATTATTCATTACATTGATACTCACGAGCAATAATCTTTCTCACATCTCGACAGATCGCAGCCTCGATTACATCGCCTCGTTCTATATGATTCACTTTTACACGACAAATACAATCTTTATGATCTACTAACTACGTCAAATGTTTGACATCAATTGCATAGATTTTTGCCACACCTACACTACTGAAAAAAAAATCTGTTATACACTAAAAAGTTTTGTTAATATTCCTTTTTTTTCTTTTGTAGCACACGAAAACTCTCAGGCAAAAACGTTGATTGTAACTTTCTATAATATTACAGAATGAGTGGTAAGCATATAAGAACTTAATATTATTTTCTACTTATTAAGCACAATTTTTTAAAAAAATTAAGAAAAATGAACAAAACTAAAAACTGAAATATTATGCTCTTTATGAAATTAGTCGCCCTTCAAAATTAAGTTGTACAATATATACATTTTAATGGTAACTAACTCAAATGCGTGGAGCAACTGTATTTTAATTCTCTTATTCTTCAACATCACTTCCAATTCTAATACCTAAATTAGTTTTAAACAAGTGGCTGGGTGGCGCTGATGGTTAGTCGTCGGCCTTCTGAGCCCAAGTCTGCGGGTTCGATCCCCAGCCCAGACACCGGATTTTCATCATGCAGCGGCCATGTCGTATGATTATGCGGCATGTAAAAGATCCCTGGAGTGTCTTATTGGCTCCTGGCATTTCCGGCAAAATTAAATTCCTAGTGCACTTTAGCATCCAAATAGAGTCTCGGTGCTGCCATCGAGTGTGGCAGAAACTAGACGTCCAAATTATTATGGCCAACGGTATCTCACCCATTGTGGTGGCCACTGAAAGAGTGGATACCACTTCTTAAGAACGCACTAGGTCTGCTCATCGGGAAAAACTGATTGTGCAGCTCATTGGGGGAAAAAAAAGAGTTTTAAACAATTATATTAATTAATTTATTTCACCCAGCTGTTGCCCACTCGGAAATGCTTTGACTTTAATTTTAACTTTTTTCAAGAAATGATGTCCGCAATTTTTACAAAGTTATTTTTGTATTGAATTTTAATTTTTATTTACATTCTCTCCTGCTACCATTAAATCACACCACAATAAGAACCAGTTCTGGGGCAAAGTAGGCAGTTTCAGCATAGTAGACAGCATAAGTATCAAAAATATTTGCATATCTGTTGTAAGATAAGATCAAAAACTCATCTCAATGCTCGAATCATGCTATTTTCTCTCATTTCATTCAAGAGCCATAACTCGAGTATCGTATAATATATATGCTGTTGCTTGAAAAGGCAAACTCAGTCACCAATAATTGGTATTACAGTATACTGCATTATGGGACCATTTATCCTCCATTTATACCATTTATAGTCCTTTTTTTTAGGAAGGATCAAAAATAAATCTAAATAATTACTTGATAACTGAATTTTTATTTCGATAAGAATGCAAAATTATTCTAAATACTTAACTTCTAACTAACTATTCGACACTACTTAAATTATTATTTACAACAACCTATCAAAATGAATTTAAATCAATATTTAATGTATACCTAATTTTTAACTCTACTTAAATTATTAACTTAACAAAATGAACTATAGTGTTGACAAAAGACAGTAAAAAACTCGAGTTTATAATCCACATTGAATAAATTTATATATAGATTATTAGAGATTCCCTAAACTATTAGGTTCCTGATATTTCCCCCAATTTTTATAGAAATGCTATTTACCTGCTTATCAGAAAAAAATTGACGAATAAATGAAAAGTTGGAGCCATTTGAAAAAAATTCTTAAACATTATCGTTGCATATAGATACCATCCTTAAAGATACATAAATTTTTTTCTTCTTTTTTTAATGACGGGGACTTGGAACTATTGTCCATTGGCCACAGAAAGTGCCAGAACTGTTAACTCTCTTTTCGTTACCCAGTGGGCACCTGTGGTGAAGCCACGGCGGTGAAGCAGCGTTTCCCACGTCACACTAACACAATCCGTTCATAGGGCGGGTTACATTCACACATAAAGGAGAAAGGATATAGAACACAGATAGAGAGAAAGAAACATCCATGCCTTGCCCGGGATTCGAACCCAGAACCTTTCTGATGAATGGACAGTTCCCTGCCCCCTATACAAGCCGGTCGGCAAAGATACATAATATCGATAATGTAATTTTATATTTAATTTACGTTGACATGAATGGTGAAGTGGGATCTATTAAGGACCCAATTTTGCCATTAACGTCAATGAAATAGCTTCCCTATAAAAGGGTGAACAAACTAAATAGTAAACGTAATTTTTAGGCTCTTGTGTTTATTATTTTTTTTATCTTTAAATAAGTTAATAAATAATATATTCAAATTTCAAGAGATCAATATTTTTTTAAAAAAAGCTATTTTTTATTTGCAAGCTGCTTTTGGATCTTATAAGTAAAAAAAGAAATATAGATAAGAATGAAAGATGAAATACAAGGATAACAGGGCTTATCACCTGTTATGATAAATGGTGAATGTTGCAAAAATTGTGAATTGCAGACAATGTGTAAATGCAGTTTCAATTCATTCATCTTATGTAAACCCATCAAATGAATACATTTTTGGTATGTGTACATTACTACATTTACAATATAACTTTTTTTAAAAAAGAAAGGAAACATTTATCGTTTGGTAGAAAAGGAAAAAGTTATCAATTCAGGTTGAAATATGAGAAATTTAAAATGAAAGATTCTCGTTGGAAAGGAATTTAACAACGAATATTTATACGGTTTCATAAAAAATCTTACAAATTTTGGGATGATTTAAAGTTAAATTTTATAAAAGCAGGTAAATTAAAAATGTTTTCAAATGAATCTAACTTTTGAAAATAGTTGGTTCGGCAATAAATAAATTTCATTATATCGTTCAATTTATAGAGTTTATTATTATATTTTTAACCTTAAATATAAATAAACTTATAATATCTTGTAGAACAATTAATGGAATTTTCGAAAATATGTTAAAAATATTATAAATTTGAAGAACGTAAGAAGTTGAAAAACTTTATCTGCTTCAATATGATAAAAACCGAATAATTATTATGCATCATTGCTAAAAAAGTTTTGTTCATAATGAAATAAGTATGTACAATTATTGAATAACAGTACACTCTCGATTATCCGTTCGCGGATTATCCGGTTTGCGGATTATCCGTGCCCATTCCGGAGTAGCAAAAAAATATTTAAAGAGAAACATTTTCAAAATTAAAAAAATTTTATTCATGAAGTTATAACACTTCCAAATTTTTGTAAAGCAATATTCGTTATTGGATTGCAAGATATGGAATATCAGCAGCATGGTCAAAGGTAAAATCGTCTATGTTATCACGATCGTGGAGGAAGATCATTCCGCTTGATGAATAATCTTCTTCAGATATTCATGAAGAATATGATAACAGTATTCTTGAACAAGCAAAAGAAATCTAAGGTTTCGAAATTCTTGATAAAGAAAAATTAGAAGATTGGTTTCAAAGTGTTGCATGTGAGCCTGGCTTCCAGTATTTGACAGATGAAGACATCGTTATGTTGTTAAATCAAATAGTGATGAGAGTAACTGATGCAGAAGATGTAATAAATGAGCGAAATACAATTTCTGCTGCTCTACAATTTGTTGAAACTTTATAAGAGTGTATAGGAGGATTTGATTCCTGTGACATTACTACGGTTCGCAAAATATGTGTCAATATGTGGCGCATTACACATTTTTTTAAAAGGAAAATTTCTAGTTTGATGTTATACAGGATGAAAATGTCAGTAATTTTTTGTACTGATATGGATTTTTTCTTTAATAAAAAGAAGTTTTCGGATTATCCGTGTTTTTCGATTGTCTGTGCAACCTGTCCCGGTGATTTACCCGGATAATCGGGAGAGCACTGTAATAGTGTTACATTTTGAATTCTAAGTTATGAAAAAAACTATTAATTAAAAAATATAACTAATATATAACTAATATATGTAGTATATATAACTAATTTAAAAAAAACATGTTTATTAATGTAAGTTTATAGTTTTTTTTATTATAAAAATTATTATTAATGGTTTTTTTAATCTTTCTTACATTTAAGCATTTTATTGTAAAATAGATCTCTTAGAGAAAGTTGAAGAGAGTACAAAGAACTTTCTCGGTATATATTACTCAGTTCTTGTGCTTCAAACATTTTCAGATATCAGGATTGCTTTTTCTCGTATTACACCGTTTTTGAACGGATTTTGAATTCTTTTCTTAAATAATCTCACAAAAGAATGAATCCATATTATAATTATTAAGTAAAACTGTAATTGATTAAAATATGCTATATTTTGATTTTTTGAGTTATAAAACAAGTAATAAATTAAAGAAAAAATCTGACAAAATTAATTTCAAAAATGGTAAGTAAGTATACTAATGGAAAGTTTATAGTTTTTTAATTGTGAAGTAAATTATTATCAATCATTTTTGTTTATTTTTCTATGTTTAAACATTTTCTCATAAAATGAAATTCTACGTTCTGTCTGTTAAAAATGTTATTGTGTTATGTATTATGTGTTATGTGTTATGTAATGTTGTTATGTATTATTTATGTGATTTCAACAGCGTAAAACAATTTCTATTACTTCAAAAGATAAACAAAACTGAAGAGAGTACGAAATTTCTCGTTTTACTTTACTCAGTTTTTGCACTTTACTCAGTTCTTAAACTGCTCTTCTCAGTTTTTGAACTTCTTGTAGAAAAAAAAAGATCTATATTCTAATTATTATATCAAACTGTAATTATTGAATAAAAATTAGTGATATTTTGTTTTTGAGTTATATAACAAGTAATAAATTTAAAAAAAATCTGTGCAAATTAGTTTAAAAAAGTTAGTATGTATATCAATGGAAGTTTGTAATATTTCAACTATGAAATAAATTATTATAAATTATTTTTGTTGATTTTTTAAAAATTTTTTCGTAAAATGAAATTTAAAAAAAAAATTCGCAAAATGATTTTTTTTAAAAATTTTTTCATAAAATGAAATTCCACGTTTTTTTCCGTTAAAAATATTATTGTATTATCTATACAGTTTTAACTGCATAAAACAATTTCTAGTACTTAAAAAGATAAATAAATAAAGCTGAAGAAAGTGTAAAATTTCTCAGTTTACTTTACTCAGTTCTTGTACTTGAAACAACAAATAATTTTCACCCTTTACGATTACTTATTCTCGCACTACACTTATCTTCTTTGGATAATTTCTGAATTCTTTTCTGCAATAAATTCATGAAACAAAAGATTCACAGAGTCGTGATTAAAGCTGTAATGAAAAAATTACTAAAAAAGAAAGGTATTGCCTTAGCTCTCAAGTATTCAACTTTTTAACTGTCGCTATAACTTTCTAAATGTACGCTTCACAGAATAAATTCTGTAAAATCAGAAATACATTAACAAGAACCTTTAAACCCCTTTTTCCTTGAGTAGAAATGTTTTCAAGAAATGTTTATTTTGATTAAAAAAATTTTTTTGCATGGTTTTAATACAGTTTAATCCATAAGGATTTATTTATTCACCGAGAAAAAGTATAGTCGAAACTATCAGAATATGGATAAAATTTACCGTTTTTCTGGCTACACGAGAACACAAAACATCTTGGTAATTTTTACTGAAGCACTTTGGTAATTATTTTTGTAAAATTAACAATAAATTATGGTTTTGTAATTTGTGGTAAAATTTGGTAATTGTCGTAAAATTTGGTAATTTTATCATAATACCTTAGAGCTTGGATTAAAAACCATTTATTCGATAAATTTACTCTTCAATTTCGTATTTTTTTAAAACTATATTTGTGGTAATAAAAGCTACAATTTTGTAAAACAGAATTTCCCTTAAGCCGTTACACTATGAACGGAAAAAATACCAAATGACTGATTTTAATGCTTTAATACCGTATATTTTGGTTTTTATAAATGAAATTATCTTTTTTTTTAGAAAAAAAAAAAAACAGAAACGTTGTTATCATACAGTAATAGTCATTTTACTAGAATCTTTATTTCGATGCGTCTTTAAGTTTTCAAATTTTCAGACTTCTTTGACAACCTGTATTGATTTTTATTACATCTATAGGTGTTATATAATCAGGTTATAATATATGTTAATGCATGTTTACAAGGTTCTACCTACTTTTATTTAAAAATAAATATTAGTTTTATGAATTTATTTTTAATCAAAGCTAAAAATTTTTTTTGTTAAATCTACATCTGGTAGTTAAGAGCGAATACTTTTAATACTTTCAGCTTATAATAACTTTTAGAATTAATGCTTTGTGTTTTTTTAAATGATGAAGCATTATTTTAGTCAAATTACTTAATTTCTTGAATTAAGAGAATTAAAACCTTGCTTAGTATATTCAGAAATTATTATTTTTTTTGTTAAATCTGAATTCTTTAAAACATTAAAAAGTGTTCCCAAAATTGAGCCAAATAGTTCCGAAACAAATATAATCGAATATACACTCATTATGAGTATAGTGACATGCTCAAAACAGCATATACTCATTTTTAAAGCAACATGCATAATCTAAAAAATATGATATCATACATTCACTTTGAGGGGTTTTGTGTGTAAACGAGAGTGTAAGTTGTCTAAAAAAGGATTGCATAGTATTTTGAGCATGTCACTGCTTTGAGCAAGTCATTATAATCAATAATGAGTAAATCCGATTTTTCAAATTCAACTACACTTGGTTTGGATCTATTTTCACGCATTTTAGTACGATTTTGAGATGCAATCACTTTTTGAGCAAAGATATTTCTGGCAAAATATTTCTGACTAAAATATTTCCCATTTTCATGCCTCAAAATGGTTGAAATTGTCTCAGGTTGCTCGATTATTATTATTTTTTTAATAGCTAGATAGGTTTCACCTTTACTACTTTTACAAATTTTTTATATTGAAACATTTAGTAATTATATATTTGCTAGTGTTCGATTCTTTTAATCGATTATTTTATCTCCTTTGTATATTAAAATCTTTCGTAATTATATATTAGATATGGTCAGATTCTTCTTATCTACTGTTTTATCAACTTTTTATATTTAAATCTTTTGTAATTATATATTAGACAGAGTCCAATTCTTTATATCGATAACTATTTCCTTGGACTCATTTTGTCAAACGAACATTACAGTGACTAGATCGTTTCGTCGTCAGATCATAATGTCGTTCAAGGGATTTATTTGATGAAATGAAGCTCTCACCGAAATGACACTGTCGATGAAGCATCACAGACCATAAAATATGTTATAATGTCCGTTCCAATTTCAGGAAGCTTGCTGTTGCTTGCACTCAGGAATTTAGTTTTTTTATTTTATTTTTACATTCAGTTCATTCGAAGTAACACATCTTTGAAACCACTGTGATCATCAGCACTTGTATCTGATGCGTGGAGAAGTTCTC